>OX392538.1:35200000-35800000 GCA_947623455.1 Mimachlamys varia | reverse complement strand
GGGGGGTTATTAGAAGGGTGAGGGTTGGGGGGTCATTAGAAGAGTGAGGGTGGGGGTTACTAGAAGGGTGAGGGGTGGGGGTCATTAGAAGGGTGAGGGTTGAAGGACATTAGAAGATTGAGGGGTGGGGGTCATTAGAAGGGTGAGGGGTGGGGGTTATTTGAAGGGTGAGGGGTGGAGGTCATTAGAAGGGTGAGGGTCGGGGGTCATTAGAAGGGTGAGGGGTGGGGGTCATTAGAAGTGTGAGGGGTTGGGGTCATTAGAAGGATGAGGGGTGGGGGTCATTAGAAGGGTGAGGGGTGGGGGTCATTAGAAGGGTGAGGGTTGAAAGACATTAGAAGATTGAGGGGTGGGGGTCATTAGAAGGGTGAGGGTGGGGGTTATAAAAAGGGTCAGGGTCGGGGTCATTAGAAGGATGAGGGCTGGGGTCATTAGAAGGGTAAGGGGTGTGGTCATTAGAAAGTTGAGGGCTAGGGGTCATTAAAAGGGTGAGGGTGGGGGTCATTAGAAAGGTGAAGACTGGAGGTCATAAAAAGGGTCAGGGATGGGGGTCATTAGAATGTTGAGGGGTGGGGGTTATTAGAAGGTTGATGGGTGGGGGGTTATTAGAAGGGTGATGGGTGGGGGTCATTTGAAGGGTGAGGGGTGGGGGTCATTAGAATGGTGAGGGGTGGGGGTCATTAGAAGGGCGAGGGGTGGGGGTCATTAGAAGGGTGAGGGGTGGGGGTCATTAGAAGGGTGAGGGCTGGGGGTCTTTAGAAGGTTGATGGGTGGGGTCATTAGAAGGTTGATGGGTGGGGTCATTAGAAGGTTGATGGGTGGGGGTCATTAGAAGGTTGATGGGTGGGGGTCATTAGAAGGTTGAGGAGTGGGGGTCATTAGAAGTGTGAGGGGTGGGGGTCATTAGAAGGGTGAGGGGTGGGGGGTCATTAGAAGTGTGAGGGGTGGGGGTCATTAGAAGGTTGATGGGTGGGGGTCATTAGAAGGTTGAGGAGTGGGGGTTATTAGAAGGTTGAGGGGTGGGGGCTATTTGAAGGGTGAGGGGTGGGAGTCATTAGAAGGTTGATGGGTGGGGGTCATTAGAAGGATGATAGGTGGGGGTCATTAGAAGGGTGAGGGGTGGGGGTCATTAGAAGGGTGAGGGGTGGGGGTCATTAGAAGGGTGAGGGGTGGGATTATAGCAGGGTGAGGGGTGGGGGGTCATTAGAAGGGTGAGGGGTGGGGTTATAGAAGGTGAGGGGTGGGGTTATAGAAGGGCGAGGGGTGGGTGGGTCATTAGAAGGGTGAGGGCTGGGGGTCATTAGAAGGGTGAGGGGTGGGGTCATAAAAAGGGTGAGGGGTGGGGGGTCATTAGAAGGGTGAGGGGTTGGGGGTCATTAGAAGTGTGAGTGGTGGGGGGTCATTAGAAGTGTGGGGGGTGGGGGGTCATCAGAAGTGTGAGGAGTGGGGGGTCATTAGAAGTGTGAGGGGTGGGGGGCCATTAGAAGGTTGAGGGCTGGGGGTCATTAGAAGGGTGAGGGTTGGGGGCCATTAGAATGGTGAGGGTTGGGGTCATTAAAAGGTAAGGGATGGGGGTTATTAGAAGGATGAGGGGTGGGGGGTCATCAGAAGTGTGAGGAGTGGGGGGTCATTAGAAGTGTGAGGGGTGGGGGTCATTAGAAGGGTGAGGGGTTGGGGTCATTAGAAGATTGAGGGGTGGGGGGTCATTAGAAGGGTGAGGGGTTGGGGTCATTAGAAGTGTGAGGGGTGGGGGGTCATTAGAAGTGTGAGGGGTGGGGGGTCATTAGAGGGGTGGGGGTCATTAGAAGTGTGAGGGGTGGGGGTCATTAGAAGTGTGAGGGGTGGGGGTCATTAGAAGTGTGAGGGGTGGGGGTCATTAGAAGTGTGAGGGGTGGGGGTCATTAGAAGTGTGAGGGGTGGGGGTCATTACAAGTGTGAGGGGTGGGGGGTCATTAGAAGTGTGAGGGGTGGGGGGTCATTAGAGGGGTGAGGGGTGGGGGTCATTAGAAGTGTGAGGGGTGGGGGGTCATTAGAAGTGTGAGGGGTGGGGGTCATTAGAAGTGTGAGGGGTGGGGGGTCATTAGAAGGGTGAGGGGTGGGGGGTCATTAGAAGTGTGAGGGGTGGGGGGTCATTAGAAGTGTGAGGGGTGGGGGGTCATTAGAAGTGTGAGGGGTGGGGGGTCATTAGAAGTGTGAGGGGTGGGGGGTCATTAGAGGGGAAATGCTAGAAAGCTTACAAAAAAATAAAAAAAGAACTAACAAAATATTTTGCTCTGATTTTGTTTTAGTTCATGAATCTTGTGTGTTAATGTACCAGTATATACCTCGTGTTTGCTTGAATTACTTTAACTATAATATATACTCTGAGGTGTTTTCATCTTTTTTGTTTCATTGTCAGCTCTGGTTCTTTCAGTTCCTGCATGTATATAATATGCTAGCTTGAATTTAATCCATTAATAATAACTGCAGTCAGATTCATGATTTTTAAGATTTGAAAACAAACATTTCTCTTTGTTAAGTGCATGACTTTGTATCCTCATGAAACACTGTATTCTCATGTGCACATGCCTGTAATCTCATATTTCAATGATTTCTGGCAAATGTTGCTGGGTAAATGGTTCAAACTATTGTAAATTGCACAGTATTTTGAACTTAAGGACATAATATGAAATTAAAATTAACAAAAAAACTAAATTAAAAAATCTGAAATACCAATATATAAAGCTGTTTAGAATATGTTAGAGGAGAGGAAAAATGCATGACCAGACCGGGGATTCGAACTGGGGGACCTTCCGAAATCTAGACGGATACTCAACCAATTGAGCTATCTGGTCGCCATGGTTCGACTTGGTCTAGATCCACTATATTTATACATACAGAGTTAATCTGGAAAAATTTATTAACCGAATATGTATATTTTTTATTTTATGTGTTAAATTATGGATGATAGACGGAATATTTGTTTATTTTATTTCTAAAACACACCTTGTACAATATGACCCGTACAATAAGCTTTGATAATAAAATTAACAAACTACAGATAGTCTTTGTTAATAAAATAAACGAACTACGGAGAATCTTTGTTAACTTTATGAAATTGAGGAACTACGTTAGTACTAGTACCTAAATCAAATTGTGGATGAAATCATTGCCATTTCTATTGACTTAACAACGGTTTCTCTGTCGCAGACGCTAGACGCAGACTGCTCCAAAAACCAGGATGCACTGATGGGTGTGTTGTGTCAGATGTTGTCTGGAAAAAGCTTCGAACTCATCTTAGCTGCAGCAGCTGCAACCGGAGAGCTTCAGAGTTTCGCAACCAAACTGATCAAGTAGGTTGAATATATAATGATGTCATCCCATGTCATTACATATAATAAACCATCATGGATGTTTTCATTGATGCAGAATGACCGGTTTATCCTCCTTCTAATGTAATGTTTTCGAGTGGAAATACTGGCGTACCTGGATATGTTTAAACAGGCCTTGCAAGACATACTCAAGGCTCGCCTGAAAGCAACATAAGATTACCTGGTCTGACTTTATAAAATATACAAACAACTCAGGTCTGACCTGTTCAACCGCTTAAACGAAAACGGCCCATGTGAGGAAAAAATTGAAAAGTTTGGTTATAGAAGGAAGAGAGTCCATGATAGCACAATCAGATTTATTCCTTCTTTTATGGGGGGAGGGTGAGGGTGTGTTGCTTAACTCATTCACTTAATCTGATTAAAATACAGATCCTCACTACTTCTATCGTGTGTAGGATCTGACAGCGACCAGTAGAAGGTCATGTGCAGATGGCCTTTGTATTCACCAATCAAATCGCTGCTTACCAGATTCTGAAAGTGAAAAACTAATTTCGATTTGTTTCTACACTTGTCGTGAAACCAGAGTAAAATAGCGAGAAACCCGAACGACCGTATACAAAAATGGCGGCGCCAAATTCACCAGTCTCTACGTCAAGACATGTTTCTTTTTAGATATTATCTGTTCATTTGTAGATTTTTGTTTGTCCGAAAAGAAATAACAACTCAAGGTAAAAAAATAATCACAAAATATAATAATCAACGGTATAACGCCCTGAATGATTTTCTCTTCTTCGCTTCGATCCGCCGTCATTTTTGTTCGTCTGCCAAACACCATTCACAAGGTGCATTTTGATTGGCTGTTCATTTCCTAGATATGGAAATAATAAAGGTCATCTGCATGTGACCTTCTACCGGTCGCTGTCAGATCCTGCACACGATAGTAATAGTGAGGATCTGTATTTTAATCAGATTGTTTACTCCCTAGAAATTTTTTTTTTTTTTTTTTTTGACAATGCAACGTTTGTGTTCACTTCCTTAAGGAAATGATGTGTTTGACAAATTGTTAAATCAGTCTGCTTTATTCTAGAATAAATGAGTTTGCGAAGCAGACCCAAGGCGAGGCAGGAAAAGCGGCCCAGACTCGAGTTTTACTGTTTGATATCTCCTTCCTCATGCTCTGCCACATAACACAGCTGCACGGAATAGAGGTATCTTTTTCAGACAATATTTCGTCTTTGCTACAGTCAAACCTCGTTATCTGGAACTCGCATAACTCAAAGATCCCGTTAAATTTGGAGTACAGTGGATTCCACTTAATATCAACCCTGTTAATATCACATTCCTCTTTATATCATGTTTTTCCAAAGCACAATTTTTCCCTCTATATACTCTACTTTTATTTGGTTAATATCATGTATTTTGAGGTGAATTCCTCTTAATATCATGTGGTTTTTTTTCAAACTAATCACATAAAATATGCAGAAAATGATATCATTTTTTTACATTGATTTTAGATACAACTTGTGCAAATTATTGAATAAAAATAAAAAATAACCCTAAATAGTTTTTTTATGAAATAATGTTATTTATAGATTGATAATCTTCATATGTACATTGAATAGCTTACTTATAGTTATGGAGATTGGAAATGCACTAAATTTAATGGAAACATATGTTTCTCTTAATGTCACATTCCTGTTAATGTCATGTTTTTGTCTGACAAATTATTTAACATTATATAATTAAGAGGAGTGCACTGTACCATATTTTACCCTATAAGCGTCCAGGTGCTAATAATATAGAAAAATGGAGTTGGCGATTATTCGGAACAATTGGGAGTCAAAATGAACCTAAAATCACAAGTAATCAAGCCATGGGCCACAATTACTTAATACTCATGATTGTGAATATGGTCAGTGTTTTATGTCTTAAGCCATGTCCATTTAGGGAAGGGCTTATGATTTGGTCAAGTTTGACATTTCGTTGGTCCCAGAAAAATTTCAATCTTAATGTTCAATCTCATTTAACTCGAATAATCGGGTAACTCCAAGTTTTTCATTTGATTCATCAATTTCAAGATAACAAATTTTGACTGTATTTTCGTTTCCACAATTTTTCGAAAAAAGAATCTGATAGTGTATTGTATAATGTAATCATCTGAAGTCAGGACGAGTTATCTTATCTTGACGGTCCTCACCAACCCCGGTCCTGCTCAGCCCCGGTCCTGGTGAGAGACAGCGCAGCTGTCAATTACTCTTGTTACTTCCCACTTTTTATCCTGCATGTATTTTTTTTATCTAAGCCTCAGTTAGCCGAAACAGGTAAACTCCAATAGCTGTCAGAAATCATAGAGATACTTTTGCCTAATTGATTCTAATAAATTCTTAAAATTACCTAAGCCTCAGAAAATAAGTTGACAAATGATGATAAAAATATGATACCTTCATAATGGTGCAAATTACAGTGTGAATATGAAATATACTATTCTTTATATATGTCAGTTTATATATTCTTGCATCTTAAATTCTATTTCTGACCCTGTATTTCATTACCCAAGCACCGCATTGGTTCCTCTTATGAACAAACAGTATGTCAATTTTCCATGTGAAATGTTCCTGAGGCGTAAGTCCCGATGTTTCAAAGTTTACACAATTGTTCGGCTAAGTTCAAAACATCAAAGTTTGACTGTAACAAATTTCTTGTCGGAATGGAATTCTGACGGTGGACGATGTGAAATGCGATGTCTCTTTGTAAGACTGGAGCAGATTTTTTCGCAGATGATATCAATGTCTCCGGAATATGCGGACTCCTTCTTCATCCAGTGGGCCCAGCGTTGTCTGCCAGAGGATGGCCGATACAAGTGTGTAGACAACTACAGCGGCACCGAACAGGCAAAGGTCGACCTCCTCCTCAGCCAGCTCACCAGGGGCGACGAGATCAAACAGAGGTCAGTGTAGAGGTCAAACAAGGTCATGATAAGGTCAAAATAGAGGTCGGGTAAGGATCAATGTAGAGGCCAAACAAGGTGGAGATAAAGGTTAGAATAGAGGTCGGGCAAGGATCAATGTAGAGGTCAAACAAGGGTCAAAATAAAGGTACAAAAATACAGGTCAGGCAAGGTTGTGATAAAGGTCAAAATAGAGGTCAGGCAAGGACCAAGATAGAGATCAAACATTTAGGTTAATATAGAGGTAAATCAAGGGTCAGATAGAGGTCAAACAAGGGTCAACATAGGGGTCAGATATGGGTCAATATAGAGGTCATACAAAGGTTAAAATAGAGGTTAGGTAATGATTGATGTTGAGATCAGACAAGTATCAATAGAGAAGTTGTAGAAGTGATGGCAGAGGAAAGGTGATTGTCACTTTGATCTATTTCAGGGGAGGTAAATCATTGGTATTATTCTGTACATCATTCTTGAGTTGCTAGTAAATTGTATTTAGCTAGAATGCCTTTAAAAGGACTACATGATCTTTTAAAGAAGTTCTAAAGATCACTAAACACACACATATGCTGCACCTCTTAAATTTAGCAATAGATACAGTATGCCGAAAAATGAATTAAACTGCATCATACAGCTGTTTCGTCCTCCTAGGACTGCTAGGGGCCAAAAGGTAGGAATCCAAACTTTCTAAACTTATGTAGAAGCAGAAGGGTCAGGTGCGTAAATATTACAGCGCTAACATTATTACAGTTAACCACAGTGATACATGATTGTGTTAACAAAATGTTGAAATAGGAAAGTTTAACTAGTACATTGGATATGGTTGCTGTTTCAGTTCAACAAAATGGCATGAAATCTGCCTGAATGCTCCGTTTGCCATTCAAGAAGTGCTGTTTGCCTGGGAGCATGGAGCTTTGGGGTCAGATAATGTTAAGGTAAAGGATTAATTGTAGACATATAGGTGTAAAACACCAATTTCCATAAACCATTAAAATGCCAATTTCCATAAACCATCAAAATGCCAATTTCCATAAACCATTAAAATGTAAATTGCCACCATTTTGACTCTGTTGTGGAAGTCAATGACGTCATGTAATTGTTCTAGTCGTAACTTCACAATATCAAATCTTTAACTTTAAAACATATGTAATATGCAAGAATATGACATGGGTATACAGTGAACCCTCGACCTATCGCCACCCGAATCAACCGCCACCCTCGCATACTGCCACCTAAACCTCTAGAATGGATTTCCCTTCTATATAATTCCCTCGTTAAGTTCCCCACCCTCGCATATCGCCATCCGCCACACCCTTTAAGATACAAACATCCCGAATTGCTATACATTTCTCTCGGCGGTAACACCATATAGCTCTGTTTTTGGAGATCGAGGAAATCTTTAGTGTTCCATTTGGAATGGCATGCGGCAAAAGTAGATCAGTAACTATTTTCAGATATAAATTTGTGCCAATTTTGATCTGTATGACAATATAATACTAAGCTAGTTTTTAATAAAATGTTGGAAATGCTATCTATTATATGCAATTTAATTCTTGGCAATAATTTTCATAATTCGATACTATTGCCACCCTTGTTATACCGCCATAATTTGCTGTGGACGAAAGGTGGCAGTATAACGAGGGTACACTGTACTTACTGCTTATAATCACAATTTAGACTAATCATGTGATAAAAGAAACTAGACCACGATAAAACATACATTAAACATCAAAAAATGTTTATTATGATTTCTTGATTTTAACAAAGTGGTTCTGTAAATAATTCAGAAATAACACATCGTCTATGTGGTTAACAACTTAAACATTTCACTGTGAAACGATCGATACTGTGAAATTTAATGAAAGGCATATTGTTTTTGATGGACTTAACAGGAGTCTGTAAGGAACATGTTGTTTTGTAAGTAAATGTCATATCATCAAAGTGAGAACGGAGTCATCATTCTCAATCACAATAGATGGGCATGATAATGGGCATATTAAAAAAACGGCCACCATCATCATGTCATACAAGGATTTCACTCTCTGAGGATGAACTAAGTACATTTATCACATAACTGAACCGTTCAGTCATATCATACGGTCATGTCATAAAAATGGTATTACACATGTGTACTAACACTATTGTGACGTCATTAACAAATGACGTCTTTATGACGTCATATGATTGTCTCAGTAGTGAAAATCGTACCGTCACAGAAAAAATTTGCCTTTCATATAGATAATTAATTTGAGAATTTTTTGTGTATTTTCTCATAAATATAACTTATGTGATAAATAGAATCTTACACTCGTGTCAATGTAATATGAATTTATTAAACTTGTTAAATAATTTAATATATCTCTTGCCTATAAAGGCTCGTGACATATTAAATTATTGAACTTGTTTCATAAATTCCATATTACATCGACACTCGTGTAAGATTCTCTATTAATTTACCTTTTTGGACTTGGCCTGGACTTTTATGCCCAGTCTTGTCTTTGATGCAGAAGATGCTTCCACATCCAGATTACCAGGCCCCAAGATCATGAAGCAAACTTAGACTTAAGTTTATGCTAAGCCAATTACATATGACGTTACTTTTTGTAACGTTAATCGTGATTGGCTAAGTCAAACTTAAGAAAAATTTAGACTTAAGATTGTTTCATGATCCAGGGGCCTAGGCTTGTAATTCATAAACCAATTCTTATGCACAGCACACTAATCCCATGTTCTAAAGCCCAAATTCCTTTTCAAGTTCTATAGAAAATAATGCATTAAAGACTTTTTTTCCATTCCCCATCCAGTATCAACTTGAGACTATCGTCAGCCCTAAGGCAGGGACCTTGAGATACTGTAAAAGCCAATATTTTCGCGTGTGGAGTTGATTGCTTAGTCAGCCTCCAAACTGTTTGCGATGTGGAAATTTTCACGCTGTAGTCATGCTGTTTTGCATTGCATACCTATAATACTATTATACACTGTAGAGTTTTTGCGGAGAGATTTAATGCCAGCGAAATAAGCAGAAATTTCTGCGCTGCAAAAAATTCTTTTTTTACAGTTTATATGAGTTTGAGATATGTGTTTGTAAAGGTGATACTGGAGAGAAGTCAGAGTCGTATATACAGTATTCCCGTGCTTTTGGTGTTTGTAAAGGTGATACTGGAGAGAAGTCGAAGTCGTATATACAGTATTCCCGTGTTTTTGGTGTTTGTATAGGTGATACTGGAGAGAAGTCAGAGCCGTATATACAGTATTCCCGTGTTTTTGGTGTTTTAAAGGTGATACTGGAGAGAAGTCAGAGTCGTATATACAGTATTCCCGTGTTTTTGGTGTTTGTATAGGTGATACTGGAGAGAAGTCAGAGCCGTATGTGCAGTATTCCCGTGGTGATGTCGGCCTGGCTGTGTAGCTATATGAACACGGTTGGAGATGATGCGAGAGAGAAACCGTTACAGATGCTACAGAGACTTCAGATGAAAATCAGCTCTCCGGACCCAGAAATCTATTACGGGGAGAGGTGAGTAATTCTATAGCTGTGTGTCACAAAATCAGCTCTCCGGACCCAGAAATCTATTATGGAGAGAGGTGAGTAATTCTATAGCTGTGTGTCACATATCAATTTTAATTTTCACAATTTAATTAATTTCAACATATTTAAAAAAAAAAAAAAAAAAAAATCTCGCAAACCTTTCACCTTTGTATATATATAGATCATGTTAAACAATGATAACCTTCTTATTTTTTTGGCAGAATTGTGTACTTTTTTTGGAGCACTCATAGTTTAGCACAAAACCAAATTTTAACAGAAAAGAGCAATGATGAATATGCACTTCCAAAATACTTACTGTAAAAAGCTTATACAGCAGCTGTAACTAACTGAATGATGCTGAATCTTGTTTTTGACAAGAGTATAATTAAACAAAGTTTTTTTAATGGATACTAACTTCCCAATTTTTGCATCACAAGTTCATGCCGATTAACTTACCCAAAATAGACTACATGTATATAAACTTATACTTTTCAGTATACAGGTAGTACTTAGTCTGATAAAGTGTGTCATCCCCATCATATTTGACGGCAATTAATATAACTCTCGCAAATTTGTTTTGATAATGAAATTCGTAAAAGTACCGAGGAAGGTGATAAATTAATAAGTGTGTGATATAGAAACATTAGAAATAAAGAAACAATTAGTACCGCCTTTAATTCCAAATATCATTGTTTAGGTCGCATTTGATGGGAATCATACTCCGAAAAATGGTAAATGACATTCTGCCGCCCCACATAAAGGACATGTCGATGCAGTTTATTCCTCCGAATGCCGTTCCGAGTGAAGTCATGGAGAAATGTCTGAAGGGGGTGATGACCAAAGGCTGGATAGACCTGAAAAGTGTTCATACCCTGGAACAGCTTCTCAACCTGTGTGGATCGGACTGGTTCTGTGACCGCGCCATCTTGGTATGTGTCAAGGTTTATAGCATCTTTCACCCCTGTGTGACTAAAACTGAGAAATATCAACCCAAAGTGTAAGATTTATGAAGTTTAACACGAGGCTTTCTGAGTGCTATAATTTATTAATAGATTCTATCCCCCTTGTGTGATTTAAACTGAGAAATCTCAACCCGAGGGTAAGATTTATAAAGTATAGCACAATTAGGCTATCTGAGTGCTATAATTTATTAATAGATTTTATCCCCCTTGTGTGATTTAAACTGAGAAATCTCAACCCGAGGGTAAGATTTATAAAGTATAGCACAATTAGGCTATCTGAGTGCTATAATTTATTAATAGATTTTATCCCCCTTGTGTGATTTAAACTGAGAAATCTCAACCAGAGGGTAAGATTTATAAAGTTTAGCACAATTAGGCTTTCTGAGTGCCATAATTCATAAATCTTATCCCGAGGGTTGTGATTTCTCAGTCTACATTATACAGGAGTGACTGATTATTTTTCTCACACACTTTCCTAACCTAAAATGAAAGTTGAATGTGAACTCGGTGCATTGTGTCATCATTAATGGCAGATGCAGTGTGTGACGAATTTGGTGCGTTACTCTGGTTACACTGCATAAAGTGATGACATGATAGTGACGTTTTGAATAAAAGCGTGTGTAATCAGCTGTCTTTTCCCTGCCCTGCTGGTAATTAAACGACAGGTTTATCTTTTGCCTAGCAAAGAGAATGAACCTGACGTGAAGTTTGGGAGAACAAACATTCTCCCAAACTTCACAGGTTCATTCTCATATTTGCTAAGGAAAAGATAAACCTGTCCTTTACAGGGGTAGGGAAAAGACAGCTCACACATGCTAATTGTGACGTCATGACATTGTCACATCATCATTTTATGCAGTGTAACCACCCGAGCAGCGTCACCAATATTTAATTTGGTCACACATTGCATCCACCATTGATGATGGCACAATGCACTGAGTTCCCTCTATTACTTATTTTACATTAGGAAAGTGTGGGAGAAAAATAGTACATCACCCATGTGTGATGTAGACAGAGAAATTTTAACCCTCGGGATAAGATTTTTGAATTTTACCCTCGGGTTGAGATTTCTCGGTTTACTACACACAGGAGTGATATATTCTATTACTCTTTTTCTCTCTGTACATGCACCTAAAATATATCTCATGGCAAAATTGAAGTCATGACTTGGCTATAACTGTTTGATTTGTTGTGGGAACAAAATCCTGACTAAGCAGGTAGTATTGCCTTTGAAGATACATCATTTAATCTTATACAGTGCATTCCTCCTTATATCATGTTGCATTTGTCAGAGAAACATGTTTATCCACTAAATCTTGTGCATTTCCAATCTCCATAACTAAAAGTAAGCTATTCAATGTAAATATCATGCTGTTTTAAACTATAGATACCCTGGTAATATCATTTCATTAAAGAAAATAATATTTTTGTTATTTTTTATTTTCTATGTAATATTTTGTACAAATTGTATCTGAAATCAATGGAAATGACATCATTTTCTGGATGTCTTATGTGATTGGTTAAAAAAACAGGAGAGGAAGATCTTTTATTTACTGCAGGAATGATCTTTTCCAGCACATGTTGAATAGCAATCGGCTAGAAGACCTGACCCAGGCGCTGGGCCTCCTGTTCGCAGTGTTCCACCTCGACTTGGAGCACATTACTTTGAGTCTGCTACTACACACTGTACCCAAGCTACTCCAGTCTGCCGACAAACAGCGGCTGCTCACAGACCCACGAGGCTACATCCTGGCCAAAACCTGCGTACTGTGTATTGTTGCTGCACAGACGGCATGCAGTGTGGCAGGCAAGGGTGAGTTATCTCCCCTTTATTTCTGATGCGTAACAGTAAAACAGGCTTTCTTTCAGTTCCATATGTATAAGATACAACTGTTCAGGGAAAGAAAAGGGTGTTGAAAATTTTTGTCTTGCACCTCGTTTCACGTAACGTGACATCACAATAGCTAATCAATGGTGGGATTTCACAAACTTCCATGACGCAATGCGGCAGAGACAATGTGTTCGGATTATGATTTTGTTAACGCTTTGGTATTCTCTAATTCATCTTGACCAAGGATCACTTTGAGGTGAGATTTTGGGATATTTACCCATATCTTTCTTGAAAATCTCATAAAAAATCAAAGTATATATTACTTCTTTCGAAAATCTCGTAGATATTTGCAGATCCCAAAAAATCCCTCAAATTCTCCCATAGGTTTTAAGAGTCAGAATTATCACTGCTTGTCCCATTTTCATGGTAACAGGTCAAATATGTTAATATTTTTTAAACAATTTCGCAATAACCAATGATAACAGTGATCTAGATCTTTATAGTCAGATGACTGTTAAGGTCCATGGGCCTCTTGTTAACGCTGCCATCATATCTGAAACGACTTAAGCATTACGTGTTGCTCTTGGCAGTCATTCCATCCTTTTTTCTTTTTCCACTCATTTACTCTTTAAAGGCCCAATATACGAAACTTCAGGAATTTTTTCGTGATTCTGAACAATTCTGAAAAAAAATCAAGTTGATAACCATGCAAAAATAAGCCTAAAACTAAGTAAACCCGAACGGTAACTTACATAAAAGTCTTGACAGAAAAATCCAAAGAATTGAAAATAATTCAGGTGTGGCCCACTTCAACAACAAACCGAAGTGAGAAGACGGTTCAAAATGGACGCGTGTTTACAAATACCGAGTTTCAACTGCTGCTGTACCGGTAACTGCGTAAGAATTCATCTTGAATATTGCTGATATCAGTTAATCATAACTAAATCTATAAATATAAAAAACTTATAAGGCTTGATTTTCGCAGCAAGATTTGCCGATCGCGAAAGTTACGTATATTGGGCCTTTAACAGATAGAGATAGTGAACTGTATTTCGGTATGTAGTTGTATGGTGATAATATGTACAGACTGTAGGTCAACTTATGATTTGGTGAAGATCGATCACCTGTTTTTTCTAGAGTAATGGCCAAATCTATAACTTGGCTGCAGGAATTGCATTGAAGCCGTCCCTACGTCTTTTTCAAGCATAGAAACTGAAAAGAACCCTACTGATTTTCAGAATTTCCATTAAGCCATGCAGAAAGACCCCATTTATTTAGGACAGGACCCCATTTTTAAAATACCCTGTGCAAACCCTGGACTGACTTTGGAGAGCCTTGTCTTTCACCATTGGGAAATTATTGGATATAAATTGCACATCAAGTACTTCTCTTTAAAATAATTAAAGGCCCAATATACGTAACTTCAGGGAAATTTTCGTGATTCTGAAAAATTCTGAAAAAAAATCCAGTTGATAACCATGCAAAAGTAAGCCTAAAATGAAGTTAACCTGATCGGTAACTAAAAAGAAACTCTTGACAGAAAAATCCAAAGAATTGAAAATAATTCAGGTGGGGCCCACTTCCACGGTTCGAAATGGACGCATGTTCACAAATAGCGTGTTTCAAATGCTGCTGTACCGGTAACCGCAAAAGAATTCATCTTGAATATAGCTGATATCAGTTAATCATAACTAAATCTATAAATATAAAAAACTTATAAGGCTTGATTTTCGCAGCAAGATTTGCCGAAAGTTACGTATATTGGGCCTTTAACAGATAGAGATAGTGAACTGTATTTCGGTATGTAGTTGTATGGTGATAATATGTACAGACTGTAGGTCAACTTATGATTTGGTGAAGATCGATCACCTATTTTTTCTAGAGTAATGGCCAAATCTAACTTGACTGCAGGGTTTGCATTGAAGCCGTCCCTACATCTTTTTCAAGCATAAAAACTGGAAAGGACCCTACTGATTTTCAGAATTTCCGTTAAGCCATGCAAAAAGACCCCATTTATTTAGGAAAGGATCCCATTTATAAAAAACCTAGCGCAAACCCTGGACTGACATTGGAGAGCCTTGTCTTGCACCAGTGGGAAATTATTGGATACAAATTGCACAACAAGACTAACTACTTCGCTTTATTGTCTCGCCTCGACGAAAGTCGAGAAAGCGAGACTTAGGTGTTACTTTTCCGGCGGCGGTGACGGCGGCGGCGTCAACATTTGCGTTAAAGTCCACTTTTCACAGTGTTATATTATCCAATTGAATTGAAAGTTGATCACATTGTTCAAACCATCGTACTTAATACCTTTCCTCAATTTAAATGATCTCGTGTTACAGGTTTTGGTGTTTTGGGGCAAAAACATGGTAATTTTGAGAATTTGCGTTATAGTCTACTTTTTATATTGTTTCAGATATCCGATTGAATTGAAACTTACAGTAGTTACTGATATCATCATACTGAACACCTTAATGAGATTTGGAGGAAATTTATTTGCAGGTTCTGTTGTTTTGGGGCAAAAACATGGGAATTTTGAGAATTTGCGTTAAAGTCCACTTTTTTCTAGTGTGACCGATATCAGATTCAATTGAAACTTAGGATAGTTACTAATATTATCATACTGAAGACCTTATTGAAAATTGGAGGAAATTTTGGGGTAAAAACATGGGAATTTTGGCGAAAGGTGAGACATATAATTCTTGTAATAATTCATTGGTTGTCATCTACTGACACCTGAAGTTATTTACATGACTAATTGTATAATTATATATCTTTTTATTTCTCCCGCAGCTTCCATGTCCCATATTCGAAGAGGCTACAGCAAACGTTCGCGCAAGGAGATGGAGTTAGAGGTACAGTTAAGACATAAATTTGTATCACTCTTTTTCAAATCCGATACCTGTAAACCAACATATTTTTCGTGGTGACTTAATTTAGCGTTTGCATATGAATTGACTATTTTCTGGCAATTTAATTTTGCGGAAAATACCGTCATAAATCCTATGTACAGTACAGTACAGAACTCCTACAGTTCCCATACCTCTGATTGAAACTAATTTCGCGAATTTTAATCAACCGTGAAATATGCGAAAATTAATCGCATGAAAAGAAGGCGGTTTACTATAAAATGCATATCCTTACTCCCACTCCATTACATAAGGATCTGACAACATGCCATAAGAGGTCATGTTCTGGTGACCTTTGTCACCTCTTTACTTCACACTCTGGTAGAAGTTTCCAATGACGCTGTCATCTGTACCAAGTCATTTCGTCACAACATTGCATAATAATAACTTCTGTGACGAAATGACTAAACGTACGGATACGATTATGCAAGCTTTGTTGCCTCAAAAACTCACGTTTTAGATTCTGATAGTAGTAATTTCGAGGATAGATTACATCATATCAAGAATAAAATTACACCTTTATTTTACGCTTCACTAAATCAAAAAATGTATCTTTACATCTTCACCTGGATTTACATTGTATAAGACAGAAATAACACAGACTAGCAATAGTCAGCAATTCAGTTTCAAGCATGTAGGTCTGAACCCCTCAAATTACATGTGCCGGATTTTCAAGAGGTCAGTCTCGGTCAAAATCTGTGCCTGGTGTTTTCTTTCAGGTTCAGCCATTTCAACTACATACAGGGCTTTATCACCCCTCTTTTTAGGTCCGGTAAACGGACCCATTCCCATAGAAAAAAAGGTGTAATTTTTTCCAAATTTCCCCTTGAAAATTCCCAATTCAGACACTTGAAAAGAAATTGGTGGTTTTACATGCTTCAGGAGCTTCTTGTGACATTAAATTTAACAAGAAAGATGGTCTGTAAATCATGAGAATTGTCAGTGCTTTAAATAGTAATTTAGAAAAGAAATAATGTACTTAGTTGCTATAATAGTGTTTGTCAAAATTTTCCAAAAAGCTGTTATGTCAATCAATTTTTCCCAATTTGATCTCAGGGTCCGATTCCCAAAACCCCCTGATAAAGCCCTGGCATAAGTAAAGGAACCTGAAGTGATTGTTTTGGATTGATATGACGGTGTTTCTTTTATTTATAAAGAGCCTAGATGAACCGGACTCTCGCCCTGTAAAGAGGATGAAGACAATGGAACCACAACTCACGCTCGACTCCGAGGGATTCAATCTCGGTAAAGTAACTGCGCAATAAATGGCCTACATTCTTTGCTGCAAAGCGCCATTCTGATGTGCCTGAAAATTTGATATATCCAAGTGTTAATATGCTGAATTTGATAAACGGAATTTGGGAGATCCAACATCCATGTAAAAAGTTTGTGTGGTTCTGGGTTACCCAGCCGACAAATTCCTCCAGGAATACAATAGTATAGACGTAAAGTTGTGAAGATCAAGGTTTTGATAAAGCATAACTTAAAATGTTGAACTCATTCAGCCCTCAAGACACATTTGAACTCTTCCAATACAGGGGTTGGAATAGTTCATGATGAAATTGCAGGGGTGAATCAGTTAAAACCAACATTTCGTGTTTTGCTAAATTGTAAAAGATTAGAAAAATATTGCATTATTAGCAGGCTTTTTGCTATAGAAAACTAAATACAGACACTTAAACTGGATGCATATCATAATTTTAGCACAAAATTTCATGTTCCAGAAGCACTTACCTAGTATTCTGCGAAAAAAATTATTGTGTATTTACAGTAAATTCAGTTTGAATATTTTACATTCATTGTTGTCCATGTTTGCTGTTATCACGGATATCCAATAAACAGGGAAGAGAACCCTTTCACCCCTACGTTACTGTAGTAAACTCTCCCAGCTTTGATATAGATGAGTCCACTTTCGGTCAACAGGGGTAAAAGTTTTTTTTAAATCCTTTGATAAAGATGTATAGAACCTGGTTAATGAATACATTTCATCACTTAATTAGGTTTGTTAAATATTTAGCTACCAGCTGCCTTTAACTTTGTATTCTTCCATTTAAAACCTACTTTCTTGCTTCTTTTCAATGATAGATGCCCTTTAAGGAAATCTTGTGCACAATATGACATACAAAATGTCATATGCTTTATGCAAATTTCTCTTTGCTTTTTACCAAATGCTTTTTTTTGCTTTTTGCTAATTGTTTCATGTGAAATGCATTATGCGAAATGCTTTGTATTATGTGAAAACCTTAAATAAACTTCATAGTTTAGAAGGTGAAAAATCTTTCTTTAGGAACATCCAGAAAAATGACCAGAAATGATTCTAAAACTGTACGGAAACACTGCATTGAAAGACAATGCATGGCATTTTGCATGTCACATTTGGCATTCTCCATAGCCTTAAAATTTCATCATAGTCTTGCCAATATTAAGAAACAATTACCTTCACTCTTTGCAATACACAAACCGGCGAACTTCCAAGTCGTTCTTTACACATTTCTACCGTCAGGATTGAATTGTCCAGTATGATTTTACACAAGAACAGCATTTTTAACATCAGAGTGCTAACAACTATCTAATTCTTTGGTATATTTCACCATATGCCTTGTGATGACGTAGCGTCGATACAATCTCGACCTGAATATTTATCAGATCCTATCGTATTTTATGGCTCTTATAATTGCAACTTTTCGTGGTTGAAAAAAGATAATGCAAATCAGGAATTATTTAACAAAACATCAACTGTTAACTACCGCGAGGATACTTCAGGTCATTCTGAAAATCTCCGAAAAATTAACGATACATGATCGCGACCAAGTCCAGGTTTTTGCTTGTTTTTGCTTGTTCTTGCGTATAGTGCGCACCCCCTTCTTGACACTTTCGATTTTCCCTAAAAAAGTGCGCACTATACGCGAGAAATTACGGTATTCTGAATTTAATTCCATTATTTCTGTTGTGTGATCAAGCATGCTGTGAACATTTTTCTTCTGTCATTTCAGATTTTTTGACGGCAAAAGACGATGGAGAAGCATCACCTATTATAGATACAAAGGACCCCCTCAACAAGGCTTTAGGTAGGCCATATTAGAACATGACTAGCTTGTATAGAAGTTTTTTTTTACCCCAATGTTAAACTGTCATTTTGACAGCGTATTTCTCCTTAGAGTTCAAGTTTTACAATACAAATGCTGAGATTGAAGACATGTTTTTGTTGATTTTGACTCTCCCCATCCCATGCTAGAGTTTAACTCACTCATCCCTGAATACACATTTGAACTCTTCCAATTCAAAGGTTGGAATAGTTCATTATGAAATTTCAGGGGTGGATGAGTTAACTTGGTACGTTCAAATTTGAGATCAATTCTGGGACTATGAATAAAATTCTAAAAGATTGAATTACTTCCCTTTGCTCTATATGCTTCATCTGAAGAGTTTTACGAACATTTTGTTTAAAAAAAAAAAGAGTTCTTGATCAGGTATTATTATACAGTGGATATTCTCGTGAGTTATTAAATTCACCATATGTGATTGCAATGTTGTGTTAATTAGTTAGTTAGTTACAAGTTTTTTTACGCCGCTATACACCGAATTACATCAGTGTTATGACCAGCGTGAGTGAAGTTGACTTCACTCGGGCAGGGGGGTCCCAAAGTGGGGGGGACGAAATTGCTTATCTATTCCTATATCATTATCTGTTTTATTAATTTTGCGGGCAACTTCAAGTCTCAATGTTGATTTAAACGGTATTCAGTCACTAGCCGTATCTCATCAAAATGTCTGGCTTGGCGTAATATAGGTATCGACAGGGTGATCACTAATTTTTTTAAATTGTGCCAAAAGCCAAACGTGTAAGTATGATACTAGTCTGGGTCACCCTGGGTCCTATGGCCTTAAACCTTTACCTACATAATAATATACAATATTTGATATAGCGCCCTATCTAGCTAACATAAGCCACTCTAAAGCTAGATATACAATTCTTATACAATCAATACAATTAACACATACAGTTCTATCATATACAATTCTAAGGAGTTCGCAGGATCTGCCTTATTGGGCGCTAACTACTTGTCCTATGCCACCTGGCTAATATCTCCATATGTGTGTGTGTATGTATGTGTGTGTGCTGGAGATGAATTGTGTTCTGTTTGTAGTGGGACTGTGTTTCCAACGGCATCTTTTATAGTGCCACCACACTTGAATGCTACATCACAGATACTGCAACATCCACCCCAGACCATTTTATACTCCAACTGGATTGTTTGAGTTGTGTGGGCAGGAGAAAAACACTTTATCTGAATGTACCATGCGTATGACGATTACGGGGATCAAACCCCGTAATCGTCATACGCATGGAACACCGGAGTGTTAACCACTCGACCAATCCGCCCACATAGTTGATTTTGGTTGGTCAATTAGTATATTTTGGATGTCTATCAAAACGTCCTAATAAAATGTTTAAACTTTGTGCCGGTGTTATCGTGCCTACTGATGTGTTAGTTCTGTGGCGAGGATATAAATAGGCTATGCTTGTTTTCCAATCCTTTTGTCAATATATAGATATATTTGTCAATAAAATTTCATGAAATGAAATGAAATGTATTAATTCTGTTGAGATCATTTATTTATCACACCCTAAAATTTCATAATGAACTATTCCAACCTTTGAGTTGGAGGAGTTCAAATGTATCTGCAGGAGTAAATACCACATGGTTTTGTTTTGCTATTTAGCTAACCTGATGCGGCTTATGAATGCCATCGCCCACAGTACTACGATAAGTCCACGTACCAGCTTCATTGTGGCGTTCATAGAGGAAAGCATTAAATGTGGAGGACAGTATTCGCAATTCATCCTCAAGTTCATCCCCCCTCAGATGGTGAGTCAGATACACAGGCAAAATGTCTTATGGTGAATTTGACCTGAGGTTTATTTGAAATTTACATAAGGATCGAAAGTCATTTTTTTAGCTTTCATAGCACTATGAAAGTTAAAAAAATGACTCAATCCATATATTTACATTTTTACTATAGAACAATTGCTAAACTTCATTTATATTTTTTCCAATTAATAGTTTATTACCTGCATTTGTATTTGCGTTGTCATTTAAACGACATTGTCGGAACAGCCCAGCTTGAATAAAATTGGCGCCAATGATAATAATTAGTCATTTGAGCGTTTGACGCAAGGGCATTCTCCATGTTATTCGAAGCGAGACGACAAGACTCAGTGAACAAACCATGTGCTAAGTCTCAAGAACGGTGCCATTGCTTTCATACTTTTATGAAAGGCATTTTGCTGGTAATGTTCATATAGTGGCGGTTGCAGCGCAAATGTAAATATATTAAATTGGGTGAATTTGACATGAGAAAAAACATTCATGTTAATTTCAGGTATAAAAAATTGATATGAATCAACTTCTTGGCTCTTTTTTGTCAATTTGACCTGAAATTTTTCACATGAAATTGTCTGACCTCGATTTGACCTGAACCTGAATTGTCATGAAGACATTTTTGCCCGTGTAGGGTTTATGTTGTTATTGAAACCCATGGAATTAATGCTTGTTGTTGTAATGTGTTTTCTCCCTTTGACATACCAGCGGTGTTAAAATTTGATGAGTTGACTTTTATTCAGAATATGATTGATCAATGTTATGTGAATGTTACAAGCTCAAATTGTTTGGAATTAAAACTTGATTTGTGAGGTTTCAAAAACATGTTTCCTTTGCCAAAATGAAAATTTGTAACCAATTAGTTACTCGTCCGACTGGGGAATGTCTTTCAGGTTATGCATTAAATGTTGCTCTTCCCCCTGGCAGTCTGCAAAGAGAGTGTAGATTAGGAAAATATCTCAGATGCTTTTGATAGCTGACTTAACTTATTAATTACTGTAAACCAAATTATTTTCGCTACGACTTTATTTCACGTTTTCATATAAAACGACTATTTCGCAGCGATAAATACAGTTTTTAATCCTATTTTCAGTACATTACAGTACTCCTCTGATTGAAACTATTTTGCAACGATTAAATTTCGCAAAGTTTAAAGGCCCTTTATACGTAACTTCAGAATTTTTTTTCGTGATTCTGAAAAATTCTGAAAAAAATCCAGTTGAAAACCATGCAAAAATTTGCCTAAAATGAAGTAACCCTGAATGGTAATTAACAAGAAACTCTTGACAGAAAATTACGTTTATTGGGCCTTTAATCACTCGCGAAATATGAAAAAAATTATCTCACGCGAAAATAAGTTTGTTTACAGTAGATAGTAAGCAATCAGAGTATTCAACTTAACCAGTTTTGAGTAAGTGGGGTTTTACTGTACCTTCTTCCTGTGAAAAGGAAATATCTGATGTTTTATTTTGTGCGATAATATAAAATTTAAGACTGATAATACAGCTTTATTTTTGTTTACCAGCTGTCTCAGATCATGAAGAGTATACCAGGCGTGTTCACCAACCAGCAGATTGTCCACATTTGTGATTTAGCAGTCCCGACTGGCCGCAAGGTGGCTGCAAAATGTGTGTGTCAAAACTCTAAAATTCGATCAGAATGAGGATACAGACTCGAGCAAAATGAATTGAACTCTTATCAGAGTGAGGCTACAAGTGCAAACCAGAATGAGGCTGTAAGGCCAGAGTGAGACTACAAACTTGGACTAGAGTGAGGCTATGTATTTTGTATCTCCAATAAATTGTCACAGTGACTGTAAACTCAAGACAAGAAGACCAGTTTGATCCTTGTGTGTAGACCAGACATCCTCGATATCCGGGGGTTACAATCACCTACTTGTACGCTCTCTACACCCTGGAATCCTCCTTGATATCCTGGCATTACATTCGCCTTCGCTATCTACACTCCTGGGATCATATTCGATATCCTGGGGTTACAATCACCTACGCTCTCTACACCCCTGGGATCATCCTCGATATCCTTGCGTTACAATCGCCTACACTATCTACACTGATGGCACCATCCTCGATATCCAGGCGTTACAATCACCTACGCTCTCTACACCCCTTGGGTATGTCATTGCAAAACTGAAGTGTAAAGAGCGTAGTTGAGCGTAACCCCTAGATATTGAATGTAGACCAGAAGAATGATTTCATTCACTTTATTGAACATAAAGTATTTCCCTTGAAGTTGGGCATCCTCCTTTGAAATTTCCAGAAGAAAAGCATATATTTCATTGTAATTTGTCAGGTGAGTTTTTTTTTTTTTTTTGCCTTACACCAAAGAAATAGCTGGTGACATGCATTAGATTTTATATTCCTTGGGTGCAGAGGGCAAAAGTAAGCAATACTCCTGGATATGGAGGAAATATTTGGACCATATATGCTTGTGTTTCTCATTTCATGTCAGTAAAGAAATGCCACAGTTAATCTCATTTGAGTAGTGGCACGGTACAAAAATATACACATTTTCGTAGTACACAATTTGAAATTATACAGAACTAGTTTAATTTTCCGTCATAAATTAAAGGGGTTTTACGTACCTGACCCTTCTGCTTCTACATTAGTTAAGAAATTTTAGATTCCTACCTTTTGGCCCCTAGCATCACTGAAGAGTCCTAGGAGGACGAAACAGCTGTATGATGCAGTTTAATTCAATTTTTCGGCATACTGGATCTATTACTTAATTTAAGAGGTGCAGCATATGTGTGTGTTACGTCATCTTTGATATGGCACAAGCATACAGTGGTGGAATGATTCAAGTATGCATGGAGTGGAAAAGTTTTGAATGATCAAGTTGCATTGTAAGTTTGCCATATTTGAAAGTGCTAGAGCCAGATGTGATGAATTTTTAAGTTATTCAATTTTTTGGGGGGTCACAATTACACCCAAAAAATTAAGAACTGAAACTGAATGGGGGGATTGGGGGGGGGGGGGGGGAGACATATTCTGTTACAGAGTATTTAATAATGATAATGATAGTTCTATGATTGAAGTGTGGAAGAAGAACATAAGTAAAAGCTAATTACATTACTTTGTGGGAATCTTATCAATTGTTCGAGGAATATATGGTATTCGAGTAATCTGAGGTTGCTTGAATATGTACAAATTCAGTTGGGACCAAACGAACTGTTTGACTAATGCGAGATATTCGAGTAAACCGGGTTCGAATAACTTAGGGGTTTAACTGCAGTTTTGATTGATTGGTATAAATCTCAACACTTACATTAAAATCTCTTAAATGTATTTTATAAGAGATTCATATTTAGATTTATTACTTGTACAAGTGTGTGTTGCCACAGAGGTATATGTAATACTTTGATACTAAGAACCAGTCGGTGACTTGAAATGTCTGCGATATTTGTTAGCAGTCTTTTTTGTATATAATTGACTCATGAATCAATAAAATATTGATTAAATCATCAATGTTTAAGTTTTGTTTCTTACTGTTTACATGTAAAAGAGAATTAATAGCCTGGAACTAACACAGGAAAAACCATCTTGTCACAAAAACTCTCAAATACTATATCACAGAAATATATATAATTGGACAAAAACTGCTTTTTTTGTAAAATTCACGAACATGGATTCAAAAATCACAACCATGTTCTGACATAGCAGACAAACAGAGCTAGTGTGTAGTACATGTATATACAGATCTAAAAGGGATCTTAGATTGATCTTCAATTGGATCTTTTCCCTTTAATCTTAATTATACATGTAAACACCGCAACGAAGTTAAGGGGGTATACTGGAATCACCCTGTCTGTCTGGATGTTTGTTGTCCGCAGTAACTTGTTGGAGATCTCCTCCAACTAAAGGCCCAATGTACATAACTTTGGCAAAACTTGAAGCGAAAATCAAGACTTATAACTTTTTATATTTATAGATTTAGTTAAAATTAACTGATATCAGCAATATTCAAGTTAAATTCTTACACGTTAACCGGTACAGCAGCAGTTGAAATTCGGAATTTGTAAACATGTGTCCATTTTGAACTGTCTTCTAACTTCGGCTTGTTGTTGAAGTGGGCCCCACCTGAATTATTTTCAATACTTTGAATATTTCTGTCAAGCGTTTCTTGTTTGTTACCGCTCAGGTTAACTTCGTTTTAGGCTTATTTTTGCATGGTTATCAACTGGAATTTCTTTCAGACTATTGAGAACCACGAAAAATTTCCTTAAAGTTACGTATATTGGGCCTTTAACTAACTGCAAGATTTGGATGAAACTGCACATTTATGCAGTTGTGCATTTTTTATTTCAGATTTTGACCCCTTACTTGGGAGTTATTTGCCGCACTTACAGTGCAATTTGACTTTGAACAAAGGCATTTAAATGCCACGACTGACATTGCAGACCCTTGTCTAACACCAATGGACATTATAAAAAAACAACTCAAAAATGTTTTAATTTTTTTAGTGTATTCTCTTATCAGAACGTTCTAGTTGTACTTAGTTGGAACTGGTCTGCTAAATGGAACGGAACGTTCCGAATTCCGTCCCTGTGGGTGAAAATCTAATAATCGAAAAAGAGAAAGAAACAACTTTTTCAAAATAACCAAAACGGTTCAGTCATATAATCTGCAAAACAATGCCAGTGATCGCTTTTATTTACAAATTTTACACACTATGATGCCACTAGGAGTCGGTAAGGACATATTTTACCTAATGAAATGCAGTCTAACTGGTTACAGTTATATCTATTTACAATTCACATCTGAAAAGAAAACCTTTCACTGGCCGCCATATTAGATCCAACTTGGAACCTTCAAATTAGACGTTCCCGAAGAACCGGTTCGTTCAGGCGGAACGACACATTTCATTTAGCAGAATGTCTGGTTCGTTCTGAAACAACCAGAATGTTCCGCTAAATAGAACACAATATTTGAGGATGTTAGTGGAACACTTATGTCACGCTAATATATTCTGTTCATGTTTCAACTGATATTTTCAATTTAATTTTTTAAGGGAGATATGTCCCTTGATGCAAAATAACTTGTCCAGAAAATCAGTCTTGTCTTCACTTACACTAGCCTTCATTATTTCATTGAAATTTCACATGGATGATCAGTATGTTAGTTGTTAATTGCATTTTAATTTAAGATTTCGACCCCTTTTTAAGAGAGTTATTGCCCTTTATGGGAAAAAACTTGTCCAGACAGATTTTGATGAAACCTCTCATGAATGATCAGTTTGGTATGTTGTTGTGCATCAGCATTTTAATTTTAGAGTTCAACTCTTTTAAAGGGAGTTATACTTGTGTCCCTTAATGTGAAATTAAAGAGGAATTTCTCAAGCAAATTCACATTTTTGTAACTTGACCGTCACAATTCAAAGTCAGTAAAGGATTATAAACTACCAGCATCTGCGGTCCTACGGATGACAGTTTTAGTTTCATGAAAAATCCATTTAAGAAATAGCGATTAAAGTCTTGAACTGTCAAATCAAAGATGGTCGCTTGTAAGTCATTTTTATTATTCTGATTATGATCCGTCCAAAACTCAAAAGATTACATAGGGAACAAGTGAAACCTTCATGAAATTTAAGAAAGATCTTTTGATCGAGATGCAGGTTGATCAGAACTATTGGCAAGTTTTATGGTCGCCATCTTTGTCTCATTGAAAAGTATTCTGTATCTTTAAGTGATATGAAGATGGACGTTTTTGAGTAAGCTCATTAGTGTGTTTACTTGTTGTGATTGACAATGATACTCGGTTCTCATTTTGAAAACTTGATGTTTACTTAGATGTTACAAAAAAATGCATGGCGGGTGTCGTCGATGAAGCAGAAGACGCTTACTCTTCCGGAACACCTGGTCTTATTCTCATGTACTTTTGCAAGGGTCTCCATGTGAATCTTTCCTTTGTTCAAAATTTGCCCCAGGTTTAATCGATTTTGAGTTTGGATTATGATTATGTTGACGCTTCGGTATTCTCTTATTTATTTTCCAAGTACTGAAGAAACATCAATAAGGAACTTTCATTGTCAAAATCCAAGATGGCGGCCTGTCAGCCATTTTTTTATCAGTCCCAATATCCAAAGGGTACAACTAGGGACCAATGAAACTTCAGAAGTAGCTTTAACAAATTTTCAGTGTCAAAATCAAAGATAGCCGCCTCAACCATTTTGTTTTTCCTATTAATTTATAGCACAAAACTAGAGTCCACGGGAAACCTGCAGATAAAATTTGATAAAAGATCTATTCAGTGCTACTCAAGAAACAACGGCAACACATTCTATGTCAAAATCCAAGATGGCCGACTGTCAGCCATTTTTCTTCGATCTGTTTCAAAATTCTAAGAACACAACGAAGGATCAATCTGATTCTTAGGAACCTCACATTGATCCTTGAGTTTGTTGTGCCATTTTCCTAAGCCATTATTACTGGCTTTTCAGTCACTGTGTCTCTTCTCCTTGGGTCTTAAAATTTAACCTTGCCATTTTGAACACCTTAATATTCCTTGACTTTGCTTGTTTGAATTTCATTCGCACCCAAAGAATAATCTCCTTCAGAACTTTCAGTAGCCATCTCCCTTCGGTGACTGTTTTTTTAAGTCATGTTATCTATTGCGAATCTCAGTCGAAACTTTGGAAATATCCATTTAATATTGCTTTGAACCTGCCCTGAATATTTCTTCACACATTTTCTTTGCTGTTCTCCCTTGATGAAATTCAGGAATCTTAAACCAGATGTTGCTGTTCTTTTTTCCCTTTTCTTTTTCCGTGGCATCTGTAATGGTAGCTAGGGCATTGTCAGGCCGAACGTGTAACGGCCGTCGCCCAGAGCCACTTGACAAAATGAAAGAGCGTGTTGGAGGTTACTGATTCTTCTACAAAGCTTACACGTGAAGTCAGTAGTAAGTCCCCATGTCCACAGATATGTTGGGCTCGGTAGGACATCGCACACAACACTCAGCAGTTAGTTCTATGGACCAGGACCCGTATTCATGAAACCGTTCTCATACTCAAGCATAGATTTTGTGCTCAAACCGAATTTCTTGCTTTTGGTATGAATCAATAAGAAAAACTTATTCTGTTCATAATTTAGGGAAACATTTCAGAGGCTTAAAGCAGAAAAATGTTCTCGGTGTTTTCATTTGACTTTTTGATCGTTTGATGTGTTTAAAGCGAGTTAGATGAAAGCTAGGTTGAGCACAGAATCCATGCTTGAGCACGAGAATGGTTTCATGAATACAGGCCCAGATGTCACTCCATTTTACGGGCTGCTCCCAAGACCATCCTAGCTTTAATTTCCCACTGCAACTGTTCTTGATTCCTCCTCCTCCTACCTCTATCTGAACTATCTGTCTTCCAATTTGCACTTTTTTTCGAAATTTTAGAAAGATACACATAGTTCTACTCAAAACTAGCGGTAACAAATCTACATCGGTCAGAAAACCAAAATCACTTCAAGGCGGCCATCTTGGATTTGACAAAGATTGTCATTGATTTGATTGTTAAATATTATTATTGCTACACATTTGCTCTCACATTTCATATAATTAAGAATCATTAATGAGAGGAAAGGAGTAAATAAGCCAACCTTTTTTGAAGACCAAATGAAGATATAACAATAAAGTGGCCGCAAAAATCTAATTTTTGTATAAAAATAAAAGAAATTATCAGAATAATAGACATTTTTCAATGAGTTAGCCCCCTGTCGTTACAATATGATTTTGCGACTTGGTCCGTGCCAAACAGATATCTTTGTAGGAAATTAAACCTCTCTGTATATGAAAAAATGTATTGAAGTGATGATATAGATACATCCAGTGTTGAGACAGACGTCAAAGTGTTGCCAATATTGGTAATGTGTTGTGATCGTCTGGGCGCTAGAATTGTAACCAAACACTTGCCAGCATCCGTACCATGATGACGCGTGTATTCCGGATCGCCCCAGACGTAGAAACCATACATTATAGTTCCGCGGCCATTATGAGTTTTATGTGTTTGTAGAGACAGTTTGATAAAGTATGGCTGTTTGAACGATATCAAAATTGTATTCAGTCATGTACAAATAATTAAATTTTGAAATTTCCATTATAAATAATAGTATATTACTCTGAACGTGAGATTCTGAAAAATGACACAGAGACACGAGTTTTACTCCATTTACTCGTGAAAATATCGATTCTAGGGAACAAAAACATTTGTATTACTTTTAAATAAATCTTTCTCATACATCATCAAAGCTATTAGCCTCGCCAAGTTTTTTTTACGAAATCGAAATCGAATACTCACCAAAGCACACAAAATATAGTCGAAAATATTCAGACAACTTTTTGAACAATCATTTTAAAGTGTTAACGTTTCGTCTCCGCAGGAGAATACGATATTAACAGACAAGTGGTAAGGACGTTTAAACCGTTTGAAGTTGATTTATTGAAATTCTAATAACGTGTCAGCTGTGCCTAGCTGTTTCGAGATGAGACATTCAGTCGTTATATGATACTTTTTAAGCATTAAATTGCATTCTGCTTAATGTTTATATTTACAATTCCACTTCTAACCATACCCGAAAAAATAATTTCGACCATAAAATAAAACAAATTGTAGCTTCTGGAAACACTGGTATGTTGAATTGGCAGAACAGCCCGTAGCACGTGCTTGTTTTCTAGAGACGGAAACGTGCTTTCTCTTGGAACGGCGACTTTGAAATATAGTCCGTGGAAAACAGCTACCATAGACGAGTTTTATTATGAAAATGTCGAAACTTTTTTTCATTCTTTTGCACTTTTTCTGTCTAAGGGTTCTTTAAAATAACACTTGATATAATTGTCGTCATTATAAATGACAACGAATATTTATGACGCCATACTTCGGAGGCACATCCGCTGAATTTGAAAAATGAGTAAGATGGCCCTCCATGGAAAAAGTTGTCAGCGCCGTATTGTTTGTTGTTGCTTTGCATAAGAACCCTAATGCATGTATACTAAATTTTGGTCGACTTCACTGCTGATTAGAGATACGAATCGTATTTCTAAATATATACATGTATGTACGTGGTGTCAGATTGTTGACAATACATTATTTCAGACGATAGGCCTACTGAAACAATACTGCACATTCAGGGAATCACGGAGGGGGACAACCTCTTCATGGCAGACAGTGTGTGATTCAAAGCTTATACTTGTAATGACGACGCGTTTTCAATGTTTAATTATGTTAATTCGATCTTACCCAATAAGTGATTTAAATAGATTAAATAAAGCCAATAAGATGTCTATAGTTTCTCGTCCAAACAAGAGTTCGGCGTGATATGAATTGTTTTCTAACCTTCATCTCACGTTCATATTCATATATATTCGTTTCTTGTTATAGTCCTATGAACCGAAACGGAACTTATTTGGTTTATATAGTAACACTGCACTGCAAATGTAAACATATTACATTAAACTCTATTCTGTTTAGCATTTAACTTTTGAGAGAACTAAGGTGACTTTTGAAGGTAAAAACCGGTGTATCAATGTTGAGGGAAGACGTTTACTAATTCGGGTTGTTTGTTTCACGTCGTATTAAATATACATAATGTCATTTAAAGTCGTGCCAGATTTTGGTGCTTGAGGAAAGCCGGAGTTCCTGGAGAAAAAACACCAACCTGAGGTCAGTACTTGGCAACTGTCTCATGTAGGCCTCGAGCTCGCCATCTAGTGGTGGAGAGCAAGTTGTAGCGGATTGTTGGATGACGAAATAACTCGGCCATCGCGTCCTGTCAGACCAGTGTTTTTGGATATTTCATTTCAATGCTCAATGGCATACTTCTTTGTTATTGGACCATCGAAGAGTAAGTGACTAGCACTCCTGAACGAGAGAAGTTTGGTCGTTTGATGGTAAGAATATATATCATTCTGTTGGTACTCGTTCATCCCCGTTCATGACGATTTTTTGCCATTTCTCAGACACTTTACCCAAACTCATCATAAAAGAATGATGCATGTTTCTTACCTAAAGCAACGTTTTCATGAACACATACCGGTGTTATATGATATAATGATGTGGTGCGTGTCCAAACAAAAAAATCTCAGCCGGAAATTGAGACTCGATATATGATAAAAATATATTGAAGTGATAAAATATAGATATGACTAGTGTTGAAACAGACGTCAAAGTGTTGCCAATATTGGTAATTTGTTGTGATCGTCTGGGCGGTCGGATTGTAACCAAATACTCGCCAGCATCCGTACCATGATGTGTGTATTCCGGAAAACCTTACATTATAGTTCCGCTGCCATTATGAGTTGTATGTGTTTGTAGAGACAGTTTGATATAGTATTGCTGATTGAACAATATCAAAATAGTATTCAGTCATGTACAAATTGAATTTTGAAATTTCCATTACAAATAATTATATATTACTCTGAACGTGAGATTCTGAAAAATAGCACAGAGACACGAAACTTACGCCATTTACTCTTGAAAATATCGATTCTAGGGAACAAAAACATTTGTTTATTTTTTAAATAAGTCTTCCCATATATCATAAAGCTATTAGCCTTGACAAGTTTTTTTTCGAAATTTGGATACTCACCACATGTAGTCGAAAATATTCGGACAACTTTTTCACAGTGAGATTAACATTGTAAACGTTTCGACTCCTCTAGAGAATACGAGTGGTATGGTCTTTTAAACCGTTTGAAGTTGATTAATCTAAATTTTAATTTCAATCGTCAGCCGTGGTTAGCTGTTTGAGATGAGATATTCAGTCGTTATATAATACTTTATTACATTAAACTCTAACCAAATATGATAATTAGCAGATACCGTATTTTAAGTGGCCGTCTGCGAATATGTGGCCTTCTACTAAAAAAACAACATCATCACCTGGAGTTGGTATTGCCGAAACGCAAAACCATTACAAACGAGTATTTGGTTTGACATTTCACTTGAGAGAAAGCTATGCTGACTTTGCGGTGTATCGATGGTGAGCAAAGATGTTCGGTTTGTTTACGTTTTACATCTTCTCTGTATCGGTGTAGATACGTCGCAGATCCCTAGGCTGGTTTATGCGCCTCGTATTACCATCTTGTGTCATTTCAGATCGAACCAGTTATTGGTTCTGGAGGAAAGCAAGAGGACCAGAAAAGAAAAACTCGACGTTCAACGGCCAGTACCTGGAAACTGCTTTATGTAGGTCTCAAACTTATGACCCAGTGGTGGACGGCTGGTTGCAGCTGACTGTTGGACGACGAAATAACTCGGCCACCGCGTCCATTCAGACCAGTTTTCTTGTATGTTTCATTTCAATGCTCAATGGCATACTTTTTTGTTAGGGGACCATCGAAGAGTCAGTGACCAGCACCCTCTGAACAAGAGAAGTTTGATTCTTTGATGGTAATAATTATATGTTCCATTGTGTTGGTACTCGTTCATCCCCGTTCATCACGGTTTTCACAATTTCTCAAATACTTTTACTCCACCCCTACCTCGACCGCAACCAATCATAAAAGAACGATGTATGTTTCTCACCAAAAGCAACGTTTTCATGACCCCGTACCGGTGTTATATGATGTAATGATGTGGTGCGTGTCCAAACAAAAAAATCTCATCCGGAAATTGAGACTCGATATATGATAAAAATGTATTGAAGTGATGATATAGATATGACTAGTGTTGAGACAGACGTCAAAGTGTTGCCAATATTGGTAATGTGTTGTGATCGTCTGGGCGGTCGGATTGTAACCAAACACTTGCCAGCATCTGTACCATGATGATGCGTATTCCGGATCGCCCCAGACGTAGAAACCTTACATTATTGTTCGCGGCAATTATAACTTTTATGTGTTTATAGAGACAGGTTAATGCAATATGGCTGATTGAACAATATCAAAATAGTATTCAGCCATGTACAAATAATTGAATTTTGAAATTTCCATTACAAATAATTATATATTACTCTGACCGTTAGATTCTGAAAAATAGCACAAAGACACGAAATTTACGTCATTCACTCTTGAAAATATCGATTCTAGGGAACAAAAACATTTGTTTATTTTTAAATAAGTCTTTCCCATATATCATAAAGCTATTAGCCTTGACAAGTTATTTTTTCTTCGAAATTTGGACACTCACCACATGTAGTCGAAAATATTCGGACAACTTTTTCACAGTGAGATTTACATTGTTAACGTTTCGTCTCCTCTAGAGAATACGAGTGGTATGGTCTTTTAAACAGTTTGAAGTTGATTAATCTAAATTTTAATTTCAATCGTCAGCCGTGGTTAGCTGTTTGAGATGAGATATTCAGTCGTTATATAATACTTTATTACATTAAACTCTGCGAATATGTGGCCTTCTACAAAAACAAAACAATCGTCACCTGGAGTTGGTATTGCGGAAACGCAAAAGCATTACAAACGTGTATTTGGTTTGACATTTCACTTGAGAGAGAGCTATGCTGACTTTGCGGTGTATCGATGGTGAGCAAAGATGTTCGGTTTGTTTACGTTTTACATCTTCTCTGTAGCTGTATAGATACGTCTTAAGTCCCAATGCTGGATTATGTGCCCCCTATTAACATCTTGTGTCATTTAAGATCGACAAGGTTTTATGCTAGAGGAAAGCAAGAGAACCAGAAGAGAAAAAAAACTCAACTTTTAACGGCCAGTACCTGGAAACTGCTTCATGAAGGTCTCAAACTCGCGACCTAGTGGTGGACGGCTGATTGTAACTGACTGCTGTGTGACGAAATTACACGGCCAACGCGTCCCTTCAAACCAGTTTGCTTGGATATTTCATTTTCATGCTCATTGGTGTGCTTTTTCGTTAGGGTTTTTTCGAAGAGTCAGTGACCAGCACTCCTGAATGAGAGAAGTTTGATCCTTTGATGGTTATGATATGTTCCATTGTGTTGGTACTCGTTCATCCCCGTTCATCACGGTTTTCACAATTTCTCAAACACTTTCACTCCACCCCAACGCATCATAAATGAATTATGCATGTTTCATACCAAAAGCAACGTTTTCAAGAACTCATACCGAAGTTATATGATATAACGATTTGGTCTGCGCCAAACAACAAAGTCTTTGCCTGAAATTGAACCTCTCGATATATGATAAAAGTGTTCCGAGTTGATATTATAGATATTATGGGCGGTAGAATTGTAACCAAAAACTTGCCAGCATCCGTACCAAGATGACGCGTGTATTCCGCGTCGCTCCAGACGTTGAAACCTTACATTATAGTTCCGCAGCCATGTGTTGGTACAGATAGTTTGATACAGTATATATGACTGATTGAACGATATGAAAATGGATTGAAGTCAGGTATACAAATAATTGAATTTTGAAACTTCCGTTGAAAATAATTGTATATTACTTATTATTGAGATTCTGAAAAATGGCACAGCGACACGAGTTTTACGTCATTTACCCGTGAAACTACCGATTCTAGGGAACAAAAACATTTATTTTGAAATATCATTTTGATATAAATCATCAAACCTTTCAGCATTTCTTTCATAAAATCGATTTTGGAAACACACGAAGAATAGCCGAAAATATTCAGACAACTCTTTTTCACATTGAGCAATTCTTGAACAATATAAATGTATCGTCCCCTCAGGGGTTTACGATAATAGCAGGCAAGTGGCGAGGTCGTTTATACCATTTGAAGTTGATTTACATAAATTCTAATAACCATTGTCAGTCGAACTTTCCCGACCAACGCATATTCCTAGATTTTGAAATGAGATATTCAGCCTTGATATCATACTTTATTACATTGAACTTTAGTCAGATATTTTAACTCATTAACCCCTGAAGTTTCATAATAGACTATTCCAACCTTCGAGTCGAAAGAGTTCAAATGTGTCTTCAGGGTTGAATGAGTTTTTGGGAAAGGAATTGATATAAGCATTATGCTTGTTATCCGATCCAAAATTATAAAACATCTATTTGTAATTGAGTGGAAAATGAATAAAATAATTGGACTCCACAACCACATACTCATTTACAGCTGCGTAGACTAGAACAAGTGGAGTACAGGATCTTGCTCAAGGATACAACACAAGTGTGGTGGCCGGGACACGATCTCGTAGCCGTTCGGTCATGAGCCCGGCGTCCTACCACTAAACCACGGAGCATCACAATCTTGGTCGCTTAAAGCAGTCAATGACCATTGGGCATTTTTAACGAACCGCTATTATTCTTAATTTCCTATTGAACAACATACAGCAACAAATAAATTCCAGCAATACCCAGCCTCGAACTCATGAACAGCTAAGCAGGTTGAAACAAGCTGAGCTAATTCTTTGGTAACATTTTGGGCAACGGTGGCGATATGGTGAAGGTATTTGGCATTCTGCTCCCTAAGCCCTCCACTTCTGGATTAATGTATGCATATGCATGTTCACATATACGTGATACTGAGTCGTAATGCCTAAAGTATTAAAACTGGTTGTTTGTTCAAGGCCTACGTGGAGCAGTCGCCAGGTACTGGTCGTTGGTCGGTGTTTTTGTCTCCGGGAACTCCGGCGTTTCTCAATCATCAAATTCTGGCACGTCCTTGAGACTATCTGTTGATAGAACATAAAACACGAACAAACCAAACCAAATCGGTAGTTTCTCGCGTAAATGTTGTGAGATCCATTTGGAACAGTATAAATTCCAGGGACAAATGAAGGCTTATAAAACGGCCAATAGAAAGAATAAATTTGACAAAAATATACTGTAAAGATTGAGTTTGCGTTTCATGAATCCGAATCTTCATAAAGCCCCTCCTGTAATAACAGCTATTCTTACAGCGGTGTTGGTGAGACATTCGGAAATTGTTGGCATTTTCCGTAAACAATGAAATATGCATTTAAGGAAATATTTTGTTTCCTCGTTAACGTTTTATGGGAAATCGTCATGGCTCCCGATTGGCTGGTGAGGGTGTTCCAATCATATACAGTACAGCTCAAGTGGAATTTTCATTTTCCACCCGTCCCCCGCGTTACCTTTCACGGCGAAGGTGATGCCAAAATAGTGAAGTAATCTTGCGATCTAGGTTTGGCATATCGAATCTCCATGTTCCTGGGGCATTAACATGAGAAGCCACTTGGAATTCAATAAGGGTGGATGTCTCCTCGATGAATTAGAAAACTGCTACGATTATTGTTTGTTCATGCACCTTTTTTCTTGATCAAACTTGCCATTGTTTAATTGATTTTAGATTACGATTTTCTTTTCACTCTGGAATCGGGTAGTTTTGTCATAACAGTCCTTACGCGAAGTCTTGTGTTGAATATATCATTTTTGAAATTGTAGAGTAGCGAGGCTACACTTTGTTTTGTTTTGTTAACAACGCAGTGATGGATCTTGATCTTTCGCTAATTTTGTATTGTAGATTTCGGTTTTAGGAACAATATGTTTTTCATATTTTCTAATTGTATATCTTACAAGAAAACGATGTAAATGAAGCTATCAATAATATGATTTGCTTCAAAAAATGTAAAATAAGCAATAAACAAGGTTAACGTATCTTTTAAATTTACATTTGCTTATATGGGTCTAATATTGATTTAAAGCTTATGAACAAGCATTGTTTTTATGCTATCGTTACAATTTAAAATATATCATTTTCATGTTTTCAATTGTTTCTACATACAAATGAGGTTTGTTATAGGTAAAGAAACATAAAAGTGTATTATAATCTATTGCTTGTTATAACAAAGCACAATTATTTGTTTCACTGAGATAAGTCATGTTCTCAAGGATGAATCCCCAGTTAAACATGATTAATCGGCTCGGGGAGAAATATAGTGATTCCTACCAACAAGGCAACCACATAATTATATCTTATGAGGAAATAAATACGTAGTCCTATGGAAAAGACGATCAGCTTATTAATGTATCATGATTGTCGTCTGCTTCAGTCATGCGGGACTGAATTTGCTGGCTCTTCTTCATGTTTCAAGAGAACTTCCAAATAAGGGAAATATGATCGGGAAACTCGAACATGTGAGTTGGACATGGTGTTTTATCATCTCCAAATGTTTTCAATAGCATCCAATCTTACGTATACACGCAGTAATAAGTAATGAGGTATAATAATTCTTTATATGATTTTATCTTATGAGAAATTATGCTTGTGTTACATTCCAGGAATCACTGTATGTGTTATTATTGATTATATTAATTAAGATAAAAAAGCTTTGAAGAATTGTCAGGTCAAAAGTCAAGAAAAGATAAAAAAAAAAAAAAAACAACAACTGGCGACTAATACTGGTAGTTGTTCGACTTGTTTTATTCGAGAAATGATAATTTACCCAACATATATAGACATTTACATTACATTCATCCTCGATATCCAGGGGTTACAATCCCCTATTCTCTCAACAATGTATATCATGGCAAAACTGAAAAAAACACGTAATAAAACCTTGACCAATCGATATCGCTATTCTGCATCTCTGTCCTTTAAAGATTTCAAAGGAACCGTGATCGACTTCAAAGCCTATCAAATTTTACCGTTATATGACCTCGAGATTCTTCTTGCCTCATCAATAAGGTGGTGTACACGGAGCGTTCACTTTTGCCATGACATATTCCAGGGAAGTAGAGAGTGTAGGTGAGCGTAACCCATGGATGTCGAGAATGCATTACATTGTACTTTCTTCTACAACAGATTCATCATATTCAAATTCATCCTCGTCCTCCTCACTTGACGAGTAGGATCTTTCATCTTGCGAGTCACAATTAGATGATAAAAGCGATGATGACGACGAATGAGAATCATTATTTGGGTCTGCGGGTCCTCCGAAAGCTGAAGACGATGCAAAATAGGATGAATTTTCCAATAAACCCGTTCTTTCATTGTCTTTTCTACCTTTGTCCGATCCTATATATTTTAAAAGAGCACTATTTTCTGCCTTTCGTTCACTGTCTTCAACATTGTGGGTTGCGACGTCACAGAATGCAGCATTGTTTAGACCGGAAGCGGAAGTACTCGTCGATGCGGAGTGCGGGAGAGGATCACGGTAGTTGTTTGCGGACAGCTGAACAGCATCAGAAGCCGACCTAGGCACATTTGGATCCGATGACACGGCTGCAAAATAAATAAATGGAAAAATAAAAAACTTTGTTGGAAATTAAATTTTTGACAATCTTTTAATCCTTTAGGTTCATTTTTTAAAGAAATTTTACTGCTTTAGTTCGTTCCGTAATCTCATAGCTATTTGAAAAATGAACCGGGCAGATGATGAGGTTCATTGTAAATTATTCAAGCCTTCTTTATTGATTCAGTTCATTTTGATATATGGGCCAGAAAACAAAGAAACACATGTGATGATGATGATGATGATGATGATGATGATGATGATGATGGTGATGTAAGTGATGATGATGATGATGATGATAATATTTTATATATGTAAAAAAAGATAAGTAATTGATACATTAACTAATTGAGTTAGAAATGTATCCACAAGGTGATGGCCGTCCACTTTTTCTCAAAATACGTTCATAGCTGCATGAATTGTGCCAATTGAATTAAACAAAAAAAGAATATCCATTTACCTGTATCTTGATACATGTAGTAAATAATACGATTTTTTTTTTTTCTCTCCTCTCATTTTTTCTTTTCATATTTTTGCCATTTTAATTTGAAAATTGTATTGTGTACATCATCTTGTTAAACTTTACATGGTATGTATGTCATTGAAGTTAAATCAAGCAAGAGCTTTTGATAGTATTTTCTATTTTGTGAAATTTCTACCTGTGTTATCATAATATGACAAAGGCAAAGAGTGTAGCTTTGGTAAATTTCTGATATTTACCGAGAATCATCCATGTACTGGTTCAGAAGAAGATAAAATTTCCTTAATTTAAAGTCGGGAAGTCGAAAAAAAACCCCAACTTTTTAAGTAATGTCTGAGATAAATGCAACAGATATCAGCTAAAAGATATTCCGGTTATTTTCAACGTTCCGGAAATAACCAATGAAGGCCGGGAGTGACGTTACATAATTGTTTGACGTAACGTAATTGTGTGACGTGTTTCCGGTTTCCCCACTGGAGGGCTACTTCCGGACGAAACAAATCAAAGGCAAAGGTTAGCAAAAAGGGGAAACAACTCTGTTAAATACGCATGTGTTGAAATTCAAGAGCTTCATTCGGGCGCCTTCTGCGTCAAAGAGCTGCGCACTTATAAATGCCATTATGTCGTATGTCCATGTCTTTCATAATTGTTGTCATGTAATTGTAAATGTATCATGGAAGAAGGCTATGATAAGATGAAATAACCTGTACCTTATCCATTATTCAATGTTTATTAGCAATAAATTTGTTTAAAGTCATAAGGGAAGCTATTACATATTCGATTTTTTTCTGCGTTTTCTAATGGCTAGCAATTTCGTTCAGTAATTCATAATTCATCTGTTACATAACTGAGATTTCGTGACAAGATATTGTAAAAATTACATAAGTTTGGTTTATGATGATACGGAAAAGTTCATATCCGATATCGCAATTCTTCCTGTTTTATATCACAGGGGCATGATAATTCGTTACAGCTTTATTTGAACCTGATCTATATTAAGGTGTTTAATGGTAATATGTACTCATTGTCTTCGGGAGAGGATAGAGAAGGGTGCCTAATCGAATAGTCAAATATACGTCGGAATGGTATTTGTTTTATCGACAATTGATTTAAACATCCAAAATCTGTTACAAATAAGACGCCCCTGTGTTTCAATATCATAACCAACACGATGCGATGCAATATATAATAACGGTTCGGTCACGGAGTGTAATTACGTTTTTATCGCTGTTCCGTCGCATTGGATAACATATTACGTCATACATCTAATGAATTATTACAAAGATTACTTTTATCGTGAAACACAACGCATAATTCGACCAAATTAAGTCGTCCCGTATGCTTCATATACGCTGTAAAATTTTGTCAAAATAAGTTTGAACCTTGCATGTACTAACAGAACGTTTGCTAGGAGTGATAGTTCTTAGTTCTGAAAATATTTCAGTGGTAGTCTTATATGTATTTTAGCAAATAATGCCTGTGTCAATTAAATTCATGTATTCGATCTGTTGAAAAATATTAAATGGAATATTAAATATCATGGGTAAAAATAGTTGTTAAAAATAAAATATGAAATCTCACTTTTCACTTCTGGAAAGCATATCACAATACATAAATTTTCTCTTAATACCACTAATTCAAAGCGATAGCCAGCATATTAAAAATGAAAAAAAAATGATATTTGTAATACGATCCGTTGCTAAAACATAAGTTCGCTGACGTCATGCACGCACTGTTCGTGAAAAATAACGTGATGAACCCAAGCGAAGCGAGCGTCATTGTAAGTAAATAAACGAGGCCAGTCGGTGAGGTACAATGTACGTAACACTGAAATGTACAGGGTTTGTGGTTAGATATAGCTAGCATAGAGTACCATAGTGTGTTCTCATTGATTTGATATAAGTTATCAAAATAAAGAAATTAAAACAATTTCATTTTCAATTACAGTACTTTGTTACATCCTGAAATTAAACTTTAAGGATTTCAAATTTTTTATTATCACTTACGCCACACGTATACGTGCGTAACGAGAGGTCAAATCTTACACAGTATGCACTGATGGGTAAAATGCACATAGTATATACAACATATAAAAAATACAAAATATATACAACATGTAACATCATCCTATTTCAATCATTATTGCTGTTAACTAATTTTATATATGTAGTAGCTTGATTACCTTTTGTATAAATTTACTTACTTTTGTTAAAAGTATTGTGTTGCATATGGAGAACATTCCTTTCATTTTAAAAAACGATGGGTTGACACAATAATTATTTGGTATATAAATTTGTCTAAAAGTTACAACAGATGCATTAGTGCATTTGTATAAATAGTGAAATTCGTCCCCAACACAGTTTTCACAAAGAGGACATACTCTTTCCTGGCGAGGGACTTTTTTCCATCTTCCAGTTTCTATTGGAAATTTGATATAAGATGTTCTATTTGCAAATTACTTTTCGTTCGTTACTATGAAGTTTTAAAAGATATGGTTCAATATTAAAATGAGGATAAACATATGTATGCCTATCCAATAAATAATTAATACCTAGTTTAAGCATCCCCTAGCTAAATTCTTTTCTAACGAACAACGTACATAGTACTACTCGCCTGAAAATGCGATACTCATCTATATTAGCTCTGAAATTAACTTATTTTATGTAAGGATAAAAAGACAAGAAAAGAGACAAGATGTAAAATATGTAAGAAATGACAAACAATGAGTAGATCCTGGCACACGTGTCTTTGTTTATAAAAATCTCGGGTTTCATTAGTTTGCTGTGATGGGGCGGGACAGAATTTCCCGTGACAGACCATGTGACCAATTCGACCAAACAGCAGCCGAGAAACTTAAAATTGCAATCCTGTATAATGTGTCAAATTTTATCAAAGCTGGCATTATGGCAGCGACAATCTTTAAAATTTTAGCCGATTTAATTAATCATTGCACTAATTTCTTGTTTCATTGTTATGAAATATATGTCAATAGTCTCTTTAAATGGCGCTGACTGATAATAGGACGTAAACACGTTCAAACCAAACCAAATCCTAACAAGAATAGAAAGTAGAGATGATCCTTTCCAGTTAAAGGCCCAATATACGTAACTTCAGGGAATTTGATTATTTCTCGGGATTCTGAAAAATTCTGAAAAAAAATCCAGTTGATAACCATGCAAAAATAAGCCTAAAACGAAGTAAACCTGGGCGGTAACTAACAAGAAAATACAAAGACTTGGAAATAACTCAGGTGGGGCCCACTTCAACAACAACTGAAGTTAGAAGACAGATCAAAATGAACATGTGTTTACAAATATCGAGTTTCAACTGCTGCTGTACCGGTCACCGCGTAAGAATTCATCTTGAATATTGCTAATATCAGTTAATCTTAACTAAATCTATACATATGATAAGTTATTAGGCTTTATTTCTGCTTCAAGTTTTGCCGAAAGGTACGTATATTGGGCCTTTAAGGAATAATTGGCTCATCCTGAGAGGAAGCTGTCAATGGGTAAACCGTAATGGTGGGGAGACACAATGCAGCCCTGCTACTTACAGAATTATCTCGTAATTCTGCTTGACAGCTTTGTAATACATCAACTGTCGAAAACACATTTTATGCTTCTAACATAATTCATTGGTTTTTGGTCTGTCAATTATAAATCCCACTTAATTCCATAAGGAAAACAAAAATCTATAAATGAAATATTTATATTGTTCTAATGTAGCATTTCCCAATCCTATCGGAAACACGTGCCATAAATCCGAATACGTACTCCTAAGCTTGAGTGCTGTCAGTCATACCAAATAAAGCCTTTTACCCCTGTAGAACACAATAGACTCAACCAGTTCAACACACATATGATGAACGGGTTGATATCTGTAGGGAGAATTTTTAGTTCCAGATTGACACTGTATAGAATCGGACTACTCGATGTCACAAGGACCTACACATCTGTTACAACTAGTTTTGGACCTAAATCAAGGTGTTTGCAGATTTTTTTTTACACTTTTGGGGGGCTTAGATACATTTTCGATAAAAATGCCTCCCTCAATTGCTTTTAATAACGGGGATGTTTCGACTTTTGAAAGTTCATTGTATTGTTTAAACAGAAGCAAAACTACAATCTTAATCTGTCATTTACCAAAATTCAATTAATGATTGATTATCGGTTTCACAAAAATAAATTTCGCTTTGATGAGGCATGTCATGTCGCCATGACAACACAGCGAGTATATCTTTCTATCGGAGGTGCTCGTGGTGATATCTAATGTAACACGAAGCGAATGATACGGGACATTAACACAAATTCATTTTATTAGAGAGACAAATACATTTCAGTGAGCTCTAGAGAATAGGATATTTCGACGAGAGATGATGGTATTCCTGCGGATTTTAAGACTGGCGAGGTAAAGCCGCCACTTTAATTTGCACACGTCCCTAATATCCTTGCTTTTGGGTCGCAGTTAATTAGCACTAAAGACGTTCTTGATAATTAAAATTCATATTGAATAGGGATTACAATTTGATCGAATTTATATTGCAATGTGTTTAAAGACAAATAAATTATTTAACATATTTCAAATAACACGAGTCTTTCGCTCCATTACCGCCGGTCTCCAGTATTTGCTCGTTTACGGAAAGTGCCGACGGTTCCCGATTGGCCTGTTTCTCGACAAAGACTAATGAGTATGTTGTTTTTGTTCTTCGCAATTAAAAAAGTCATTCACAGCCTATTATCTGGCTTTTGGAAGTGGCTTCATACAACAGAAATAACTGGATTTTTTCTATTCCAATGTAAAAATATAAACCAATATTCCATCTATAAAATTAACTAGCTTTTTATTCTTGAAAATTTTAGTGAAAATTTTTCAAACATTTTCATTTTTTTGCCTGCCTCTAAATAATATACATAAAAAACGAAAACGTTAGGCGAATAACTTGTCAATAACTCAAATAATATACAGGGGAAAATCAAGACAGAATACATATCTTTACAACTGAAGTAGTTTCCTCTCCGTTGCTTATACCCGATAATTATTAGTCTTTTGTTTTCCTATAAGGAAATTGTGCGTCTGTCTCAGGCTCAAATTTTGAAGTTTAAATCAACTCAGATAAAATCTAAATCATAATGGATATTACAAACTTATCGAGCTCAAATGACAGATGCGTGTGCTGAAATTAAGTTCTTTCAACGAAAACTAGTATTTTTGTTTTCATTTCGGATTATTGGCACGAAATATCGCGTACCGTCTGCCAAATCGCAGATAATATTCTAAAATTGTTTGATACAACAATATTAAACAAAATGAAGAAGGTATATCTATTAATTTTTTAAAGACAAATGATACAATGTTTTTTTTTCAAATTCTTCATTTTTCAAATCGATTAGAGTTAAAATAGAGCATTTTCTGGGTGTGTTTTTATGGTCGACTGGTATGTTTTTCATTGCAAAATTATACCAGTTTTCTCCCTAGTTTGCCGGAAAGGCCCGAAGATGTCCGATTGGGCTATCAGGTTCAGACGACCTACAGTATAACACTTAACATTCTGAACACCTCTAAATCATAACACGAAAGTGGTGATCAGATAATTCATTTCAGGCAAACTCTCTTCCTTTCACTCTGGTGTTTCATAATAATATAGTCGATGGTTTTGGATCAAGAAAGTTGGATGACTTACTATAGATTCCCACGCGAGCTCGCGGACTTTATGACAATGATATATGCCCAAACGTTTACTGTTCATGAAAACAATATTCTAATAACATAATTATACATCAGTGTAACGGGATTCCGAAGAGTTCTCCAAACCAACATTTTTCATTCATCATGAGAGATATTTATGAAGCACTTTTACGTCGTCGATTAGTGTTTTCGTTTTTAGTTCTTCAATGCCATACCCAAAACGGAAGATGGCTTAAATTTTACAAAATCTTCCTTTTAGCACATCGCACCTTAATTCAAATGTCAATTCAGCGATCTTAGTTTCGTATCTTTATTTGTTTTTAAGTTAACTGATTTTGTAAATAACCTTCTTATGTTATTCTTAAAAAAAATCATTCAATTTTACATTTTCTTTCGCTGTTAAAGCAATGGAATTATCATTAATTACTATTTTTTTGTCCTGATCCGAACTTCGTATCAAGTTTACAAATGATGAAACACGATTTCATTTTTTGGGAATTATGGCCAGAAGCTTATTAATTTTGTTTGATGAAGTTGACATAATTTTCGTAAAACATATTATCACCTTTCCTGTCGTTTACTGCCTGTTGTAATGTAAATTAATTAATTTAAACACACAATGAAACGATGATGACGACGAGAATGACGATGATGATGATGCATGTTAAATATGAGGAGGATATATAGAATTAATGTGGGATTGAAACATGAATTTCTCTAATTGTAAACTATAAATATATTCAAATTCAAGATGAATACATTACCTTGTATTTGTTGAAACTCGCTTTTTCTGCACCTGCAGCTGAGTTTTATAGACTTAAGTATTTTCTTGTAACCATGGCGATAAGATTTGTCGAAGAGACCGAAGATAATTGGATTAAGAAGCCCAGACAGGGATGTGCTGAGTAGAGCGTACAGGACGGAAATGTCACTAATCTTCAGCCCAACCTTCCGCAGAGTGATCAAAATCTGCAAGATAACGAAACTAATGATTACATATTTGCTATACATAAACTTGAAGATTATACGAAACTAACTTATCAATGACAGGTAGCAGTGTGGATAAAAGGAGACATAGATATCTTGCAGCTTTGTACGAGTTATTTTGTGACCAGAATATGCAAAGTCGCTTCGAAACAAATAAGCATGATTTCAACAAACAGAAAACACCGGAGGGTTTCTCAAATACGTTTCTACTTTTAATCGCGCTGAATCGTGATTCAACAGTTGAACTTGATGTTTACTTGGGTGTGACAAAGATTTATATGGCGGGTATCGGCGATAAAGCAGAAGACGCTTAATCTTCCGAACACCTGGTCTTATTTCCTTGTACTTTTACAAGAGTCTCCATGTAAATCTTTCCTTTGTTCATATTTTGCTATTGGTTTAATCGATTTTGAGTTTGGATTATGATTTTATTAACGCTTCGGTATTCTCTTATTTATTTTCGCAATTTCTCAAGCATTTCAAACTCCGCGATATAATGGCCACTGACTAGTGTCTGATCTTTATATAGGGAAACCTTCTCTATCACGGAAAGTGCCGACAGTTCCCGATCGCGTGCGGATGAGCAATTGGGTACCATCGACATTCTCCGTAACAATTGCAAATCTTTGGGAATTTTACATGTGGTTTTCCGAGCTTGCGGAACGGCCCGAATATGTTTGTATGTCTCCATAAACGAGATACTCACGAATGTTACTAATTCATACGAAACTAATTATTCAGTCTTTTCATAGCTATTGCAACTACGAAATACAATAAGTCTTTTTAACCTTTACAATCCGTTGATAATCTAGACCAATAACTAGTATGTTAAAACTTTCAAAGCATTATCGTATGTTCAAACTATCGGGAACCGTCCACACTTTCCATAAACGAGAAAATAGTTTCTCGTTTACGGAAAGTGCCGACGGTTCCCGATTATAAAAGTATATACTTTATACATTTGTATGAAAGATGCAGAGAGGGCTGACGCACTTTAATAACATACTGATAAAGAACTTCCATAAATCTGCACCGTCTCGCCAAACCTTTATACCAGGAGGTGCAATGTATTGTAATTCTTTAAACACAAGACACGTACGAGATACATATGATCGATTCATGTACTTGACGAAATTGACCATTTGTATGGTAATCTGTTTCGAAGCATTACCAGAACACATTCATTACATGCTGATCCTGTTTTCGACATGCTTGCAATTTCAAAGAACCCGAAAGCCGTGCCAAATCTCTCAGTATAGATTAGTTGCTATTTACAGAAATTCCAGCGAACTTTACCAAATGTTAATTTTACCGACATTTTCACATCATTCTAGACGTTATCAAGTATATAGGCTAGATATAGGCATTACTATAATTTTTTTCAGAGTGAACCATTTTTTCCAAAATATATTTAGAGGCTGATAAGCCTTTAGGAATATAGTACTTTGGCTTTTGGGATCAACATGCAGTGTTTTAGGAACTATTCACAACTCCAGAAACCTGTAGAATGGTTATACGTTTATTTTCATCTAGCACCAAACACTATTTTAAAATGATTATAAACACTAGCTACAAGAAGATTAAACGATATTTTGAAATTAATTTGGCGTTTATTGCTTGTTATGTTTATAAGCCGTTTGAACTACCTCGTTATATTAACACGGCTAGTGAACAAGGGCAATCGGGAACCGTCGGCACTCTCCGTAAACGAGAAAATAGTGAGTGTTTCGTCGTTTACGGAAAATACCGAATGTTCCCGAATATGAAGAAGAGTACACAGCAGTCGGGTTTTTTGCTTTTTTGTTTTGTTTTGTTACTCCGGTTTATGACTTAACAATAATTTAGACATGCATCCGGAATACATCGTTTCTAACGTTACCGTGTGACTAGAATAATAACTGTGTATGTTGCAGCTGACCCATATCTAAATTATGACAGTGCACATTGTCGCCTGGAATACCTCTATTTATTACGCATCTTTAAGACAAAGTAACAGTGCATATTGCCGTTCGGAATATCTCTTTTTAATATGCAAAGCTGTGGCTTAGTAACAGTGCACATTGCCGACCGGAATAACTCGTTTTATTTCACTGGCCTATAACTTAATTTCAAAAACTTAAATAAGATAAAACAAATAAAAAAGATATTTTAACGAGCCGTAGAAAAGAAGCTTGATTTGATTTATAACAAAGATATCGGTTGGGGATGTACCTTTCATTTTTCGATCAGGTGACGATAGTTCATCACATGATATTCCATAAACTTCGATATAATGTCATTCGTTTCATTTACTGCCATCGTAATTATATATTAAATATCAAATTTTCAGTGTTCCCAGAACCCTATGCAGAGGATTTTTTAAATACACAAAACAGGTACTTTTCCCCTTAATTTACAAGAATAGGCCTATATAAAACATTATGATTAGTATATAAGCTTCTAAAAATATCCCCAATTGTATTAAAGCGAGTGCGAATGCTGCCTTTACTTTTAAACATGTCTCTACATTTTATTGACACACTCCTTTATACTGTCATTTCCTTTCTAAAGAGATTATGACAATGTAACAAGGTTCATTATCTGCATATATGTATTAATAAACATTTATGACTCATCATGTGCCAAGTATAAAACTTGCTTATCCGAATATAGATTTTATAAGCATGAACCTCGCTAGCTGATGTAATTGGAAATGTCATTCACTTTCAGATTTAAGATATACCATATCAGCGTTCGTAACATAACATTACAGCTATATCGTACTACAGACTGACAAGTATATTTCCCACCCTCATATATTGTACAAACAATCGTGCTGGAACGAAAAGACAACATCGATCCTGGTATATAAACGAAGGCGATCGCAATATCTCGGGGATTGATTTCCGAAGATTACCGGAAATTTCCACGAGATGTTTTGCGATTGTAAACGAAGGGTACCGGAATATACCGATTTTTTCCGAGTGGGTTGGTACAATGTAAGTAAATGATCACCAGGCCCATGCAACTTTAAATGCAAGCGTTTTTGGTATACATTCCCAATATATCATTGTCTGTCTGATAAATCGCGCCAAAAATAATGAAATTAAAAAAGTCATCGATTTTGGCAGTATCCTTTTCTATCAACCCAAAGATGCAACGTCTTAGTATTGCAGGGTCCTTGAAAAAATAGCATGATTTTACGTTATCTCTTCAACACATCCATTGCATCTGTATTTCTTCATTCAAATACATCTTTTCTGAAGCGGAAATATTCAATTTATTTCCTAATCCGAGACTATTTAGTTGATTTTGAATATCTAATTACGCTCGGACTTTCTGAGATTAGGGTATTATAGAACTTTAAAACGTGGAGGATTACCGGGTTTAGCTGAATTCCTTGGACGCATTTGGCAATTTCGAGTGTTTTCCTGGAAAACCGATCAGTGGATTTAATCCACAATAATTGAACCATCTCGTATGCTCGTCAATATTGACACTGGCAGCTTTAAGGCTTCTTTAGTGTGTCATCATCCGGGTCGCGTTAAGGAGGCTCGTCTCTCGTTATTTTCTTCAAAATTATTAATCTTTCTGAGTGCGGATTTCGTGGCATTTGAAGAGGGGGAACAAATAGAACAATAATTAAAATCAATACTGTTACAAGTTTGAAAAATCCAATTCAACATTTTGAGAAAGAACTTGTGAAAAAGATGACAGCTTAATCGATACAACTTATCATGCGTTTGACAGCACCAGTAATTACTTTTATGCACGAGAGTACAATTTCGATACAAGGACCATCGTTTCGTCCATTTCAGCCAAATAAGCTTTTCAAGGACCCCTTCCCCCAATTTTTTCAAGGTCCCCTTCCCCAATTTTTTTAACTCCATATATTAATGATTACAGTTTTGATTTTCCCGTTCATTTCATTTAACTACAATAAGCGGTGTCTTTATACATAAAAAGGAAAAGAGAACGGTCAATGAGACACTTTATACGTTGTCAAGTCATATATCTAGCATTATTTTGATAAGTCAAAATCGAACTTGGGTTAGTACAACATGAATGCCACTTGGCCTGACTGTAAATCTTTTCAGCTGATTAAACTGTTTTACCTTCAAATGTGAATTAGAAAAAAAATGTTGCATGTTTGAAAGAAAAACAACAAACAGACAATGTACTTGTTTACGCTGATCATTAAAACCCGAGAACACATTGAGAAACCAATGCATGTTCCATGCCTCGAACCAGCGACTCCGCGAGGCAGAGGGCTAGAGGTAGCAGAATGTCAGATACTTTCACCACTTTGCCACTGTGGCCCAACAATAAGAAAACAAAAAAAATAAAAACGCGTCCAACACACGTGTATTACTTACAAAATGATGAAATACATTCCTAAATGTCTTTAACTGTAAGCACAACAAGACTCCACAACCCATAAACACCTGACCAAATTAAATCCGTGTTTACTGTTTACCATGCTTGTACAAAATTATACGAGATGGTTTTACACACTTTATATATATAATGAATTACCGCTCCTTCTCAGTGCCTTGACAAGAACTTTCCATACAAACATAAAGTTAGTTGGCAATTTATCTTGCCGCGCGGAACTAATTTAGTATCACAGCTATCTCCCATTGAGGGGATTTATACGCAACTAAGGACTCGGAAGTCATCACATACGCCCATCAAGGGTTGGTCAAGTGCCTTTGGAGCCGATAGCCGTTCCCGGTTTGTTAATACAGACCACTTGACCGTCCCAATGACCATTAAACCAATACAGTCAACGATTTTTATCGTACGTGTAATGTTTTGTAATCTGAGTGTCTGGTAATTTGTAATTTCTACCAGATATGAAAAGCAATCTTGTTCCCCAGGAGTTTAGAGAGGCGAAGCTCATGTTGACATTACGTCTATAGAAACGTAACACCAGCCGGGTCACTCGGGGTCACCTTCGCAGACCTTTCGTCTGAGTTTGCCGTATGGAGTATTGCTTGTTCTTCGTGTACAGTTTCATCAGACAATATTTTCAACGTTAAGCTATTCAACGTGTCTGTTTTCTATAAGCTTGCTTAGATTCTCCTTTTTTATGTATTCTATGGTATGCCAACTCAATATTGTTTCAAGAAGCAATGTCGACTCCAAATTCCAGAAAACTATCTCAAATATATTATTAAAGATATCTCTACAGTTTTATTAATATACTGGATCGATCTTACTCTTTGATTTGACTGAGTTTGTTTGTATTTTACGTCCTATCAACAACTATGACCATTTAACGACGTGCCAGGTTTTAATGGTGGAGGAAAGCTGGAGTTCCTATATAAAAACCACCGACCTGCGGTCAGTTCCTGGCAACTGCCACACGTAGGCCTCGAAACCACGACACAGAGGTGGAGGGCTAGTTAAAATGACAGTTGGTTATGACTAAATATTAATCCTAAAAACGAAACATTCACTCGAATGGAAAACGAAACAGTTCGAAAAAATCGTTATAACGACAAAAAATTCAAAACAAAAACAAAAATTCGTTTAAACGAAATGATTTTTCGAAACCATACGAAACGATTATTCGATAAAAGGAAATATTTTTTGGAACAGACTATATATATATATGTGATTGAGGAATACTTTCTGATGGGAAAGTTACACCTTGTGGAACTAGACACATTTTATAGATCTTTTTTTTTGGAGCAGACTATATGATTGAGAAATACTTTCTGATAGGAAAGTTACACCTTGTGGAACTAGACAGATTCTATGGATCTTTTTTGGAACAGCCTATATTATTGAGAAATACTTTCTGATAGGAAAGTCACACCTTGTAGAACTAGACAGATTTTATGTATCTTTTTTGGAACAGACTATATGATTGAAAATACTTTCTGATAACATCTTGGGGAACTAGATAGAATTTATGGATCTTTTTTGGAACAGACTATAGGATTGAGAAATACCTTCTGATAAGAAAGTCACACCTTGTAGAACTAGACAGATTTTATGGCGGCATTTATGAGCTACTGGGTTCCGTACAGTACACTCGATATTTGTAAATGATATTTCCACCCACTTCATGGATTTCGCATTGTCACCATATTAACAATATATAAAAAGCAGTGTCAGTACACAAATAGTACAAAATGTTTTTTTCTCTATGGAAGTCACAGGGATCAACATCACAGCAGAAACTTCACCGAAACAGGGACACGTTTTAAATCCTATTATTCAGCGGCAACACATAAGCACAAATATACATTATTATGTACATTGAAATTTACAGAACCTCTCTTAGCAGTAAAACAGTATAACAACATAAGGCGGGAATCGGATCTTCGGTAATATACTTCAGTTTTGGACCCTCGTTAATATACTTCAGTTTTGGACCCTCGGTAATATACTTCAGTTTTGGACCTTCGATAATATACATCAGTTTTGGACCTTCGGTAATATACTTCAGTTTTGGACCCTCGGTAATATACATCAGTTTTGGACCTTGGGTAATATACTTCAGTTTTGGACCCTCGGTAATATATATCAGTTTCGGACCCTCGGTAATATACTTCAGTTTTGGACCCTCGGTGATATACTTCAGTTTTGGAACCTCGGTAATATACTTCAGTTTTTGACCCTCGGTAATATGCTTCAGTTTTGGACCTTCGGTGATATACTTCAGTTTTGGACCCTCGGTAATATACTTCAGTTTTGGACCCTCGGTAATATACTTCAGTTTTGGACCTTCGGTGATATACTTCAGTTTTGGACCCTCGGTAATATACTTCAGTTTTGGACCTTCGGTAACATATTTCAGTTTTGGACCCTCGTTGATATACTTCAGTTTTGGACCCTCGGTAATATACTTCAGTTTTGGACCCTCGGTAATATACTTCAGTTTTGGACCCTCGGTGATATACTTCAGTTTTGGACCTATCGTAATATATTTCAGTTTTGGACCTTCGGTGATATATTTCAGTTTTGGACCCTCGGTAATATACTTCAGTTTTGGACCCTCGGTAATATTCTTCAGTTTTGGACCCTCGGTAATATATATCAGTTTTGGACCCTCGGTAATGTTCTTCAGTTTTGGACACTCGGTGATATTTTTCAGTTTTGGACCTTCGGTGATATACTTCAGTTTTGGACCTTCGGTGATATTCTTCAGTTTTGGACCTTCGGTGATATTCTTCAGTTTTGGACCTTCGATAATATACTTCAGTTTTGGACCCTCGGTAATATACATCAGTTTCGGACCCTGGGTAATATATTTCAGTTTTGGACCCTCGGTAATATAAATCAGTTTTTGACCCTCGGTAATATTCTTCAGTTTTGGACCTTCGGTGATATACTTCAGTTTTGGACCCTCGGTAATATACTTCAGTTTTGGACCCTCGGTAATATACTTCAGTTTTGGACCTTCGGTGATATACTTCAGTTTTGGACCCTCGGTAATATACTTCAGTTTTGGACCTTTGGTAATATATTTCAGTTTTGGACCTTCGGTGATATACTTCAGTTTTGGACCTTCCGTAATATATTTCAGTTTTGGACCTTCGGTGATATACTTCAGTTTTGGACCCTCGGTAATGTACATCAGTTTCGGACCCTCGGTAATATTCTTCAGTTTTGGAACCTCGGTAATATATTTCAGTTTTGGACCCTCGGTGATATACTTCAGTTTTGGAACCTCGGTAATATACTTCAGTTTCGGACCTTCGATAATATACTTCAGTTTTGGACCTTCGGTGATATACTTCAGTTTTGGAACCTCGGTAATATATTTCAGTTTTGGACCTTCTGTAATATACTTCAGTTTTGGACCCTCGGTAATATACTCCAGTGTTGGATCTTCGGTAATATACTTCAGTTTTAGACCCTCGATAATACACTTCAGTTTTGGACCCTCGGTAATATACTTCAGTTTTGGACCTTCGGTAATATACTTCAGTTTTTGACTCTCGGTAATATTCTTCAGTTTTTGACCCGCGGTAATATACTTCAGTTTTGGACCCTCGGTAATATACTTCAGTTTTGGAACCTCGGTAATATATTTCAGTTTTGGACCCTCGATAATATACTTCAGTTTTGGACCTTCGGTAATATACTGCAGTTTTTGACCCTCGGTAATGTACATCAGTTTCGGACCCTCGGTAATATTCTTCAGTTTTGGAACCTCGGTAATATATTTCAGTTTTGGACCCTCGGTGATATACTTCAGTTTTGGAACCTCGGTAATATACTTCAGTTTCGGACCTTCGATAATATACTTCAGTTTTGGACCTTCGGTGATATACTTCAGTTTTGGAACCTCGGTAATATATTTCAGTTTTGGACCCTCGGTAATATACTTCAGTTTTGGACCCTCGGTAATATACTTCAGTTTTGGACCTTCGGTGATATACTTCAGTTTTGGACCCTCGGTAATATACTTCAGTTTTGGACCTTCGGTAACATATTTCAGTTTTGGACCCTCGTTGATATACTTCAGTTTTGGACCCTCGGTAATATACTTCAGTTTTGGACCCTCGGTGATATACTTCAGTTTTGGAACCTCGGTAATATACTTCAGTTTCGGACCTTCGATAATATACTTCAGTTTTGGACCTTCGGTGATATACTTCAGTTTTGGAACCTCGGTAATATATTTCAGTTTTGGACCTTCTGTAATATACTTCAGTTTTGGACCCTCGGTAATATACTCCAGTGTTGGATCTTCGGTAATATACTTCAGTTTTAGACCCTCGATAATACACTTCAGTTTTGGACCCTCGGTAATATACTTCAGTTTTGGACCTTCGGTAATATACTTCAGTTTTTGACTCTCGGTAATATTCTTCAGTTTTTGACCCGCGGTAATATACTTCAGTTTTGGACCCTCGGTAATATACTTCAGTTTTGGAACCTCGGTAATATATTTCAGTTTTGGACCCTCGATAATATACTTCAGTTTTGGACCTTCGGTAATATACTGCAGTTTTTGACCCTCGGTAATATACTTCAGTTTTGGACCCTCGGTGATATACTTCAGTTTTGGAACCTCGGTAATATACTTCAGTTTCGGACCTTCGATAATATACTTCAGTTTTGGACCTTCGGTGATATACTTCAGTTTTGGAACCTCGGTAATATATTTCAGTTTTGGACCTTCTGTAATATACTTCAGTTTTGGACCCTCGGTAATATACTCCAGTGTTGGATCTTCGGTAATATACTTCAGTTTTAGACCCTCGATAATACACTTCAGTTTTGGACCCTCGGTAATATACTTCAGTTTTGGACCTTCGGTAATATACTTCAGTTTTTGACTCTCGGTAATATTCTTCAGTTTTTGACCCGCGGTAATATACTTCAGTTTTGGACCCTCGGTAATATACTTCAGTTTTGGAACCTCGGTAATATATTTCAGTTTTGGACCCTCGATAATATACTTCAGTTTTGGACCTTCGGTAATATACTGCAGTTTTTGACTCTCGGTAATATACTTCAGTTTTTGACCCGCGGTAATATACTTCAGTTTTGGACCCTCGGTAATATACTTCAGTTTTGGACCCTGTCGATACAGTATTTGCGTTCCCTTCCCGATACAGTATTTGCGTTCCCTTCCCGATACAGTATTTGCTTTTCCTTCCCGATACAGTATTTGCGTTCCCTTCCCGATACAGTATTCGCGTTCCCTTCCCGATACAGTATTTGCGTTCCCTTCCCGATACAGTATTTGCTTTTCCTTCCCGATACAGTATTCGCGTTCCCTTCCCGATACAGTATTTGCGTTCCCTTCCCGATACAGTATTCGCGTTCCCTTCCCGATACAGTATTCGCGTTCCCTTCCCGATACAGTATTTGCGTTCCCTTCCTGATACAGTATTTGCGTTCCCTTCTCGATACAGTATTTGCGTTCCCTTCCCGATACAGTATTTGCGTTCCCTTCCCGATACAGTATTTTCGTTCCCTTCCCGATACAGTATTTGCGTTCACTTCTCGATACAGTATTTGCATTCCCTTCCCGATACAGTATTTGCGTTCCCTTCTCGATACAGTATTTGCGTTCCTGTCTCTCTATACAGCATTTGCGTTCCCTTCTTGATACAGTATTTGCGTTCCTGTCTCTCGATACAGTATTTGCGTTCCCTTCCCGATACAGTATTTGCGTTCCCTTCTCGATACAGTATTTGCGTTCCTGTCTCTCTATACAGCATTTGCGTTCCCTTCCCGATACAGTATTTGCTTTCCCTTTCCGATACAGTATTTGCGTTCCTTTCTCTCGATACAGTATTTTCGTTCCCTTCCTGATACAGTATTTGCGTTCTTTTCTCTCGATACAGCTTTACGTTCCCTTCTCCCGATACAGTATTTGCGTTTCCTTCCCGATAAAGTATTTGCGTTCCCTTCCTGATGCAGTATTTGCTTTCCCTTCCTGATACAGTATTTGCGTTCCCTTCCCGATACAGTATTTGCGTTCCCTTTGTCGATACAGTATCCGCGTTCCATTCCCGATACAGTATTTGCGTTCACACGACTTTGGTTTGGTTTTATTAACGCCTTAATACCAGTTAAGGTCACTTGAGGCTAGACTCTCGGTGTGCTTATACTCTTTATATTGAGACTGGTTGTTATGAAAATAAGGACAGAGCTGAACGGCTATGTACAAAATGTCATTCTCAATTTGGTATTGAAGATTACTATCATTTTATTCCAGTATGCCCTATTTATCAAGAAATCAGAGCGAAGTTCATAAAATTACATAACTGGAAAAAAACCGTCAGTATTTAATCTAGTACAACTATTAAGTACAACAACCTATAAAGATTTAAATATGTTGTGTAAATATCTGTATGGTGCTACTACTTTGAGAAAATCATTATTTTAAAGTGTGTCCATTCTCAACTGCACTATAGGTGCAGTGTCCCGCACATCACGTTATATTATGTATTTATATGTATGTAACACAGATGAGCTGTAAAGCTGAATGTAATAAAATAATTTGAATTTTAATGTGGTGATGTGAGTAAGTGTTGAGTGCGTGTGTGTGTGTTTGGGAGTTGTGGCATGTTTGTATAAACTTCCTCGCGATCGTGCAGAACTGATGCCTACTTTAAAGTGCTACCACACTGAAGTATACTGCCAAAGGCCCCTGCAGAACACCCAGGCATATTGTACCGACAACAGGTGAACCTGTCATACTATTCACTTTAAAAGCGGGGCGTCAGACAGGGAGAGGTAACTACATTGAGTCTCTTTCTATGTCGTTATCAGGAGACAGCGCCTACAAATTGTAACCCAAATCTTTCCTCGCAGGGCCGAACGCTCAAGTAAAGACGAAAAGTGGGGCCGTGTCAAGGAAGACATAATGAAGGAGAAAGTTGATCATAAGGAAGAGAGAAGATGATATTTTGTATAAACCTTTGTCGTGAAACTTAACTCTGTTATGGCACAATACGAATTTTCCAGTAATTAGATAGAATCTAACAGGTACTGTAAACATACATATTTTAGGGGTATCATTTTTTCAGAGAGATTTTGGCGCTAAAAGCATTCCGCTAAAATATGATTGCGTTAATTGCAGTCTCAGTCTCGGTATACTTATTTCCACAGCAAGTATATATTGTGACTGTGCCAACTCATCAGTGCACTCATTTGTATAATTCGGTTATGCGCCAAAATTTGAATACGCAAAAATAAACAATTTAACAGTAATTCATGTCGCACGTTTGTTTGTTCTTCTTTTCAAACGGTAAATTTAAAACCTGTTTATAGCTGAACACTTACCAATGTAGGAAACCAAGTTATATATAGAAGCACCGAGACCGCCATCACCATTTTGACGCCATGTAATACGACAATCCCTTCGATCTGCCATCTCACTGCACTTTGGCTTGAAGTGGATCTGTAGCGATCGCCTCCGGAATAAAGATTTTTCTTTAACTTTCTCAAACTCCATGACATGTAAAAATTCGTCAAACACACACATAAAAAGTTTCCAAATCCACAAAATAAGAATAAATACGAAAATAAATGCTCCCGCTTTTTTTTCGGTGAAGCACTAATCCAAGATTCACATCGAGTTTCGGTAGAGGAATCGGGGCCGAACCCCATCACAGGCATACATGATACAATCAGTGTAAATAAAATAACAAATGCTACACTAGCCACTATTTTATACTTTCCTTGATAACGTGCCGTAAAATTATGAGCCCTATATAAATACACGGCGAATGATTTGTCGATGGAGAGGATTGTGACGAGAAAGAGTGACGTCAGACGAAACCACGTGCTAGTCACCTGATAAAAGTCACAACTTGGTTTCCCGCCGTACCATTTTTGATGGAAGTAGCTGATGTGCCCGAGAGGTGTGGGAACAAGAACAGAAACAATGTACGACACACTGAGCACTATGACAAGATCATCTGTCGTCGTTCGCTCTCGGTATTTCTTCCATTTGATGATTACCACAAGAGGAAGAAAGTTGACGACCACCATTGCGAGCTCCACGATAATGCTGAAGGTGCCACTAATATCCTGGTACGCGGTACCTTCCGGTTTCCGGAACTGGTTTGGGGACGGCATCGCTGCTGATACCTAAATAAGAAAAATAAACAACAGTATCAGACTTGGCAAATCATTGCGTAGTTTTACGGATAAAGGTACAATTTCATGGGCTTATATATGGTCAAATACAATCAGAAACCGCCGGTACCCTCCGTATTTTTTTTTTCGTTTACGGAAAGTGCCGACGGTTCCCGATTGTAGTCGCATGGTAGAATGTAATTTATATCTAATACTTTTAAATATGTTACTCTCTGTGAACAAGATTATTTTGATGAACTTTAAAATAATTTAAACATTAACTACAGAGAAATTCATTTGTAGGTAGTTAGACCACATCCGGGACATATATACTACCTGAAATATTTTCAAAATAACATCCGACTAAACTCGCTTAAAACAAAATATTAAAATCGTCAATTAAATACCGGTCGGTACAATAACGAGAGTTTCAGCCCTGCAAACATTGTACACACTTAACCGTAATCGATTTTGAATTGTATTTATATTTTGTGTTTCAAATGCCAAATCAGAAACAGACTGACATTTAAATGGGTTTCCCCCAGTTTTTGCAGCGATATCTTCAGTAATAGAAAGCTTATGTAATTCAATAATACAAAAATACGGAACATCGCAAAATGACTCAGTTTTCACACAGAGGTGAAGATGACAAAATGTTTTAAAAAATCAAAGCCATCTACAATATCCCCTTTGGTGGGAATTTCAATGTATTTTGGCTATGATCATGGCAAGTTGTAAAACCTCTTCTGTCGGTCGGGAGTTGCAGTGGACAGCGCACTTGCAGTTCAACAAGGAAGCCGGAGTTCGGTTCCGCGCCAGACGTGAAAAGGTATGTGGTCACCTGCCCGACCAATTTGGTTTACTGTATAGAAACGAGGGACGTTATATCGAGGTTTTACAATAGAGAAACAAGGGACGTTATATGAAGGTTTTACTGTAGAGAAACAAGGAACTTTATATCGAGGTTTTACTGTAGAGAAACGAGGAACGTTAAGTCGAGGTTTTACTGTAGAGAAACGAGGAACGTTATATCGAGGTTTTACTGTAAATAAACGAGGGACGTTGTATGGAGGTTTTACTGTAGAAAAACGAGGAACGTTATATCGAGGTTTTACTGTAGAGAAACGAGGAACGTTATATCGAGGTTTTACTGTAGAGAAACGAGGAACGTTATATCGAGGTTTCGGTGTAGAGAACAAGGAACGTTATATCGAGGTTTAACTGTGGAGACACAAGGAACGTTATATGGAGGTTTTACTGTAGAGAAACAAGGAACGTTATATCGAGGTTTAACTGTAGAGAAACGAGGAACGTTATTTGGAGGTTTTACTGTAGAGAAACAAGAAACGTTATATCGAGGTTTAACTGCAGAAAAACAAGGAACGTTATATCGAGGTTTCACAATAGAGAAACAAGGAACGTTATATCGAGGTTTAACTGTAGAAAAACAAGGAACGTTATATCGAGGTTTAACTGTAGAAAAACAAGGAACGTTATATCGAGGTTTCGGTGTAGAGAAACAAGGAACGTTATATCGAGGTTTAACTGTAGAGAAACGAGGAACGTTATATCGAGGTTTAACTGTAGAGAAACAAGGAACGTTATATCGAGGTTTAACTGTAGAGAAACGAGGAACGTTATTTGGAGGTTTTACTGTAGAGAAACGAGGAACGTTATACCGAGGTTTTACTGTAGAGAAACGAGGAACGTTATTTCGAGGTTTAAATGTAGAGAAACAAGGAACGTTATATCGAGGTTTCGGTGTAGAGAAACAAGGAACGTTATATCGAGGTTTAACTGTAGAGAAACGAGGAACGTTATATGGAGGTTTTACTGTAGAGAAACAAGGAACGTTATATCGAGGTTTAACTGCAGAAAAACAAGGAACGTTATATCGAGGTTTCACAATAGAGAAACAAGGAACGTTATATCGAGGTTTAACTGTAGAGAAACGAGGAACGTTATTTGGAGGTTTTACTGTAGAGAAACAAGGAACGTTATATCGAGGTTTTACAATAGAGAAACGAGGAACGTTATTTCGAGGTTTTACTGTAGAGAAACAAGGAACGTTATATCGAGGTTTTACTGTAGAGAAACGAGGAACGTTATATGGAGGTTTTACTGTAGAGAAACAAGGAACGTTATATCGAGGTTTTACTGTAGAGAAACAAGGATCGTTATATCGAGGTTTTACTGTAGAGAAACGAGGAACCTTATATGGAGGTTTTACTGTAGAGAAACAAGGAACGTTATATCGAGGTTTTACTGTAGAGAAACAAGGAATGTTATATCGAGGTTTTACTGTAGAGAAACAAGGATCGTTATATCGAGGTTTTACTGTAGAGAAACGAGGAACCTTATATGGAGGTTTTACTGTAGAGAAACAAGGAACGTTATATCGAGGTTTTACTGTAGAGAAACAAGGAACGTTATATGGAGGTTTTACTGTAGAGAAACGAGGAACGTGACATCGAGGTTTAACTGTAGAGAAACGAGGAACGTTATATGGAGGTTTTACTGTAGAGAAACGAGGAACGTTATATCGAGGTTAAACTGTGGAGAAACGAGGAACGTTATATCGGGGTTTTATTGTAGAGAAACAAGGAACGTTATATGGAGGTTTAACTGTGGAGAAACAAGGTACGTTATTTGGAGGTTTTATTGTAGAGAAACAAGGAACGTTATTTCGAGGTTTTATTGTAGAGAAACAAGGAACGTTATATCGAGGTTTTACTGTAGAGAAACGAGGAACGTTATATCGAGGTTTTACTGTAGAGAACAAGGAACGTTATATCGAGGTTTAACTGTGGAGACACAAGGAACGTTATATCGAGGTTTTACAGTAGAGAAATGAGAAACGTTATATCGAGGTTTTACTGTAGAGAAACGAGGAACGTTATATGGAGGTTTTACTGTAGAGAAACGAGGAACGTTATATCGAGGTTTTACTGTAGAGAAACGAGGAACGTTATATCGAGGTTTTACTGTAGAGAACAAGGAACGTTATATCGATGTTTAACTGTGGAGACACAAGGAACGTTATATCGAGGTTTTACAGTAGAGAAATGAGGAACGTTATATGGAGGTTTTACTGTAGAGAAACGAGGAACGTTATATCGAGGTTTTACTGTAGAGAAACGAGGAACGTTATATCGAGGTTTTACTGTAGAGAAACGAGGAACGTTATATGGAGGTTTTACTGTAGAGAAACAAGGAACGTTATATCGAGGTTTTACTGTAGAGAAACGAGGAACGTTATATGGAGGTTTTACTGTAGAGAAACAAGGAACGTTATATCGAGGTTTTACTGTAGAGAAACGAGGAACGTTATATCGAGGTTTTACTGTAGAGAAACGAGGAACGTTATATCGAGGTTTTACTGTAGAGAACAAGGAACGTTATATGGAGGTTTTACTGTAGAGAAACGAGGAACGTTATATCGAGGTTTTACTGTAGAGAAACGAGGAACGTTATATGGAGGTTTTACTCTAGAGAAACGAGGAACGTTATATGGAGGTTTTACTGTAGAGAAACAAGGAACGTTATATCGAGGTTTTACTGTAGAGAAACGAGGAACGTTTTATCGAGGTTTTACTGTAGAGAAACAAGGTACGTTATTTGGAGGTTTTATTGTAGAGAAACAAGGAACGTTATATGGAGGTTTAACTGTGGAGAAACAAGGTACGTTATTTGGAGGTTTTATTGTAGAGAAACAAGGAACGTTATATGGAGGTTTAACTGTGGAGAAACAAGGTACGTTATTTGGAGGTTTTACTGTAGAGAAACGAGGAACGTTATATCGAGGTTTTACTGTAGAGAAACAAGGAACGTTATATGGAGGTTTTACTGTAGAGAAACGAGGAACGTTATATGGAGGTTTTACTGTAGAGAAACAAGGAACGTTATATCGAGGTTTTACTGTAGAGAAACGAGGAACGTTATATCGAGGTTTTACTGTAGAGAAACGAGGAACGTTATTTCGAGGTTTTACTGTAGAGAAACGAGGAACGTTATATGGAGGTTTTACTGTAGAGAAACAAGGTACGTTATTTGGAGGTTTTATTGTAGAGAAACAAGGAACGTTATATGGAGGTTTAACTGTGGAGAAACAAGGTACGTTATTTGGAGGTTTTATTGTAGAGAAACAAGGAACGTTATATGGAGGTTTAACTGTGGAGAAACAAGGTACGTTATTTGGAGGTTTTATTGTAGAGAAACAAGGAACGTTATATGGAGGTTTAACTGTGGAGAAACAAGGTACGTTATTTGGAGGTTTTACTGTAGAGAAACAAGGTACGTTATATGGAGGTTTTATTGTAGAGAAACAAGGAACGTTATATCGAGGTTTTACTGTAGAGAAACGAGGAACGTTATATCAAGGTTTTACTGTAGAGAAACAAGGAACGTTATATCGGGGTTTTACTGCATTTGAACGACTGGCATTATAATTTTTTAGGTTTCGATGCATATGCAATTAGATTTCCATCGATCCAGACATATCATTTATTGTATTCCAGATTAGTTCTAGCAGTACTTTTAACCTTGTCGGACAAGATAGGATTAAATGTAGAATTTCCATGACAAACACTCTTTTTAATTGTGCATTTGTTTGCAGGGACTTTTTAAGAATCGCTTGGGAAATATCACAATGTGATACAATCGAATTGTGAAAAAGATGGTGCCGGTTATGTAATTGCTTCGCGGCCAAAGCATTTTGATGGCTTTACCTATTTGCACAATATTCATTCCATTTTTAAAGATTAAATCTATCTTGGAAGATTATATGACCCTAAATCTAATTTCTTTATAAGTCACTTCAACTGTGAAATCAGATTAATCCGTCAATCATTCTCAACGCCTTACATACAGTGTTGACCAATTGCAATTGGTAATGATGCAAGTTGGTACAATGGGAATGACACTGCTATGCTACAGCAAGTTTGCTATATATCCCTTGTATTTCGACAACAAACACATAACCCTTATCATTTGTCTCAGTGACAATACCAAAATTAATTGAAGAATTAGATGATACTGATACTAACTTTTGACCTTTTTGGTCATTGCGAGCAGTATTTGTACATTTTTCATTACATATGCGATTTTTAATCCTCCAGTAATTTGACGGGATTTTTTTCTTTGGAAACAGTTTCGATGCTTTATAATGCAATCACATTGTGATGGAAAAGCAGTTTCTAGAAGAGTAATTGGTCACCGATCTATATGTTTCAATGGTATATAAAAAAAGAATCAGAGAATACCAAAGCGTCAACAAAACCAACATCCGAACTCAAAATCGATTAAACTAGAGGCAAAATAGGAACAAAGGAAAGATTTACACGGAGACTCTCGTAAAAACGCAAGAGAATAATAAAATCAGGTGTTCCGGAAGAGTAAGCGTCTTATACTTCATCAATCAAGTAAGCATCAATCCTCAAAATGAGAACCGATTCATCATTATCATCACGACAAGTAAGCACACTAATAAGCAAACTAAAAAAACGTCCATCTTCATATATAACTAATTTTTAAAAATAAAAGCTTTCTAGGTTTGATCAGAGAATACCAAAGCGTCAAAAAACCATAATCCGAACTATGTGTTATTATACTGTTCATATTGATATCAACAGAATGCAAGTTTACTGTTCCGTGATGAAATAAGTCGATACCATTTTGTTCACATCATTGTCAGTCTAGACAAAGACGCATTAATGAATATACATATTTTTATTTTACAAATTGCAGATACATGTACACGCAAATATATTGGATAAAAATTTGATTTGCCGAGTTGGAAATACTGCACATGAATTCATTATATTAAATTCATGTGAATATGTACTTGTAACAAATTCACACATATTTGGTGATTTAACAACATAGAAACAGTTATATACATGTAAGAATGAGGGATGGGCTTATCAACGATACACTGACATATCTGTTATGTAATACATGAATCACGTTCAGAGTCCCGGATGTAATCGATGCTTTCTGTCAGATAATACTATGCTTCTACAGGAAACAGAAAACGGCCAAATGAAGTTTAAAAATCATAAACGGAAACAGAATCGGAAGAGACACCATCATTTATCTAGTGTTTCTGTAAGGTGTCACATTATCGTTTCGCAATCAATCTGAATCATTGACAAATGCTAGCTGCATTTTCGACAAATGATAAAAAACTGTATCTGAAAAAGTACGTTCTTCTATTCGGTTGGAAAGGTCTGTTTGATATTTTTATTCGTATAGAGGAACGCAGAAAGCTGATTCCAGATGAGAGATTTTTCCCAATTTATATGGAAAATGGTGCGCTTTTTTTTGAAAATCAAATTCATGATAGGTAGATTTAGAAAACCGGGAAAATTTTTTTCTTTAAAAAAATTGCGTTAAATGTATGGTTACTATTTTCGGTACAAAACGACGATACGATATCAATATTTTTCGTTGCATCAGTGTATTCTGCAGTGGACATTCGTTAATATAGTTCCGTAGTATACTTCAGTGTGGTTGACTAATAGAATATTCCCCTACCTTTATGTGTAACAGGGAAATCTCTAACCGAAGGTGTGATATTCTTGGTTGTCTAACCTGAGACTCTGGCTTTTTTCGAAAGTATTATTGTAACACTTTGGTTGGTTTGGTTTATTCTTGCTGTATGTCCTATAAACAGCCAGTGTTATTAAAGGACATGTCAGGTTTTGGAGGTGGAGGAATCACAGGAGTACCCGGAGAAAAACCACCGACCTACGGTCAGTACTTGGCAACTGGCTCTATTGAGGAGTTTCGAACTCGAAACCCAGATGTGGCGGGCTAGTGGTAGAATGTCGGGACACATTAACAACTGGGCCACGGCGGCTCAGAGGTTGAGGGCTAGTGACAGAATGTCGGGACACATTAACAATTGGGCCACGGCGGCTCAGAGGTTGAGGGCTAGTGGCAGAATGTCGGGGCACATTAACCACTCGGCAACCGCGGCCCCGTCAATGTAACACAATGCTGACGTGACGTGATTGAAATGTGGACTTGGCGTGATTGTGTTGTTGTCGTAACGTCATTACATTGTTGTCAGCTCGTGGTATCTGTCATACCCTAGATGGTGACAGAGAAATCTTGAACTGGTGAAAAAGGAGAAAAACCTGAGAATGATAGGATAAGTAGTACTTTAATAAATCGACAAAATTTCCGGTTTAACGCAAGGAGGTTTACATGAACATACCATAGCCTCCAAAATACAGACGTACTCAACACATAAATTCGCCTAGCCTACAAATTGTGCCAGTCTTTAAATGGTTTAGGTGTTAACAGGACATAAAACAAGACAAACGTCCTACAGATTATGAAGTGGGTGTGTCACTTTAAAATATTTTTTGATAAGCAATAATCATTGAGACTCAAAGGAACTCCATTGATATTACAGAAACCCTTGTTTGTATTTCAGTTCTATTTTTAGTAATAGTGACCTTGAACTTTGACATAAAAAGCAATCGAATCCAAGGGCATTTAGTAAGGAAGCACTGTATGACGTTTAAGTTGGGTAGGTCAAAAGGAACTTAAGTTATTGCATGGAAACCCTTGTTTGGACGATGGCAACTACTACTACGACGACCGACAAAGTGATACCTACATTTCGTCTTTCATGCGACACAATAAACCACTTAAAACCAAGGATCGATGAACAATTATTAAGTTATTATTAAATAAAGTTCACGTTTTAAAGGTAGTATCGTACGTATCTGTGTCAATACCCATTCGGTTTAATCCCAACGGAACCAAGGGGAAACGCTAATAGTTATGATCAAAACACTGAATTCGAACTACTGTGAAAGTTGAAATTTTCGCGGTGTGGACATTTTCGCTTATTTCGCTGGTTTAAAATATCCGCGAACATATCCACACGCGAACATATTAAACACCACTCAAACTCTGTTTAGTAGTATAATTCCAATAGTACATCTTTATCTTGGTCTTATTTGTCTCATTGAGATATATTCTACATCTTTGTGTGATATGAAGATGGACGTTTTTGAATATGCTCATTAGTATGCCTGCTTGTTGTGATTGAGAATTATGCCTCAGTTCTAACTTTGAGGCCATGCTATTTACTAGGATGTGGCCTAGATTTACATTGTACATAGCGGGTGTCGTCGATGAAGCAGAACACGACACCAATTCATAGTCTCTTGTATTTGTGCAAGTGTCTCCATATAAATCTTTCCTTTGTTCACATTTTGCCCATTACTACTTTTATCGATTTTGAGTTCGGATTATGGTTTTGTTGACACTCAAGTATTCTCCTTTTTTAATGTAACAATCTATTTTCCAATAATCCATTCTGAGAATCATAGTCGATCCTTACCCGGATTCCGAAATATGAATAATAATTTAATTTTCCGAAATGGATACATGTACATACAACAATATATGAAGCAATCTCCATAAACAACCGGACAGAAAAACTAATGAATTTATATGAATTCGTATTGATAGCAGACACAACTTAGGTTGCTCTGACAGCATACGAACTGCTATACAAGAATGGGCTTATTGCGGTACATTGATGCCAGTATTATGTAACAAATGCTCACGATTGTTCACCGGATGTATCAATCACGTGCAGAGGCCCGGATGTAGTCGATACGTTCTGTCAGATAAAGCAATGTGTCTGCAAGAAGATAAATCGGTATCGGGAAACAGAAAGATGATAAATCTGACGGTTTGGACTCATAAACATTGAAAGAAACGGAAACAAGACAATCTCATCTTGTTTTTGCTGCAACATCATCGAAATCCTTATCACAATCTGTATGATGAATTGACAAGTTGTGTCTGTGTCCTCGACAAATAGAAGGACCTATCTGATAAACGTGTTTCTTCTTTTCTTTAAAAAAATTCCTTATACAGCAAAACGCACTACACATGATGATGATGATGATGATGATGATGATAATGATGATGATGACGACGACGACGACGACGACGACGATGATGGTGGTGGTGATGACAACGACGACGATGACGATGACGATGGTGATGATGATGATGATGATGATGATGATGATGATGCATGTAATATTAATGATGATGATTATATGAAAATAAATAAGAAAATACCGAAGCGTTAACAAAATCATAATCCAAACTCAAAATATGAACAAAGGAAAGATTTACATGGAGACACTTGTAAAAGTACAAGAGAATAAGACCAGCATACTCAAAAACGTCCATCTTCATATACTTTAAATATGCAGAATATTTCTCAATGAGACAAAGATGGCGACCATAAAACAATGATTATAATGTTTGATGATGAGGATAATGTATGCAAGAAGGAAATAGTGTGAGGGTGTGTGTGTATGTGTATGTGTGTTGGGTTTTTGCTTTTGTAAGAAGGAAATAGTGTGTGTGTGTGAGACTTGACATTTTGTTATTGTAATATGATGTATTTGTGTAAAAAAATGAAAAATAAGAGAAATAAAATATTTAAAAAAAGGACACTCTACACCTATTTCACTGGAAAAAGTTTTTTGCCAATTGATTTTAATGCGTCCTTTGCAGGTTTTTTTTATCTAAAAATAACTGAAAAAAAAAATTTTAATGAAAAAATAAATCAGTATGACTTGAAAATTTAGACAGATTTTATATAAATTACAGCTCTACACTTACAAGTGTTTCTCTTTATGATGCTGTATGCTTACAAACATACGTTGGTATCATTATGAAATATTTTCGTTTCTTAATAAATTGCAGTAATAATTAATATATGTAATAATAATACCTTTATATAGAGATCAATTGAATGTAAATAATCATGGATTGATTGCAGAGAAATTGTATGAAACAACTATTTCCTATATACATTATAAAATCTGTTACGCACTTGTTTAAAATTAGAGCATTCAAATCATAAAGTGTTTGACTGTTAATGGTTGGTCAGTTGGATTGCAGTAAGGTTAGCCTTCCTACTACGGGTCATATAGATATGGGTTACACGTAGTCGAGAGAGGGAAACTTCCTCTCTGACGTCTGTTCTACGTTTTTGCATGAACCTAAAACAGCTTAAACTTGATTGAACCTAGTGTTTGATTCTTCTTACCATTTATGTTGCTTTGTTTATATATATAGAGGATATCTAACAGTGTTTTCAGTAATACCAAATATATTTCACGAGTTGGGCTAAAATTTTGATATTTGTCACTCGTGCTGCGCACTCGTGAAATTATAAAAAATATTTACCACATGAGTGAATAATGTATGGTATAACTGAGGATACTGTCAGATATTCTTTTTATTAATTTTTTTATAGCAAAAACTACAATGGCAGCTTTTGATTTTCCCAATTGTCGTTTGTAAGCAGCGTTCTGATTGGTCAAATAAGAAAAAGTGATATCTTTCACAAGTGAAAAATATCATATTTCTCAATAGTATAGAATATCACTTTGATAGAATGAATACTTTTCGATATTACACTGGTAAAAAAAGATATAGATTTCGCAATTAATGGTTTAAAATGAGAGTATGGTAAAGTATGTGAAAACTGTTCCGTTTATGTTTCCTGACTTTTCAAATTGTGTTTATGGCAGAGAGTTTCGAAAACAAACTTTCCGACTAACCCATATGCAATTGTAAAATAGATGGATGTCCATTAAATAGACCAGGCTATACATTCTTCTTAATAGGCACAAAGCAATAATAAATTAAGTTCTAAAAAAGGCGGAACGTTTGTATAATGTATCTATTTCAAGACCTGTAAAATTTGTGTTAGCCTAATATGCTATTAAGTCATGTCTCGTTGAGTTAGCATCTGTTATCGTTTAGATTGCGTCTCGACATCCTGCATATGCATGAGACGCTCAATTACATAATCCTCCAAATTAATTACAATTTTAAATTTAAATATTAAATGATGATAAAACTCAGAATAAACTGAAATAAAATGCTAAGATGACAACTTAGCAACGTAATACATCTCGAATTCAAGGTGAAGATGACGATGGATTTTTTGAAACATGACAAATGAAAATATCATGTTTTCATTGTATAAAAAAATAAAAATAAAAAAACTGAGATATACTTTTTAAGAGTTTGTTATGCATTGTTTCGTTCCTTTTTGGGTTAATTTGATCCTACTTTATAAAGTGCAAATATGTTATTGCATGCATTTTTCATATTATATATTTGTCCTTTAAATGCATGCTATACTATATAATAGTCCTGTTATTGCATGCTATACTATATTATAGTCCTGTTATTGCATGCTATACTATATAATAGTCCTGTAACTGCATGCTATAATATATATATGTCCTGTTATTGCATACTATACTATATAATAGTCCTGTTATTGCATGCTATAATATATATATGTCCTGTTATTGCATACTATACTATATAATAGTCCTGTAACTGCATGCTATAATATATATATGTCCTGTTATTGCATGCTATACTATATAATAGTCCTGTAACTGCATGCTATAATATATATATGACCTGTTATTGCATGCTATACTATATAATTGTCCTAATCGTTTTTGAATTGTCATGTTTTGTTAATATAAAACTGGTGTCTTTAATCATCAATTACTCCGTTCAGAATTCTTTGTAATTCGTTTACAGAAGCAAGGAGCCCATGTTTGGCCTAACGATGTCGCATCACGCAAGTATATGTGTAATTAATTTAAGTCGTCATACAAAATGACATCTTAGATTGATATTATCAAAAAGATGTGTTGCTCACAAAATGAAAACGTTTTAACAAATGATTTACAATTCAAGATATGGCTCCAAATAGTCTATTAAGAAAAATTGTAAATTTTGTTTTGTTTCTGTTTCCGATCAATTTTAAGAATCAATGTTCTACTGTAGGATCATCCCTACATAACAACATTATTAGTTTGTCATTCATATTATGTAGTAGCAAGTTGCAAACTCTCATTATTTGTTAATTATTAACAGCACATACAACTATAGCGCAAGGTTCAAGGTTCAAATCCAGGGTCCTTATTTGATCTTTTTGTAAAAAGGAGTCACCTCCCATTTCGGTAGGTGTCTATATCAATAGCATTGTAAGATGACGTAACACCCCTATAATGCTGCACCTTCTAAATTTAGTAATAGATACATTAACCAAAAAAAAAAAAAAATGAATTAAACTGCATCATACAGTTGTTTCGTCCTCCTAGGACTCTTCAGTGATGTTAGGGACCAAAAAGTGGGAATCCAAAATATCTTCGCTAATTTAAAAGCAGAAAGGTAATGTGCGTAAATCCCGTCTAATTTATGAATTTAAAAGTAAGGTTAAACTAGTTCTGTGTTATTTCAAATTTACTACGAAAATGTGTATATTATGTACCGTGTCACTACTTAAATGAGATAACTGTGGCTATTGAGGCTTCAGCAAACCTCGGGGACTAAAAAAGTCTACCAACCAATCATGAAAGATGACGTAACACACACACATGCTGCATCATTAGTTTATTAGGAAATGCCGTTTCCCCACATATTTACGTTTTGGTTCGGTTGATTGTTTGTACACCCTTTTAACAGTCAGGGTCATTTAAGGACGGCCTCCCGGTGTATGCGGTGTTGGTGTGTTTGTTGACAGCGAGTGTATTTGGGAGGCGGTGGTATGTTGGTGTAAGCCTTTTGTTGTGATAGTCCGGATCTTTTGCAGATTTTACAGTGCTACAACACTGAACCTTTCGTTAACTTCTTTGGCAATTCCTGGTGTTATCACTAAAGTGTGCCTGGTGATATTAATAGAGACCGTTTTTCGCGTTAGCAAGCGATATAAGGATTGTTTACAGAAAAATGCAGCATAAGAAACTTGAATATTTTGCACGAACAGTAAAGACAATCACGTTTTTTCCTGTATTTATAAGCCACCAGCAGTTTTTTTTAAAATTGCATTAGCATCCCGAAATAACGTAAATTTTATTTCTATGTCGTTTACTAGGCATATCGAAAAGGAATTCGACATACCAAAAATACCGTTCCATCAAAAGGACAACTAAAGTCTGAAGAAAATCGCAAACTGAAATCCACAAAGAACATGGAAACTTGAGACGAACCTGGGGCTTGAGATGAAAAATTACAAAGGAGATATATGTTTGTTTACTTAATAAGGCAATTTTAGCACCTGCTCCTTTTCGACTTCTCTTTGATACTTAATGCCAGATAAACCGACATACCCTTTTCGATATTTTTTGTTAAGCATTTCATAGAATGTCCAATATGAAGGAAACGCCGTCGGCGATCTAGTAAGAAAACACACATTTAAAAAAAAGAAAATTATTATGTTTCCTTGTCGCACTTGGTCCAACACAAGGATTTGAGAGATGCAGGTTGATCAGAACTATTGGCAAGTTTTATGGTCGCCATCTTTGTCTCATTGAGAAATATGTACCTTAAGTGATATGAAGATGGAGGTGTTTGAGTATGCTCATTACTGTGCTTACTTGTTGTGTTTGACAATTATGACTCGGTTATCATTTTGAGGACTTGACGTTAACATGGATGTGACCAAGATTTACAAGGGTCTCTATGTAAATATTTCCTATTTTCATATTTTGCCCCTTGTTAAACGATATTGAGTTCAGACTATAGTTTTGTTGACGCTTCGGTATTCTCTGACTTTTTTCATGACATACTTAACCTGAACAAATCCATCAACAGAAGGATGTACACACAATATACTTTGTTAATACGCATTAATTTACGGACATCATTCACTTCAAGTCATTAGATAGGTCAAAAATAAACATTTATCTGTTTTTGTCATTAGAAAATTTCGCCAATGATTATTGTTCCTCTGTTAGTGATATTAATTCGATCGCGCACCAAGGTACATGTTCCTCTCCTCAAATTGTCATATAAACACTATGACCAGGTATGGTTTTCAGATAGCATCGTCATAACAAAATTAAAATATCCGTTTGGTTGAGTCGCCATAGCATTCTGTTTAAAATGCTCCTTCCCATTGATTGAAACACCATTTAACAAAGGGCCACATTTTTGTGTGGATTATTTGGCATTTAAAACAACCATGTTATGTTTAGCTTAATACTCATGAATTTCTTTAAATTGACTAATTTTCCCCAATCATCACTTCTTGATATTTAAATGACCTTTACCGTAGGTCTTTAATGCCCAATTGTCTTTAAATGGTTTAAGTAAAGGGCAGTTAATCAATGTCTGCTCACGATACATAGCCCATTTAAAAAAAATTACCTCGTGTGAACAATAATATCGATGAAATGACTCTATAAAAAGGGAAAAACATACATTCAGTATTGTCTAGTTCATAGGACGAAATCAGCTGACATGTTGAAAAGTCTTCTTCCTAAGGTTTTTTAAAACGATTTATACAACAACAGTGACCCAATCATTAGGCCTCGATCTGTGACATTGCAGGGCCCAAACAGTGTTTTTGTTCTTATTTTTTATCGAATTTTATATGTTTATTTCACCCTTAGTTTTGTTTTAACAATACCATGTATTGAGGTCAGATTAAAGTGCTTTCTGTGTCATCAAAAATATCCACAATGTAAGTACGGCTTAATGATGTCACGGTCTCAAAATGAGAACAAAGACAATGAAATAAGCACTTGATATAATAATAAAATCCTTTGACAAAGACCAAATATATTTCAACATTCACACATAGTACCTTGTAACTGAATAAAATCCGAGAAACTCATTGTTGTTATATAAAATGTAACAGAGAAACTGAAAAGAACGGAAACCATGTGAATTTATTAAATAATAAGGCTAGTTTAGCACATGTGCCCTGCAATCATTTTGTAAACTGTTATGATGGTATCGATGATCAGGAATTCTAAAAATACATGAAATAAGCCGGAAGCTGGTGCCGGTTGTGTTTTTGCGTTTAAATTGGCTACCGTCACAGAATGTTTTCGCCTACACAATGTCATAAATACAATACATTGTTGTCAAGTTAAAAGCTTTGTTTATCAGAAGACACCTATTAAAGTAACGGCTTACTATAAATAGCTAGCGTTAAATCCGAGGTGAAATACAGTCTAGTTAATTTGGTAAATATTTACAACAATGTTCGTCGCTACTAGATTTTAACAAACGACTTTTTTTGGCTGTAATAAACATCTTTGGTCTTATTTTAAATCTGAGATTTAACTAGATTATTTGTAGATTTGTTGTTTTCATATTTTTTATGGCTTTTGCAACAGAAACATGCGTTTCATGTATTCTTTCATTGATATCGTATTAAGGATATACATATTTATACGTTTAATTGCGCTAAATCTCTAGTTGCTGTACATTGTTTTGTTTAATTCAATCCTCTCCCAACAAAAATACAAATGAGGAGATCCGTCACATTAGGAAAAGTGCATTTAATTAACCAGGAACCTTTTATTTAGATCTTTGCTTTTTTGAAGTGAATGTTAGCGTAACACACACATATGCTGCACCTTTTAAATTTAGTGATATTTACAGAATGGCGAAAAAATGAATTACACTGCCTTGTGTTTGACAGTAATGACTCGGTTCTCATTTTGAGGATTGACGCTTACTAAGATGTGACCAAGATTTACATGACGGGTGTCGTCCATGAAGAAGAAAACGCTCACTTGTCCGTAACACGTGGTCTTATTCTCTTGTACTTTTAAGAGGTCTCCATGTAAATCTTTCATTTGTTCCAAGTTTAATCGATGTTGAGTTCGGATTATTGTTTTGTTGACGCTTTGGTATTCTCTTATTTTTTACACTGCATCATACAGTTGTTTTGTTCTTCTAGCACTCGTCAGTGATGCTAGTGGCCAAAAGATTGAAATCGAAATTTATAACTTATAAGGAAGCAGCAGGGTCAGGTGGATAAAAACACCTTACTTTACGAATTTAGAAAAAGGATTAAGTCAGTACAATTGTACTATATAATTTCAAGTCCAGTACTACGAAAATGAGGTTAATGTGACCTTCAGCAAACCTCTGCGATTAAGAATTTCCACAGTAGAGTCTACCATCTCCTATCATAAAAGATGACGTAACACTCACAAAGCTTTTTATCAGTTGTTGTCATGATTTTAAAATTCAAGCCAGTAGGAGATCAGTGTGAGGTAGAATGCAACTGAAAAAGTCACTGCAAGAATTGAAAGAATCATAAATTATCTCGAATACTAAGTGGAATCGAAGATATCGCAGAAATAAACACCAGAAAAGAAATCATACGATTCTCTTTAGGAGTTTTGTACCATTTCCATAATTTACATTAAGCACTGTTTTTTTTCTGATACTACTATACTCGTATATTTAACAAATCTTTGCTCTTAAACCATGGTATTTATGAGGTCTACAACTATTGCGCTTAACAAATCGCAATAAAGCTTGTTTCTTGTAATATTGAACAGAAAAACCAACAATCACATGGTGTTCAGGTTTTGTCATTTTTAGTTAAAATGACGGAGTTTTAATTATAAAACATATATACAGTAAGAAAACGTGAATAGTAACTTATAACTCACTATTCACCAAAATGTGGAACATAAATACAGCCACAGGACCTGATGCATCACGAAGTGTCAAAAACATACACTATCTAGTTGAAATACAAAATTTAAAACCTAGAAATACACAAGGATTCAAACCATTATTTTCTGGTCATTATCTGTTTTCTTTTACCAATCGCACTACGGTTCACTGCATATGTATCAAAATATTTAAGTTAGGAAGTTGTTACTACAAATACAAAAACATATCATGGATCTCTCATGTGTTTCTTAATACTTTGGCTGCTGAAGAATGAGTTCGAATTCGTCACGGTAATAACAAAGTGATTTGATTTAAAACCGGAAACGTTAGGGTATGTTTTGGCCAAGAAAGAGAATGTCATTGCCTTTCCGATACGGGCGGATGTTCAACTAAACGTGAGGCGTTGACAAGCACCGTATTGAAGATGTCACGTCCTGAAAGTGGGAACCGATTTATAAGCATATTGAAAAATGACAACACTCGCCATGTAAATTTAGGGCAGCCATAGCTAAAGAATAATTCAAAGAGCCATATTATTGCAATTGAAGAATAAGTGTATTGGACTAAATACTTCCTACTCCCCCCCCCCCAAAAAAAAAAAAAAATAATAAAAAAAAACAATATAGGAAACTATGTACAAATTCCCTTCTTTGACCAAAACAATCGCCTCTTACGAAACAAGCTGTTGGTAACAGCGCATGTCTGCTTTTCTTGATACTCAGCCAGCAGGGTTACGTCGACGTAAAGATGTTGTCTCTATATATCATGAGCAGAAACTGATTAATTGTCCTTTATTACAGCATTTTAAGAAAAAATGGCCTTAAAGCGGCAAGAGAATAGTCATTAAAATACTAATAAGATGATGCGTAATTTCATAATAACAACTGTCAATCGGTTTCCATTGATAATCAATTTTATTTGTTACAGCTAGCTGTTATATCAGACGATTGGACATTTATGCGAGTAATTTGTCTTCATTTAGAACATGCGGTTCATTAAGCAATAATCCATGAGATATGTTATGGTACCAACGAAATTTGACGCTAATATGACAATTTGCTTTATTTATTTAAGGATTGAATAAAGCATGGATGACATTTTTAAAAATTATTTTCATTTGAGCATGAAAAAAAAAAATTTGTTTGCAAACCGTATGAATCCGCGTAACTTTTTTTAAACATAGCCCTATGGAACTAAAATATAATTGACGTCAACGCTTAAATTTAATTTTTAAAATTTTGAAACATGTTTATTTACAATTTGACTGATCTTACGACGGATTTTTTACAAATCAATACGCAACCTCAATTGCCATATTGTGACGTCACGTTTTCGCATCATTTTCGGATTTTTTTTCCATATAGTTATGAAATAAAAACTTTATTTATCAGAAAGCTACATTCTGCATACAATCAATGGAAAATTAATTTATTATCTTTGTTTTCAACATTTAAATGGTTATAACAACATTTCCTTTCTCGATATTTCCAGGAATCGGTGCTATAAGCAAGTAGTTCATATTTAACATATTCATTAAAGACTTTATATCAGATTTAAAAAATCAGTCATATTAAAACTACAGAGGTAATAATAATTAAAACCAAATCGAGGTATGGTTGACGGCGGATACGAACCAAGTACGCCCTGTATTACGTAATTAATCTTTATCAACATGTGGCATGCATGAATGAAAGCAGGTTTTGTCATTTGGTTCTGATATATTCATAATGTAAACATTCCGATATAAGCTTTTAATAATCCTAAAATGGCCCTAAGATACAGTGTCAATATTTGGAATTTAAATATATCACGTTTCTATTGAGCCACTTTATCGGTTCAGGATATTTTACTTGAAGCTCGATCGCTGTTAAAGACTTGATTACCAAAAATGGTACTAATTTCAAATCCTATCGGAGGCATTTCTTCAGCTAATTTGTGTCTCACATTCTACCACTGGCCCTCCACCTCTGGGGGCAGTTATCAGGTACCGACCATAGGTCGGTGGTTTTTCTCCGGGTACTCCAGCTTTCCTCCAAAACCTGGCATGCCCTTAAAAGACACTGGTTGTTAAGAGGGAGTAAAACAAAATAAACCACACGGAACCAAAGGAAATGCAATTTACATAGCGCTACTCCTCCTTCAAAAACAACGAGATAGAATACGGTTGATTTGTATTTGGGTCAATATTCTATAAAAGTAAGGATGAAAATAAAAGGGTAAAACGAATGTTTTTCAATGTGGATATCGATATTGAATAGCGTGTATTTTATTTATTCAATTTTATACCAGCATGAACAAAAATCGGTTACATCGATATTGCATGGAGGGGCTTCATGGTTAGTACGGAATTAACGGATTTGCAATCATACCGGCATATTTTCTTTTTTAAATACCGTTCATCCCCTACAGTTTAACAATACATTTAATTTATTATTTCTTAGATAGTATTTGCGTTGTCCTTTATACGACATTGGCAGAGAAACCCTAAATTGAGTAAAGCGATGAAAAGACACATTGAACAAAATAAACCATAACGCAAGAAAAAAAATCAGAGAATACCAAAGCAAAACCATAATCCAAACTCAAAATCAATTAAACTAGAGACAAAATAGGAAAACAGAAGATTTACACGGAGACTCTCGTAAAAGCACAAGAGAATAAGATCAGGTGTTCCGGAAGAGTAAGCGTCTTCTGCTTCAACGACGACACCCGCCATGTAAATCTTCGTCACATCCAAGTAAACATCAAGTTTTCAAAACGAGAACTGTGTATCATTGTTAATCACAATAACTAAACACACTAATGAGCATACTCAAAAACGTCCATCTTCATATCACTTTAAGATACAGAATATTTCTCTAAGAGACAATGGCAAGGACAGGAAATCTTATGAACACTAAACAAGTTTTAATTCGAAGCCTTTCTAGACTGTCAGCACCTAGGGATTTCCATTATAAAGAAGACATTAGTTAAGAAAACGTGAAATAATGAAGATAAATTATACAACATCAGCACACAAGGACAAACTAGACATTAACGTTAGTTCTACGACAAAATAAATGACGACGCCAAAACGTTAAAAAGGACATTACATATATATCAACGTCAACACACATGCAAAATATACAACCCTTTCAACAGAAAAGGCATTTCCATCCTCCGAAATTTATTGGTATTGTTGTAGTGTATCAAAGCGGAAGCAGTAATATTTCATGGAAGTTTTTCTCGTGAAATGAATTACCACTCTATAGTTTCTGTCGTGTCTTTCCAAATCAATAGCATATGGGAAAGAGATCTGTCTAGCTAAAAAATAAAATGTGTATTTATATGTACGATGTCTTACTTGCATACATTCACATTTACTTAGATGTGGACTATATTTACATGGCGGGTGTCGTCCATGAAAGAGACGACGCTTACTCTTCCGGAACACCCGACCTCATTCTTTCGTACTTTAAAATGGCTTCTGTTTACATCTTACCTCTGATCATACTTTGTCTCAATTTTAATCGATTTCAAGTTGGTGAATTGCTTTGTTGAGATTCGGTGTTCTCGTATTAATATCATTATTATTATGTGCAGGGGTAAACTATGTATCTATTATGGCCCTCTTGAGAGGGCACTATTGCCTCATAGTATGGTCGAGGGATGCGAGGGCACTATCTCATCACGAGACCATACAATGAGGCAATAGTGCCCTCTCAACAGGGTCATAATGGGTTTAGTACATCACCATTTAATTTAAATACCATTGCAAGCTTTTGGTCGTTTCAAGAGTCAGCCATTTTCAAGCAGAACAGTAGCACGACGTAATAGTGACGTAACTCAATAGTGACGTCATAATAGATTCACGTTGAACATCGCGCCAAATTTGATCGTGCTTCATGGAACCCATGTGTGTAGCCAATGGGAAGGCAGTATTCAGTCACGTGATGTACTAACTAGATGTATTATATACCAAGAAACGTTATTTCGTTATTTGACAACATATTTTAGAATTTACCCTTCATGTCCATAAGTAACATAGACTGTATAGGCTGTTGGTGATAAACTAATAATAATAGGCACACGGAAACTGTACAAGAAATCTTCACGAAACTGTCATTTGTTATAAAAAGATGTCTCATTAGAGAGTGAAAAAGAATATCAAGATGTCTCATTAGGGCGAGAAAAAGAATAGCAAGCTTCAAGCATATATATTAGTGATAACTAATGTAGGTCAAAATCTATAGTCGTCTGGTGGAAAGGTAAGGAATTCAGAAAAACAAGGAACAAATCATAGCATATCATCAATACACAAAGACACAACATAAAAAGACTTCAAGATCAAATGTACAACACTCTTAAATCACCAGGGTTGATTTGTGACGTCATCACCCAAGCGTTTCTTCACTTAATGATAGAATATACAACACTGTGACAAAATAAACAACATTAGATCTATCCATATCTCTCTTTTTGGTGTTTATATACGTCATTTTTTATGATGTCCAACCACATTTCTAGGAAACTGGTGTTAATGTATGGGAACTGTAGACTGAAAGCACACCAATAAAGTATACCACACCGTTAGCTCACATCAATAAAATATACCACACCGTCAACTGACATAAATAAAATATACCACACCGTTAACTGACATCAATAAAATATACCACACCGTCAACTAACATAAATAAAATTTACCACACCTTCAGCTCACAACAATAAAATATACCACACCTTCAATTAACATCAATAAAATATACCACAGAGTCAACTCATATCAATGAAATATACCACACCGTCAACTCACATCAATAATGTTACTACACCGTCACTCACAGCGACAGATTATACCAGTGTCAACACATGGCGACGACACAAAGCGACATATTACAACGACACACAGCGACAGATTATACCACAGCGTCAACACACAGTGACAAACTATTTACGACGACGTCAACACAAATAAACCACAACAACAAACAGCGACAAAAGCCACTTACATAAAGGTAAAATACCAGAATGTCAGGCACCAAAAGAAAGAGAAAATCCACAAAACAATAAAGGGAGAAAACACGATTCTTTGAACGAGTCGTCCGTCATGTTTTCCTCGTCCAGTTAAGGAAAAGCATTGTCATCTGAATCAGTGGTTGAGATAATAAAGCATCATGTTTTCACTTGGCTATTCAAAAAACGAAAAACTAATCTGTCTTTAAAACTCTAATTTGAACTGAAAAAACTGACCTCTTTAGAAAGGGCACAGAGAATAAGTGATGCTCTGGAATGGTAAGCATCTCCATTGTCGATCTTCTATGTAAAACGTGGTCAAATCCAAGTAATGTTGTGTTCACATAGTGAGAACAGGGGCAATGAATCAACAACACTCGGATTTATTCGTGTCTTTTTTGGGGGGTTTAGATACTTCATTATTATTGTGACGTCATCATATTTCTAGGAAACTGCTGGCGTACAGTATGTAAATGTGTGGGAACTATAGACTAAAATGCCATTTCTGAGAAAATTGATTATGACATATTTGTTTACGATAAAAAGAGAAATAAATGCAGTAATATTCATCATATCAGGTAAAATTGAACCCCCCCCCCCCCCAAAAAAAAAACAACATCTGACATCCACACTTAAACATTTAGTAGTTTATCTCAAGACTATTTGGATCGAGGGTCATAGGTATATGCATTATTTTATAAGATGGAATTCGTCCTACCATCAATCAAACAAGCCTACTTTCCATTGTTGATATATGATAACTGCAATCATTCTAAATCACAGTCAATTATTTTTTTTAACATAAGCTTTTAAGTAATACATGCTAACCAAAGTAATACTCTAAAGAAAAGAAAAATCCTAAACGTATAAAAAAGGCTCGATGTCCCTGCACGCTAAACAAAAGACTATATCATATTTAGCTTTTCTCTTATTCTGTTTTTAGTCTCTTTTAGTGATTTTGTGATGAGTTGACGTCATATGATAATTGGATGACGTCATTCCCATTATGCCGTCTTAATATCGTGGCGTTTTGTTTCAAAAACACTTCCCAATGTAGCAATGTTATGACAAACAAGGGAGATAGGAACACTTAGAGTTACCTTACATAGCTTTTGACAAGCACCTACTCAGACTCTTACAGGTTTGCATAGACTACATAGGCAATATGTCTTCACGTGAATTTCACACGAATTTCATGTGAATTCACGCGAGTTTCATGTGAAATTCTACTTCATTTGATTTTTGTATGCTAAATTTTTCACGTGAATTTCACGTGAAAAATAGTTTCATGTGAAATTCATATGAAATTACACGTGAAATATTTCACATGAACTTCACGTGAAGAAACATTGACTGTGTAGACACTCGAGATATTTAGATAAAATCAAGAGCAGAACATAGACGAGTACGGGTTATCAAATCATTGCAATCATTGTATAATCTTATATAAATGAATTATGTAACTCTCCTAAATAGCGTTTGTAGATTTATCAAATGAAGCAAATGACAAAATCATTAATTTCACTATCATACGCCATAATGCTTAATTGTTAATTTGTGACAGTCCCTCATTTCAATGATAAATAGACCTTGCCAGCATCTCCCAGACACCATCGAAGGCTCCAAATACATCAGCTAGAATCACGCCTGGCTAGATCGAAAGGGATTACACTTAAAGGATTGTTTGACAAGGCAGTCTTTGGTAGATTGATCACCGATGCTAGTTCAATACAATTGTCTTGGTTCGAAGTGATAAAACTGTCATTTCAGCAGCAACGCGCTGCATAATTAGCCCGCTGCAAAATGTTCAAAATTCTTTAATATTTCCGCTGGGACGTTTCGTTCATTTAAAGTATTTATTTTCTAGGTACCAATGTTCTGTTTGCACAAATGAGACTCGACTGTGCGGATGGTAGGTACATAAAATCCTTATTTAAAAAAAAGAATAGAATAAACAAATTTAAGTAGCCTCCGTAGACATAACATTCCTTAAGCTTAACGTCGCCGGATTTTGGTTGTTTGATTTGGTTTTGCAGTTGTATTTGGTTTTAGTCCTATTAACCGCTAGGCTTCTTCTGTGAGTTCTTGTGTCGGGTGTGTGTATGCATTGGGTCGGGTGGGGGAGGGGATGCGCTATGTTCGTTTTATAAGGACTCACACAACTAAATCAGCGTATCACGAAGTGTTTCATACGTGTTTAGTCCCTACCGAAAAATTGTTCCAGCTAAGTACAGTGAATCTGAATAATCTAAATTTGTAATTGTTGACATATTCTTCATTGAATGAAATCTGTAGAGATTTCATTTTACAAAAATGTATACTTTTGGTAGATTTTGATATGTGATGGCGGATTGATATTGTGTCAAATGTAAGAGGGTATTCCCGTCCCATTTCACTGGTTTGACATGTAAATTTCCGGGTGTCCGAAGCAGACGCCTGTAGCGTAACTCCCGATTAAATGTCATTTGAAGTCTTTGCCAGGTATGTATCTGTGAATCCAGGCAGTTGTCACAAGTGTTGAACATCAAATATTAAAGTTATTAGCTTTAAAATTCAATAATAACATATAGTAAACTATTTAGTTGTGTGAGTCCTGATAAGCCTTTTGCCATAGTCCGGAACTTTTGTCGAATTGAATTGTTATCACTGAACTGAAGTATAGTGCCGAAGGCCCAAGAAAAACGGATCAACCAGTCGTTGAAGTCCTTTCGAGCAGCGATTAGTAACAATCATTGTTAGAAATTCTGGTATGTCTGGGCCTTGGGACAGAACCCATAACCTTCTTCATAGAGGTGAGCACTCATCTAAATGCCAAAATGAGGCGTTTAAAATGAAAACATCAGAAAAAAGAAAGTTGTTTAGAAAGAATAGTAAAGAGAACATCCTAAATTAAGTATCCTGTTTCGAATAATGAAATAGAGGCAGCAAGTACAAAGGAAAGGAAATTGTACTTGGAAAATAACGTCACTGAGTTCATGAGTTTGTATCTTGCCAACACACTGTAAAAGAGATCCAATTTTCGTGGTTGTCGTACAAAAATTCTAAATACCATTAATTGACGCCAAAAGAGTGAATATCAGTTTTAATTCGAATTTTAAAAAATCGTTCATTTAGGATTATTTAAGAATAAATTGGAATGCTAGAAACATAAATATATACTGAATTTATTCATATGAATTGAAAACATTCAATAATGCATTTTGTTTCTTTATAATACGGACGCGTCAACAAAACCATAATCCGATCTAAAATCGATTTAACTATGGGCAAAATCAAAGTAAATGCAATATTATCTCAAAGACCGCTGGCAAAGTGCAAGAGATTAAGACCAGGCGTTCCGGAAGAGTAAGCGTCTTATGATTTATCGACGTCCAACGACACCCGGCATGCAATTCTAGTTCACACCCCAATGAATGTCCCGTCAAAGTGAAAACTGAGATATATTTTATGTGCATGTATAAAGCGAAATTCAATTACGTAGATTAACAGAACTTAATTGATGTAGGTATTTGTCTTGAATCAAAGGAAATTTATTTTTCGTATTAAAGATATAAGAATTCCCGGAAGTAATCTGAATAATAGGCCTGAACTAATCTTGTTAACGTGTTTTATAGATCCCTCAAAGTTTTATTTCTTAAAAAAAATATAAAATTCTACTGTTTATTTCATATGAAGACTCGCTTATTCATTTCCTTTATCCAATCACCAATTGCATATATTCTCTCGTTGGTTATTGTTGAGCTGAACGATAAATTACTTGTGGTATTCCCTGTAGTAATCATTGCACTACTCCATTTTATTTTCTTTGTTTGTGATTATTTACGAAAACACATTTACTGTATCGAGTTATACTGTGGATATAAACCAGTGTATATTCCCTCTCCGACCCCTCTGACAAAAATACCAAGTCGTCTGCTAGGGTCCACAGACACACTTCCAATTAGTCAAGTGGCTGGCAAGGCGGCTCATTCATCATGGACTAACCTGACAGGGACTTCCCAAGGAACAAACATTTCTAGCTACCAGGGTCGATTTTCTGACACCATAACTGACAGCTGCATTTCATATTTGGTCAAATGATGGGCGACAGATGAGATGAACAAAACAGTTTTAGGCAGGCAAGGGAAACCAATGATTTAAGAGACGTTTGGAGAACCAATTAAGCATGTCCCCATTTCTTGACCACAGAGGAATACGTATGCGACTGTGGTTTTCAATCGTTGTAATGTTTTATGAGTTTCTCACCAATAAATCCAGAAAAAATATAGATTTTCTTATATAGGAACAATGGACATGCATTTTGAAAAAAAAAAAACTGAATCTGGTTTTTATTCCCCTGCTTCATTATTGACTGTCTGCTGAACACTGAGACTTCGACGTAGGGCATGATTCTGATCTGCTTTGATTGAAAACATACCGCTGAGTTTGTGGTAACCAGCGCAGCATGCTATGGATAGCAAATTGGGTTTGTACCTAAATAATGATATATCCATTTGAAATAAAAGTTTCTCTTTTTAGATAGAGCTACAATGATATCTCCATTTGAAATAAAGGTATCTTTACTTAGATAGAACTATAATGATATCTCCTTTTCAAGAAGATATAAATTATCTCTCTTTCAAAGAAAGATACCTTTATTTCTATTGTGTACTTATATATACTCTTTCGTAACACCTGGTCTTATTCTCTTGTACTTTTACAAGGGTCACCATGTAAATCTTTCCTTTGTTCATATTTTACCCCTGGTTTAATCGATTTTGAGTTCTGATTATGATTTTGTTAACGTTTCGTCATTCTCCTATTTATTTTCTACGCATAATTTGTCTCTTATGGTACATGCAATGGGTAACAGAGGTACTCTTTTCTCGACCCCCGACCTGCATGGTTGACATTCCCCTCATTGCTATATATTTACATTTGCTCTGTAATTTTCCATTGACACAATGCTAAGAGGCAGTTGCTGCCATACGCCTATAACACCCAGTGCCTCAAACTATAACCGCATGCAGTTGGCATTGTGACGTCATCATTCTCTATTGTGACGTCATCAATTTCATTGTTGTTTTCATTTGATTTGCTATTAAAAATCGGTCCGAAGAAACTAAATAAAGCACATTTATTCTATCAAAATGTAAATATAGGTAATGAACATTTTAGCAAATATTGTTACAGTCCTATAACACACATTGCTTAAGTTTAAGCTCAACAGACGTTTGTCGTTTGTCGTTTATACATCAGAAACCAAATGAAACGATTTTGTACATGGAAATTGAACTCCCATTGAAGACCCCAAGGGAGTTTACACTTTATTGAATATCATTCAAGATTATAACATTGATCAATTGAAACACTTTTTTAGTTGTTACGTAATATAATTTGGTACGAGTTTGTATAGACATTTAAGGGTTTAATGTACAAGCGATGCAGTCGGTAATTTATATTTATGACAAAGATGTACAAAGTGATATTATTTGATGGGCAGATGAAACGATGGTGCACAAAGTTCGTCACGTCGACTTTTTCACCGAAATCTTAAAAAAAAAATACATGACAGCAAATATTGATTGAAGAAACTCCAACGTTAGAGAAACATAATTACACGCAAAGGAAAGACAAAATAACGATTATGTCAGTCACATGTTTCCGTTCAACGTCTGTTATTTCTGATATAAAAAGATGAGATGGTTTGATAACATGCAAAGCGATGATACAACACAATTTGACACGACGCCAGGTTTGTCATCCCAATCAAAAATATGAAACATTTATTATTTTTATTGGAGAAACATTCAGATTGAAAACAGGGCTACAGGAAGTTCAGCATCGTCAAGTTACATGAGGACATTGCCATGCTTTCAAGAATACAACAGGAGCTGTGTACGACATTATGTCGAGTTGAAAACGTCAAGTTCTCGATTTTATAAGACTCTTATTCGTGTCAAGGGATGTAGGATATGGGAATTCCAATCGAGTGGTTGTCAAATATGGTTAATTTTGAGGCTGTAACAAATTTTGAAATCCTGAATGTGGAACTTCTCTGTCCTACCTTAGGATTTAAAGAGTTTACAATCAGATTACCAAAATATGTTCGAAAACAATGAAGGTACATTTAGACCTGCCGACATTTTGAAAATGTCCCCTTTTTAGACAAATATATTGCAAATATAACTTGTATTGAGAAATTAATCTTGTTTTCCTGAATTGTGCTATAATTTCGTTAAACCTATCACAAACGTTTTGAATTTCAACAGGTCATCTTTTCTGCATTGTGACTTTGTAGTTTACCATCCCCTTTGGGTGAAATCAAGGAATCTCAACCCGTGGGAGAAAATTCTTAATTTGACAATCACAAACACGATGCTTTGAGCAACTTAAAACCCTTTCCGTCAAGTGGGTCAAGGATGCGGTTTCTCTTACCCTTTGTGTATCATATGAACACACCCTAATGTGAACGTTACCGGCTTAATTTATGGTTGACGTAACATGACGCCACTGTATTCTTTGCGTGACGTCATTCTATTGTAAGGAACGTGCAAAGGACATGTGCGCCTCGTCTTTATATTTTTTATGGACCCATGGAGTGATAATAAGAGTTCGGAGACCGAGAAAAGCTCTTGAATGGTACAGTAAGAATTACGGCTAAGTATCCACTTTTTGTCGCACGAACGGAGAAAAAGCAGCGGCTCGAACGTAGATTTGCCGCGTCCCGAACTGAAGACGGACGAGAGCCTAACGGAGTAACTTATTGGTCCAAACACTACTACAACGGCCGCTTCCCAAACAGATCGAGGTTATCGGTCGCTTCCCGAACGGAACGAGCTGATCAGCCGCTATCGGCCGATTAGCTGATACCGGCCGTTAGCGGCGGATCGAACTGTTCAGCCGCTTTCACGGAACGGAAATCGTAGCGAAGCGGACAAATAAAGCTACCAAAACCTATAGCTATGTCAAAGGAAATAAGTTCGTATATATATGATAATATCTAACAATAGTATATTCTTTTACATTCTGTAACACACGCGTGCGAAAACAGAGTTGTTTCTCCTTGTTGCTACCCTTTGCCTTTGAATTCGTTCGTCCGGCAGTAGCCCTCCAGTGGGGAAACCGGAAATTCATCACACAATTACGTTACGTCATACTCGGCCTTCATCGGTTATTTCCGGAATTTTGAAAATAACCGGAATATCTTTCAGCTCATGTCTGTTGCAATTATCTCTGTCGTTGCTTCAGAAGCTGTTTTTCGATTTGTCGACTTTAAATTATGGTACTTTTATCTTGACCCAGTATATGAATGATTCTCAGTAAATCCAGCTACGTTCTTTTTAGGGTTTGCTTCTGTCATATTATTAGATGTAAATCTACTTTCGGAAAGCAAACATGAATCATCCACTGTTTAAGGTTACATTGTAACTTTTTATTTCGGGAATATCCAACACTTTCAAAAAAAGTCTATTGAAAACTGATCTTCTATATGTATCTATTGAACTCGTAGAAAGTATTTTAACCAGTCGAAACTTATCCCAAACAGATGTAAACCGTGAATCATACCTTATCCGATGTTTGTCTGTAGTTGTTACGTTGCCAAGAAGAGGCGTATTAGACACTTAATATCTTAACCCCATTGTCAGTCTTTCGTCGTTATTAATCGCCAGGGGAAAGGTCCAACGGTATTTAATGCTAGCGAAGTTTCTTCTCCATAAAACGAGGCTAAGTGCTTTCCAACATAAAAAAGTATTGAAAAAACCGGAGCTCCCGTCTTTAGGCCCCCTTGGGTATCCAATGTCTTGCGTGCCAAAGGCAAAATACTGTTATTTTAGTAATAGTGATGCACTTGCGTCGACAATGGTTTAACAAAAAGATAAAAAAAGGCTGATGGTATTACAAAAGTGTGTCTGTGTATTTATTAAAAGTGATGCTTCACTTTTAGAGTGTTTCGGATGCATGCAAGTCTTGATGTTTGCATGTTGGGAGAAAAAAAATGCTATTTCTATGTCACTGTAACAGAAGACGCTTACTCTTCCGGAATACCTGTTCGTATTTTTTATCATTTTTCAATGGTTTCTGGGTAATTTTTTTCCTTTGCTTACATTTTTTTTATTTAATCGATTTTGATACGGTTTTGTTGAATCTTCGAGATTCCCTGAATATCTTGATATCCCTTATGAACACACCATTTCCTAACTTTGGGACTCTGCTTGTGGATTTTTAGTGAGTGGACTGACCTAGAGGCTTTGAATAACTAAATTATTTTGCCCCGAGGATTGATATTCGAACTCTAAGATGGTGAATGACTCCTTTTTTCTTACACTGTAAACACTTTTTATGTGAATCCCTTTAGAACTCTGCTGCTTGATTTTTCAGTCCCTGGTTTTTGCTCGAGCTTCCATGGCCACAGTTAATCTCATTTGAGTAGCGGCATGGTACATAATATACACATTTTCATTGAACACGATTTGAAATTGTACAGAACTAGTTTAATTTTACTTCTCAATCAAAATTTTAAATGGGTTTTAAGCACCCGACCCTCCTGCTTCCTCACCTTTTGGCCTCTCTCATCATTGAAGAGTCCTAGGAGGACGAACAGCTGTATGGTGCAGTTTAATAAATGTTTCGGGATACTTTATCTATTACTAAATTAAAAAGGTGCGGTATATATGTATGTTTTACGTCAAATCAAAGCGTTCGTTGTATTTTAATTACTAAATACAGAAATCACTTACGGTAGTACGTTTCCTGCCTCCCCGATAAGGGACTTATAAAGGTCAAAAGTGATGCAATATCAAGGGAGACCTTAGAAAAGAGAGATTGTGCAGAATTAAAAAAAATAATTAGAGCCTGAATTGAGAAACATGTCCGACCAAAAGAAATAATTGGACAATTACTAGAATGAAAGAATAAATGATTTGAAGTTTGAGAGAAGAAATGCTAAAGAAAAAGTGAAGGAAGGGAAGGAAGAACACCTCCAGCGTGAAGTTTACATGATTTAAGAGGGAAAAACGCATGACACCCCAAACCTGGCATCCCTTCAAACAGCTTGGAAAGTAAGAACTCATTTTGAACCTCAAAAAAGTCTCCTGCTAATGAATTTCTTAGAAAGCCCTTGGATATAAGCTGATCTACTGGTGGCGTAGCGTCATGTCAGCATTTAAGGTCTTGTCGAATGCGTGGAACAAGAAAACGGTACTACCGATACTCGAACTAGGCCCGGTTGTTCAAAAGGTGATAAGCTTAATCAGTGTTAAGCGCAAATTTTAATTTTCCTGTTTCTTTAAAATTAAACCATAGATTTAGTTACAACTTTGCAGGTATCAAATATCGAATAGTGTCAATCAACATGCAAACTTTTAAGATGTTACCTTTTATATTGACAGAATTATTAAAGCTTGAAAAATGTTGTTAAATAGTGGTTAAATAGTGGTTAAGATTATTACCCTTTGAACAACAGGGCCCAAGACATGAACAAAATCCGAGAATTAAGCGGAAAGCAAGAATAAGGAGGACATCAAATATTCTAATTTAGAGAGCAAAAATGGTCATGGTTCTGCAAATAAAGTTCCTATAACATCATGGGCTACACCTATTTCTCCTGTTGATTTGAATATCATGATATGTTCTTGATTATGTTTGTCTAATTCTTTAGACTGAATTGAAGAAGCAGAAAAAAAGAAGAATTTTTTTTTGTTAAATGAAACCGTTTTAAACCATATTCAATTTATCTTTAACTGTCTTATCTGATTTGCATTTACACGTATATTTAAATGAATATATTTGCATCAGAATCAATCAATATGCTAATGTTATTCAAACTGAACGGGAAGATAGAATATCGTCCGCCTTGGTGTGATATGGTGGATTATCCACGTCTCAGGATGGTTTAAACCCGATCAATCACCTGGCACGAAACAAATTCAGTTATAAGGAATAACGTAGATTGGCCGAATGCAGCCTATACGAGGTGATCGAAAACCAATGGAGATTGAATGATGTCTATAAGCCTACCAGAGTGCCATGAGACGTGCGTGTGTCCGTTGATAAATGGATAACGTTACTGATGACGTCATCCTTGTTCTATAAGGCCTAGTTGCATAATTACACAATGAGGTAATGTCAAAACATGTTGAAATTTACTTGTGAAAGTGCAAAATTAGACTCAGTAGTTCGTTTTGGTTAGAGTAACGTCTAAATCAACTTTCTCCATCCTACAGTGTAACTTTATTATTCCGACTGATGACGAACAACGTTCAACAGGTTGTGAAAGACGATGGGCAATTGACATGGTCGCCATCAGAATCGCAGTGGGAAATACCGTGCTTATGGTTGGCGGTTTTGTATGGGCCATGTTGCCATATTAGAAAAGAACTCGGCTCTCACTTTGATGTATTTACTTCCCCAAAAACCTCCAACAAAATAACGAACTCCTTAACTCTATTTAACATATGTACAATCTACCCAACATTCACTTGACAATCATTAATGCAAGTTTCCATGACGCTTGCGAAAAATAATAAATGGGCGGAGCTCAGAAAAGTTTGCACGAACTAAACATTATGTTACGTCATTAACAGTAGATGTAGACGGAGTTTTAAACCGTTACTTCTGTTAAACAGCGCACATATTACAAGGAAATAAAAACAAAATGTGGATCCTTGATTTCACTTTATGACGAAATAGTATGAAATATTCATAACAATAATAATGTTAATGCAAGTTTCTAAACTGCCGCTTTAGCCAAAATAAGTCCGTAGGTTTTCTCAAAGTGCTTCACTAATTATTATCTATATTTATACGGCCTTAGAAACCTGCCAATGCCTTTCTGTACTTCCTGTGAAGCATTCAGCCGTTTCTGCCATTTTGGCGCTCACAGCTAGCATTCAATAATTTAACTACTGCTAATACCGCCATAACACATTAACATTAAAAAGGGAACAGATTAAACAAGCGGGGTTAAGTATCTTGTGTAAAGATACAACACATCGCAGTGCCCTGACTCGAACCCACAATCCTTCGGTCACGTGACCGGCGTCCTACCATTCGACTACAGGGTTTTCTAAATTTGGTTTGATCATTTCATGAGACTATGACCCCAATTCATGCACAGGAAATTTATTAGATATACACTTGCTTATTTTTGGTTATCGTCTAATATCCTGAGGGAATGGGGGTGCTTGGGGAAATACGTTGTCAAATTGGTCTTGTTAAAATTATTATATAACCTACACCTCCTTTATGAATATTGGTTTTACTTTGTGATATTTGATTTTTCTGACATTCAATTCCAGTGATTGATCGGTCTGTGCGTCTTATGGCCAGGATGAATTATATCTGGATGAAATCTTTATTGGAAAACTGAGATTTCCGCTGTACAATCAAACTTCAGACGATATAAACACACTCCGTAGACAACAGAAAATGATTTTATAACATAACGCGAGACACATTAACGCTGATTCAATACATGATACGTTTATATATTGAACCCTTTACAAAAGAAATACATTACCTCTCTCCGTTTTCTGTTTTAAAAACATCAGCGAAGCAAAAAAGTCATCCAAGTGAATTGATACATATTTTGCTTGAAGCATATTGTGGATGATCACTATCTTCCCGTCTTTCAAAAACGAGTATCTATTTTTTAGATATGGAATAGATGGCGCCGAAGTCAATTTTCCACTGAGTGTGAACTCAGTTTCTTGTGCTATTAACAGAGTGATCATGTATTCACTTTGAAGGTATTCCCTTGTTGATATGGGTATAACTAGTGATTGTTTTATTGCAAATGGAAATAAAAGTTTCTATTTTAGCACATCAAAGGCGATGAATATGTGTATATGTTTGATTCAAATAATATTGTGGTTTAAAATGGAAGGAATAAAAGCAAAGCTACACGGTAATGCAATGGTTTTATTTCCATAAAAAGCAACATTGAAAGATTCAATAACAGAAATTAGATATAAAGAGTTAGACAATCTCACCGTTTAGGAAGGAATGGTCGAGTGGTTAAAACTCCGGCTTTTACGTAGGCTGCCGGGGTTCGAGTTCGATCGCCGAAGTTGTCGTAAGAATTCCATATTCAAAGAAAGTGTTTTTTCTGCTTACACTACTCAAACAAACCGATGTAAATTATAGAACGGCCCCGGGTTGGAATTTGGGTATCTGTGCTTTATCATTCAAATGAGGTAGCAATATGAAAGACCAATTATATGAACAAATAGAGAGGTTTTAGCCATGTGGCATATGGTGAGAGGTTAGCGCCTGTGGATTCCCCATAATGGCATTGCTTGTATACATATTGTATATCATCTTTTGCTCTTGTTTTTTTTATAAGGTCTCCTTGTTTAGCTTTAATTTGTTTATTTTTTGCTCCTAGTTTAATCGATTTCGAGTTCGGATAATGGATATGATGGCGCTCTGATCGTTATTATGTATGTCATAATGTCACTATATTTTAGAAAACACGGAATGACGTAATATTTCATAGCGTCACCGTATTGTGGCAAAGTATCACCCAGCAAATGTATTGCAGCGTTCACTTCATTTTGCAAAATGTTGAACAGTGTCAACATCCAGGAGTGACGTTTACATACAATAACGTGCCAAACGCCTTTAATTTTCTTATTCTGCAAAATATTCTTTGTACTTGAAGCTTATTTCACTGAATTTTCCTTGCTTTGTTTATAAATCACCTTTAATGAAAGTTTGTACAATTATAGATAAATGTTTCCTGTTTCATCTTAAAATATTTTCAATGTTTTCCGATGAGTATGTCTAGGAAAATCATAAGTTGTCTGCACCATCGGATTTAAGAGACGCCATTTTGACGTTATTTTGGTAGCGTTATATAAAGAAATGGGTCACACGTAAATAAGCATTGTAGATAATTATGTATTGCTCCAAAAAAAACACCAAAGAAATTAAATAACACTATGAAAAGAAACTATGGATGTTTATAAACACAATGAACAAGTAATGTCAAAATCCGTCAAAAAACAAAGTCAGAAAAAATCATTGAACAAAGGTGTAAATAGAAAGAATATATAGCAAAAGGAAAAAAGACTTTTGAAACGTCACTGTATATATTTGCAGCATCCACTTAAAGATTAATGCCGCGTTAGCCAAGTGGTTAAGATTTCCCGACATTATACCATCAACATATGGCTGGTGAGTTCAAAATCCATGTGGAACAATTGCCAGGTACTGACCGTAGGTCGGTGGTTTTTCTTCGTGTACTCTGGCTTTCCTCAACCTCCTAAACTTGGCACAACGTTAAATGACCCTGCCTATATAGGACGTAAAACAAAATAAACAAAACCAAACCACTTAAGGAAGTATATACTGCCATTATACCTGAGGCAAAAAGAAGCGTTTCAGTGCTCCCGTAATAGCTATTGAAAATAAGCATATATTTACTTGCTGAAAGATTTGTTGCGAGATTATTGACCATATCAGTCTACAAAATTATCAATAAAAAAATGCTTCGTTACAGTTTCATGGAGAATGTATTAATATTTCCTTCCTCCAGCCGAGAGGTAATTATGTGTACATATTGTACGGTGAAGGTTCATTACAAGTATTCAACATGGGCCTTGGATGACTTAAATGATTTGTGTCGGCTAGGGAGGAGTGTATATCAACTCATCTGCCTACAATAACTGTAATTAGGGTGGCACGAAATATCAATCGACTTTTTTCTTGGGTGTGTATTCAATAACTTATTCCGCAGTAATCGATACCAATTTAGGCTAAAATACACTAACGGCAATCCACGTAGTGTTAGGGCTATTCAGTTCAAAGCACAGACCGACCGCGTCATAATACAAGAATCTATGACCTTGGTATATTTACGTTTAAAACACATTAGTGTATTGAAACGTTTCTGTAACGTTTTAGTAGCATTTAGTTTGACAATGGTTAGTACTGGTTACATTTATAAATACCCGTATGTTTACCATAAACCTTTTCTATATTTAATGTTTATCGCTCCCTTTCTGACACAAAAGGTGGCCTTCCAAATACACCAGCACTTAACACTAGCGCTCACATAGCATTCACCGTTAGGTCGTCCTTAAATGTTTCTAGGTTTTTGATAGGACGTAAAACAAAATAATATATAAAAAAGCAACAGCAAAAACAAAATATCCTAAACACGAGTATGTCTTTTAGCTTATAGCCCGAGCAGGCTTACACAAACATTCCACGGCCTCCCAAATATACAAACGACCATCGCATACTGTAAAATCTCATAAACCGGGATGCCGTCCTTAAATGACACTGCCTGTTATTAGGACGTACAACATAATGAAACAATTTCGATTCATTGTCTTAAATGTAAATATATTTCACATTTTTGTGGTACACTATTTAAAATCATATAGAACTAGTTTAATTTTACTTCTAAAAATTAAAGGGTTTTACCCATCTGATCCTTCTGCTTCTACATTAATTTAGATATTTTGGATTACCACCTTTTGGCCAATAGCATCACTGACAAATCCCAGAAGGACGAAACAGCTGTATGATGCAGTTTAATTGTTTTTCTTCGGCATACTGTATCTATTACTAAATTTAAAATGTGCTGCATGTATGTATGTTACGTCATCTTTGAAAACCTAACATTTTTTATGAGTTTTGGTTTTTGCAGCTGCAATGGACGTCAAATCCCAAAACAAAACAAATAAAGCAAGTTTTATCGATCGTATTCCTTCCACTTTTGCCCTTCTATATTCACGTCATATTTTTGTCCTATTTCATAGAAACTTGATTAATGTTACAGATATTATGTAATTTGAGTTATACCCTGATGTGGAAGAGATACCGTTTTGTAGTATGGTATTATTGAAACACGCGTAATTTAACTCTGATTTTCGACAAATCACAAACTTGATATCAGGCATACGATACTCCCGAATCACAGCAGATAAGCGAAAGTGTTGCTTCACTGCTGTCTCCTGATACTGACAATCAAGGAAAAGCACGTGAGTAGGGGAGATAAATTCTAAAATAGAAAACGATGAGTGCTCCCATTAGAGTTACATGATACAAGCCGACTCATAAGTGACATCACATGTTAGGGTCTGTTTCTGGTAGACCTTACAGGAGGTAAGTCCCCAGCTTGCACATGGACAAGGAACTATCAATTTCGATACATCAGTGCCCGTATTCATGAAACCGTTCTGATGCTCAAGCATGGATTCTGCGCCCAAGCCCAATTGCTTGATCTGGTCATGAATTGATAATGAAATTTTATTTTGCCATTTTTTTTCGAAATAATTTGAAGATGGTTTCAGTCAAATACTGTTTTAAATGTTTACATTATATTTTTTGAGCATTTGACACGACTAAAATAAATTACAAAAAAAAAAAAACTCACTTGAGCACAAAAACCATCCTTGAGAATGAGAATGGTTTCATGAGTACGGGTCCAGATCTTTTATTTAGAAAGAGGCGACTAACGTGGGTGCCTGTTGAGTCGAGGATTTTCCTCTTTTATTCTGCTGAGAGGGTATAGGAGAAATCGAAACGGACGTGCTGTATTCTTTGACCTCTGTTTTATCTACTTTTTGTTTTCCATCTGGGCTCTTACTGCCAAACTCTTAAGCTAAAGGAAAAAGTCGAAATTTTCAAAAAAGTAGCCAGTCAAAACGAATTTTTTTTGCTTTTGAGCTTATTCAGGTAGTTGATTTGAGAGAAAACACTCCGTCATGGTCAAAGGTGTAAGAAAAGAAAATTCCACCCGAGGAGTTTTCAAATTTGGTGAAACCCGACGCTTTGGTTTTACCAAATTAAAAAAAAAAAACTCAAAGGTGGAATTTCCCTATCTTACATCCCTGATCATGAAAGAGTCTTATATTTTAAAACACGGTTTACTTACGACAGGAAATTCACATTTTATAATACGTATGATACATTTCGTTAAATATATTTATAAATTACACAGAAACACAAACAACGACGGAAGACAATAATGTTTTACAATTTGATATATAAACAACATGATGATGAGATAAGCATTGAGCATTTGTCGTAGTCCTTATTACAATATCATACACAAATAGTTTGAAACATCACTTACATAGCAACGGTTAATCTCATTCGAGTAGCGGCATGCTACACAATATACACATTTTCGTAGTACACGATTAGAAATTATACAGAAATATTTTAATTGTAGTTCTAAACTCATAAGTTTAGTGAATTTTACGCACCTGACCCTTCTGCTTTAAGTTTAGAGATTTTGGATTCCCACTTTTTGGTCCCTAGCATCACTAAAGAGTCCAAGACGGACGAAACAGTTGCATGATATATTTAACTAATATGGGATTGCGGTGGTTGTGTATAAGGATTGTTAAGGATAGTTTTGCCTCTGATGTACTAAATCACAAAGTGAACGACTATAAAGGTTTGAATAATGTATTCATATCGGTAAAAGGTTGCCACACAGGAAATTTGCGTTCCGCTTTTTATGTTATTTCTTTTTCTCTTGATAACCCATCTCTATGTATAAACGATGGAAACGAAAATGGCCAATCAATAACAGACAATACAGATGGTCTGAATTATATTGCATAACGATAAAACACATGCTAGCTGTAAAAATATTGAACATTTCTGATAACAATTCGGAGCCGTTCGCAGTCATTGGAACCGCCATCCAAAAATACAAAATGCCTTATAGGAACTGTTAAAACATAGTCGATTACAGTATGAGGTAAAATAATCATCAGAACAAACTGCCTCACTTAAGCGTTCGCCAATGCGAACTAGGTTTTGGGTTATGTCCCCTGGCTGAGACAAGCCAGAGTCTCAAAAAGGGTACTTACATTGCATTGCTTGACGTTCGGCATTATGGCGATGTAACGACTGGTTCACCAGTTATCAGTAAAATGTAACCGGGTGAGGTGTTATGCTGATGCCTTTGGTAGGATATTTCAGCGTTGTAGCATATGTGTGTGTAACGTTATTCTTAATGATAGGGGGTGGCAGACTCTCCTGGTGGATGTTTTAGTCCTCCTTGCTGGAGCCTCCATAGCCACAGTTAACATAATTTGAGTAGTGGCAAGGTACATACTATACAAATTTTCGTAGTTCACGATTTGAAGTTATTCAGAACTATTTTAATTTTACTTATAAATCCATAAAATAAATGGGTTTCACGCACCTGGCCCTTCTATTTCTACATTAGTATACTGACAACTACTGAAACACCCAGCACAGCATCCCGCCTTGTCACATTATACTGGCAACTGTTGAACCACCCAGCACAGCATCCCGCCTTGTCACATTGTACTGACAACTATTGAACCAGTTGCTGTTGTTACCCTTCAAAGTTGAACATGTAGCAGGAACCCACAACTATCAATTTGTCCCACCTTTTGGCCCCTAGCATCACTGAAAAGTCTTAGGTGGACAAAACAGCTGTATGATGCAGTTTAATTCATTTTCGGCATACTGTATCTATTACTAAATTTAAAAAAGGTGCAGCACATGTGTGTGTTACGTTATTTTTAAATCATCAAAAGATCCGTATAACAGCAAGGAGGCTTATACCAACATACCATGGTCTCCAAAATACACAGGCACTCGCCGTGTAGAAACCGTCTTTAAATAAAATAACTATTTGTTAATAGGACATGAAACTAATCAAACTAAACGAGAAAGTGATCACCTATTTCAATCTGGTGGGACGTTGCAGAAAGCTGGAGCCAAGTTTTCCACAGCTTGCAGACATCTTGCATAGAAACCTTACACGTGTTTAGGAATTTTCAGAAGGAATTACGCATCATGTTTCACATATGGTATCTAGTATCATATATTTGCAAGCGATGTTGTTCCAACATGGTCTGATACACAGCCAACATGTCTTTCGACACCGAAAAACCGAAATCCTATAGTTAGATACCAGTTTTTGCATGCTCCATAGGCAGATAGTTGAAATACATTGTGATATGGAACCCGCAGATCGAAACTTATCCAAAAATCCATTCTGGCGTTGAGCTCTGTATTAACAAATACAGAGACAGGAGCTATCCTCTAATACTCTGTGAGAAAACCCAGCGACATGACGATACCATGTGTTTGACTTAATATTATACTATTTGATTAAGACAATTCACCTGTAACCTTATCCTAATTCCATCAGTTGGAGTTCCTTATTTTACAGTGTTAAACCTTTCTCGCCGTCCCTTGCGATGTGACCGATATCATGCTTTTGTCTTCATATGATACAATTTGAATCAGGCAACTCACATTTAACATTATTTTAATTCTATGAGTTGGAATTCATTTTTACAGTGTTAAACCTGTCTCACTGTTATTTGATTATTCAAACATTCTGTCAAAACAACTGATTGCAGTTTGAAAAAAAACAAAACAAATGAAGAATCATATTTTTATAGGATAACATAAGTATTGTACAAATGCCATTTAGGAAAGGAGTATTGAATACAGTTTTTTAAAATTGAAGAAGTTGCTTAAAGACAATCATTTTTCCCGGGAAATCCGACTTTCCTCCGCCACTAAGACTCACGTCCTTTAATTACCATAGCTACAATAGTATGGAGATGAAAAATGAAAAGTAAACGAAAATAGTAATATCTTGAATGTAGAATTAGAAATTCGCTCTGGGCGCTTAATAAAAGACTTGGCCTATTTGCATCTATATGACCTGTGTTTGTTTTCCAGAAAAGTGATTTGAATGTTTACCATTTTGTGGCTGCTCCCTCGCTTCAGCTGTTTTCCTTTGTCTGTTCAAGACGAGCCAACTCATCCCGTGTGCTGACTCTGTCTGTCTAATTAGGCGTACTGGGTTGGCAAATGGCCGATTAATCACAAAAAATATACGACAGTCGCCTAAATTCGTCCATGTAGAAATGCCTTCCAGAAAATAATTTGAATGATCTATTTGTTTAACATACAATACCGTTCCAGTTTTTATCTTTCTAACTCGGGTTTCGTGTTCTAGTTAGGCGTGTATACCAAAGTATGTTGTCCATAGCATGCATGGAGAGTCCGATAGTATTGATCTCAAGTAAACAATAACATCCATGATGAAAATATAGACGGCTGTTTGTTCACAGTCTGCGGTCTGCGTTCTTTAGATATATATAAATGTACATTTCCTTTGTGCACGAAACTTTTGTATATTCTCTCAATAAATATTTCAAGTATTTTAAACTTTTGTATATACTCACTATATCTATTTTATGTCAAACTCTTCCATCTAGTCAAAGAAAATAAAACATTAATTAAAAATGAAAAAAAAAAAAATATCCGACATTTTATTCAGTAAAAATTGATTGTTTTCAATTACTTATAGGTATTATTTCCAGTAAATTATTTATTTCCAAGAAAGGTAACACTTTTTAGAAAAACGTTCTACAGAGGCCATTCTTCGGTATCCAAATTGAACTTTATCGACACTATTCTATATCTCTCACACATTGTTTCTACACAGAGCGAGGACCTGTGTTACGGGGTCGTGTATGTATGATCAAGAATGCATTCTAGACAAGGACAACCTTGTCACCCCTAGCCGTGCTCAGACGTCAGCGCTCAGCTGGTCACGACCCAACATGGGCTTATTGCCGGTAACGGAGGGGAGATTTCCCCTGTGGTCCATGTCGGCATATGAATAAAGCTGTATGTGCGGTTTTATTGTAACATATTACGAGGTTTTAGATGGTTCGATCAATAGGAAACAGTAGAATGTCTCCAATTGCAGATCCTGAGTTAGGTCATAAATCCCCCTCCTATGAACAGAAAACAAAACAAAACATCCTTTCTCTGGAAAATACCCAAAACAAAGTTTTGGTGCGATCAAATGGCGAAAGAATTAACATCATATTTCAAGTTCTATTCCTTCAAAATCAGTAACTTTGGGTTATAATGTTAATGTTTGTAGAATTGTATATATCTACCGTAATTATCTGCGTATTACCCGCACCGGAGTATATCCCGCGTGAAATAAATTTAGGCATTTTTGAGGTTTTTGTGAAATAAAATCTGTATATTAACTTATCAATGATATATTTTGTTTACTTTGTTTTTGTTTATTGGGGGATTGGTCGAGTGGTTAACACTCCGGCCTTCTATGCAGGCGGCCGGGGTTCGATCCCTGAAATCGTCATACGCATGGAACATTCAGAGATAATGTTTTTTTCCTGTCCACACAACTCCAACAATCCAGGTGGAGTATAAAATGGTCTGGGGTGGGTGTTGCAGTATCTGTGTTGTAGCATTCAAGTGTTGTGGCACTCTAAAAGATGCCGTTGGAAACACGGTCCCACTACAAACAGAACACAATTCATTTCCAGCACACAGACATATATGCACACACATATGGAGATTTATGTTAGCTAGATAGGGCGTTATATCAAATGTTGTATATTATTATATATATATGTTGATAAAAGTGGTAAAATTAACATTGTAGAGTCCGCAGTTTTTAATAATTTGGTTTAAAAAATCACAGATAATCCGTAGCGGCAGATAGCCCGCTCTAGGTATTTTCTGATGTAAAACATCGTAGTACCTGCGAACAATACGTGGAAAATACGTTAAGCTAAAGTAAAATAGCAGCATGTATATTGGAAATAACACATGCCACTCGAACGTTGGCAAAATATAGACATGCCAGTGCAGTATTTTCCGTCAAATCGTTACTCAGCTTAGCATGGTTAACACTAGACAAGTCTGCCTGAGCTCATAAAATTATATATTTCACAAACCAATCCATATGTCATTAAGACATTTGTATAGTTACTCCCCCGCCAATCGACACCAGAACCTGAATAGCAAATTATGAATGTATACGATTGTTAGGTGTACTATTTACGTACCACAGGACGTTTAGTGCAATAGAAAATTCACCAACATATAGAGGGTAAATCATCAATAGAAACCGAACAAACGCTGATGTATTCATTCTTTTGATACCTCGAGGATTTGGGTGGGGGTGGGGGTCGTGATTCGATTTATAAAACTGTGATACTAGTGCACATATAACAGATGTGATATTCTCCATCGGTTTTTTAAAACTACAATGCTAAATAATTTGAGATATGCTCAAAGTTTTGTTTTTAATTTTCTGCATTCTATGCTGCCTTCTCTATGCTAACAGTTTGTTCTTAAGACTTTGATTGAAACTTGATTCCTTTCCCTTCAGCTCTTGAGCTGTTTAAAAGACATTAAATAAAGCAAACCCAATCTTATATAATATTCCATTTTGACTTTTTTTCTGTTAGTATCTAACCTGGTCTTATTCTCTTGTACTTTTACGAGAGTCCCCATGTAAATCTTTCCTTTGTTCCTATTTTGCCCCTGGTTTAATCGATTTTGAGTTCTGATTATTTTTTTTTTGACGCTTTGGTATTCTCTGATGTTTTGGATTCATTTTTTTAGAAATATGACATATACACCATGTTGAAAATAATCAGAATACAGAAGAGTCAACAAAACCATAATCGGAAATCATTATTGATTAAATAGGCAAAACATGTAAATAAAGGAAATGTTTACACGGAGTCACGAAAAGTTCAAAAGATGAAGACCAGGTGTTCCACAGGAGTAAACATATCCTAATTTATCGACGACACCCGCCATGGAAATCTAGATCACATAAACGTGAATGTCACGTCCTCAAAATACCATCTATAGACGTCGGTCTTTTGATTTTGAGTAATGCAGATATTTAGAACTGTCTATGTAACATGAATATCACTTAGTTATTGTTATAGCTGCGAGGCTTTCATGGAAGGCTATGATTCATACAAACAATCGGTTAATCAGTTCTCTACAAAATATGTTTGTTTTGTATTGCCTTCTACCAAACTTGTTTTGGCGTTATGTTGTGTGTAAACTAATCGCTGTTCAGTGTTTTTTCTAATATAAAAATGTATTTTCCTTTTACATTGCTTCTTACAAACAAAGAATGTTCGCTGACATTTAATTAGCAATAATACTTCAAAGCTAACACAAGTGCAGCAATCTATGTTATTAAATCTTTTCTTTGATGTTTTTATTTCCAGCTCAAATGATAACTCAACATTACCGTCATGCTTTGTTATGCCTCTACTGTCAAATATATATATATATATAAAACCGTTCGATTTCTTTTCAAAAACCACTCTTACAAGTTCCAAAGAATTGTACAGGAAGGTTTATAGTCAAAGGTTTACCGAAATTGTGAAGTACATGTGTCTTTACCCTCAGGCCCCCCTCCACCCACGAAAGAAAAGGTCAAGTTGCTAACAATTTCAACAGAACTCTTCTCCGGTCTTAGATACACTTAAATCAACTACATCTCTTTATTGATGAAAAGGTCCTAGGGTGCTTTATCAAAATCATAAATTTCATGACCGACGCATTCTTGCCTTGGGATAGGGTCAAGTGTAATGAAGTTTATATAGAGAAATAGAAGTCATTTCCAGGGGGGTGCAATTCATTTTGTTTGGAATTGTATCATGCCTTTTCTGTTTGATACTATTTGCGTCTGAGGGGTTTGGCCAAAAGGGTAGAACAAGTCAAACGTTTCAGCAATCTTCATTGCAGTGTGATTGTATAAATCAAAATAATGACTTATCTCTCGGTGCCTGAAGGATGGGCAAAACGTGTCAAAAAATCTTTCTGATTCAAATATTTTATACAGCATTTTTTCCTTAATGAAAAGATTTTAAAGGCGCTAATCAAATTTGTTATTCCCCTAATCCTATTCCAACGTAGACACCGTGGCCTTCCGCTTTTAATGATTATTCATGTAATGCCCAGAAACAGTAGCAGTCATTGATCCTGAATCCATTTATTTTATATGAGCATCATGGCCCTTTGGGCCTCTTGTTTGATTAAGGTAAATGTCCATAGCCAGGCATCCATCGACTGTCTTGTCTAACAAATGCTTAAATCGACTCCTATCGGATATACGGTATTAGCTGGCTTTAGCCCATGCTTCTTAAATGGGTTTGCGGAGCAAGGCCAAAGTATGCTAGATTCAAAACAGGATAGCAGGGACACAGGATATTGGATTAAGGACATGTCACAACATAACGACATTAGAAGTCTTCTTCATGAATGATGTAGCGTAGGATTCTTGATAAGAGATACAGAATGAGGTTAAATTATACCCAGTATGTACGAGCAAGGTCATATTGTGTGTAGGGAGTCTAACAAGGAGCTAGGTCACTTAATTAGTGTACTATCAAAATATCAGAATTTAATAAACTATTGGAAAACAGAAGTTTTAAATGGTGTAGAAACGAAGATAATACAGCATATACAATTGATAAAGATTGCATATAGGAGAAAAGTGTTGAAACATTTCCATATTTTTAATATTAGAAACAAATATTAAAGCTTTAAACCAGGGGGGGGGGGGGGGGGGGTGTCACTTATAGTACTGTACGTTGCATTGCAGGCGGCCAAATGACAAGTACCGCTCTAGATACTTTTTAAAAATATTCAGACACAAACACATGACTCAGTTTACTTATGCAAAACTATGTTGTTGTATGTGTTAATTAGTGTATTTAGTGTGTTGGTTTTTTTTGTCGTGAATGATATATGCTTTAATATTATTATCTGAATCATTTCTTTTTAATACGCCGGTATTGATAAATAAAAATAATTAGAAATGACTATTCTAACAAAGAGAGTTTCGTCAGACATGGAGGATAAAATGATTTGGTGATAGACGAATAGACGAACTGAAATTGATTTTCTTTCACTAATAATTGGGGCATGAGTTGTACCACATGACTGTGTAATGGTATAAAAGGTAATTAGATAGGACCGGGCCTGGCTATTTGATACTCAATGGATGATCAGTACACTCCATGTATGTATTGTAGTGAGTTTTAGATATAACAAACCGAAAATAACTTCTCGGATATAAGAAACACGCGCACAATGCACAAATAACATACATGTATTTGGTGCTGACAAGAATAGAGATACATATGAAATACCAGCCAGTAGAATAAGATAGTGAAAGAACGGACCAGAGCGATACATGTTGATGGAAGAGGGTAAAAAGCAGAAGAAATAGGTCTAGTATGACACCGGGAGGAGTTGCAAAGTCTTAATGGAAGAAGATAAGATTTTGCCAGCAGAAGAAATAGGTCTAGGACGATGCAGGGAGGAGTTGCAAGGTCTTGATGGGTGAAGATGAAATGTGACCAGCAGCAGAAATAGGTCTAGGATGATACCGGGAGGAGTTGCCAGGTCTTGATGGTTAATCTCAATAACTGCTTTACGCCTGTGTACTCATGATATTTCAGTGTGATAGCACAATTTTTCGGCGTCTGATCAGCACTGTAATGTCCAGCTTGGTATATGACGGGGAAATACTGCCCAACTGGCGAGCTAGTTTTCATGCGGTATAACCCGAGGAACCACTAACGCTATTTAAGAAACCGTAATCGTAGTCAGTAGTTGGATGGGTGACCGCCTGCACGATACATTTGGTAGCAGCGTAGTGACTGTGTGTAATCATGTAAGACCAGTTCCTGGTGGTTTGGGAAGGTGCATTGATACACAGAGAAGGATTCGGATTCCCAGGCCAAGTCTCGGGATTCCTCGGTGGGGGAATAATGTAATATCCAGCCAGGTATATGACTGGAAATACTGCCCAACTGGAGAGCTAGCTTTTCATATCATGCGATAAGACCCGGGGACCCGCTCACGCTAGTTAAGCAACGGTGAGCGTGGTCAGTAATTGGATGAGTGACCACCTGTACGCTTAAGCACTATCACAAGAAGGCAAATACCCCAACATACTTGTACCTCATTTTAACACACAAATAATCGCATTCATACATTACAAACTAAAACAACAGGCCCTTAAATGATCATGGCTATTGATATGATATTTTATACAAGTAATTGAAACCATTTTATTAGCTGAGTTTAAGAACATAAGTACACAAACAAACAAACAATCAAATAAATAAGAATAATAGTATTACAAAGGGACATAAGAAGTTTTGTTTGCTATTCTAGGAACCTGTTCTTTATTACAATGTTTAAAATCATACAAAACAACATATTTTCTATAGAACATGTCTCACCTAGCGCCATAAAAAGAAGCGACATTTTCTAATCTAATCCAAGTTTCGCACTGGGACGCCACTTAAAAGTACATTTTACTCGCCTGCATGGATCTTCCCAGTTTAATTACAAACCACAAACTTGTCTTAATTGTCTTAACAGAATAAACACGTGGCACACTTGTTGAATTTTGTGGTTTTCAATTCAATTCGCTCGAATAAACACCGATTTGTTATAGAGCTTCCTGACACCTAACGTCGGCATTTTCAAATTAATGAACGCTTAGGACATTATTTTTTAATGAGCTGTCTTCAGCTTAATCTCATTAAGTCCAAATTAAATGCAATTAAATTTGATGAGTGAAGAGGCAAAAGTACTTGTTAAATCTAAAATTATCGGAGTCTGCAATAAAAAATCAACTTTTGTTTGGTAGAATTAAGATCTTCAATTCAAAATCTGGTGTCAAATGTTCCACTTCAAACTTTTTTTTTACCTTAAAGGTTTTCCTTTATAGGAAATAAAGTAAACAACACACATGGTTTTCTTTGACTTAATGGGTTTTCTTCTATAGAAAATAAAGTAAGCAAGAAAAAATGATTCATCACTTTGTCTCGATTCATATTAGGGAACGTAACACTGCAGCAAGTATGATCACAGCGCCGCACTCCATTCAGTGTAAATCCAAATGGAGTATTTTTCTTCTCTATTAAAGATAAAACAACCAAAAGAGTTATTTTAACCATACTGATCATTTCATAACTTTAATTGATGGCGTTTACATACATTTTACCTATATAATAACAATTGTTGGCATCATCACATGACCTTGAACCCTGATTTCACAACCACGAAAATATATGACATTCACCAATACCGTTCATCTCATAACGAATAATATATGGCATTTACCGAAAATATGACAATACGGAATATCTTACAACGGATACATTGTATCTATGACATTTTCCTAGCATATGATATAGTATGGCTGTCACATTTATCAGGTACAACGTACCTAGAGTAGGATTGGGCTGATCATCCCACACCGATCGCGAAAATATATGACATTTATACATTTTTATGATAACTTCATTGCGAAACTATGGTGGTACATAAAGAACATACACGATATAATTTTTCTCCCTATGTAATCTAAAGCGCTCGTGATGATTAATGCAAACCAATTTTGAGCATATCCTAAATGTACCGCCGTACCAAACAATAAAGGTGACCTCACTACTGAACTACATGCTTCTTACCTACTGTTTGAAAAATTGTATGGTATTTGTGCATAGTATGACAATACCATTTGCCTCATACGTAAACCTCTAGTCCTACTGCATCAATTCAGCATGACAATAATGATTACATCCCAACCAAACACTATGAAAAAAATCAGAGAATACCAAAGCGTCAACAAAACAATAATCCGAACCCAGATATACCTAACAATATGACAATACTAACCATATCACAGGCAAACTATTGCAGCGGTTAGCGTTCTTGTCTTTCACCAAGGCGGCCGGGGTTCGATTCCCCAACAGGACGTGAAAAGATATGGGGTCATCTGCCCGACCACGTGGGTTTTCTCCGGGTACTCTGAGTTTCTCCCACAATAAGACTCATTGTGCACTGCTATACGGGCCAACGAGAGTTGGATAAATTGTTTTATAATTGTTGTAAAACAAATAACGTTTATATAAGCTATATGACAATAACTTACCGTTTGACATTATAACGGTTTAATCACTGTCAAATCAAATGATATATCATTCAGAATGACAAGAAAGGCCACTTTATTTCCAAACAATATGACCTCCCCCCCTCCACCCGCATCATTTTAGTAACGAGTAGTGTCATTATTGAACTTTGACATTTGTCTGCAGCACCGCAATAGAGTGATCTTATTACCAATTGAAAAACTCGTCAAGAAAAGCATCGACTTCAATTTCAGGGTCGTTGAAGTTCTTTCCACAGGAGAAGGATTCCAGACTCCCAAGCGTATAGCTTTTACATATCCTATCACTATTCCGATGTCTTTTATATGCATAACTATTTTCTACGAGGGAGAAATCTTTTACCCCGGAGGTTTCAGTTGACATTGAATATTTTCATGTTCGCCATCCTGACCAAATTTCTACCTTTTAGAGTAAGTCGCTTGTGATGTTCAACGTTCCAGGATTTCACTAGTAAACGACCGATGACACAAGCTTTACCTTCAATATAAAAAATGAGATTACCGAGGCGTCAACAAAACCATAATTCGAACCCAAAACGACTAAACTATCAGCAAGATATGAAAAAGGAAGGATTTACATGGTGACCCGATTAGAAGTACACGATAATAATACCAGGGCCCGTATTCATTAAACCGTTCTCATGCTCAAGCATTGATTCTGTGGTCAAGCCAGCATTCTTGAAACTCTCCTTAATCATGTCGAAGAGTTAAAAAGTCAATGTAAATGTTGAAAACAGTTTTTGGCTTCATCTCTCTTCAACTTTTTCCCAAAACTTTGACAAAGTTAGATTTGTTTTAATAATCTATGGCCAAAACAAGAAATAAGGCTTGAGCACGAAATACATGCTTGAGTATGAGAACGGTTTCATGAATACGGGCCCAGGTGTTCCGGAAGAGTAAGAGTATTTTGCTTCATCGACACCCGCCAAATGAATTCTGGTCACATTCAAGTACACATCGTCTTCAAAGTGAAAGCTGAGTCTTCATTCTAAATTACAACAAATACGCATGCTAATGAGCATACCCAAACACGTCCTCTCCATATCTCACAAAGAAACAACATGTTTCTTTTGAATCCCAGGCCCTGGTTTCATCAACATTCCTTTACTTAAGGAAAATCCTTAACTTAAAAATCTCCATAGGAAAGCATTACAGAGGTTAAGGAGAAAATCCTTAGTTAAGGAACTTTCCTTTAATTCTGTAATGCTTTCCTATTGAGATTTTTAAGTTAAGGAATTTCCCTTAAATTAAGGAGCGTTGATGGAACCGGGGCCTGTTCGTTTATCAGCAGTCGATATCGATCACGAATATCTCGCAGGTTTGCCAGGTGGGGGTGGGCGGAGCTGTTTACACCTTCATTTTATCTAATTCCCAGTCCTTTACGGGTAATACCTCTACAAGTGTCATATGTGCAAATGGTTTACTTAATCTTTATGAAACTTCTTTAAAGGTTTGATGGGGAACTAAGTCGGGTTGAACTTTACACAGCTTAAAGGTACAGGATGCATATGCTTACAACCCGTGGAATCGTTTTGGGTTTTTTATTTTGCTTACGAGAAATCAAAAACCGAAGTCTATCTTCTGCCCCCATCGACATACCTAGGATCTACAATAATTTTTGTTTCATTGTATTTGCTTTTAGAGGTAAATACCTATTCACATTTGACTCTATCATTTGTGAGGACAAGTTTTTCCTGAAAGATCTGATCCCGTTTCGTGTCCAAGGATCAACTATGCGTCCCTTTCTTTTTGTTTTTCTCCTGAATGTCGACTGTTGATTGTTTCATTGTATATGCTATTTTAAATGAATAATTGCTCAACAGTTTTTGCTGTCTAATCGTATTCAACGTTAAAATAACCATATCAAAATTGAATAAAGCCTTTCAAGAACTATGAAGGCTAAAAGACAGCAGCACAATAAGATTCTGTATTAAACCCACCATCTTAATCATATTTCGACGTTGAGTTTAGCATTAAAATGTAGCAACTGAATTTAAATTACTGATTAAAATATTCGATTTCCTTGAAAGCCGCTTCTAAAACAGATTGCATCTTGTTATATGTAATTACTTTATGCCTATTAATTAAATTGAAGATGGTCCATAACGCAATTGTATTGTAATTTGCTTTATCGATATAAGTATAAAGTCTTAGAAAGGCACTAGACTTTAATTGGACCTGGGACAAGGTTTTACAGAAACGTATCCAATTAAATTCGGTTATCTTTTTGCAATTGAAGTTTATATCAGTTCCGAGTAATTTATTTCTACAAAGTTCTTTCAATCAAACGATTTTCATTAAAACCTCGAACGTTTTATTGTTGGCTTGACAAATCATCTTCAGGATTGTTAAGACATTTTATGCGTTTCTGCAAATAACTCCCCAATAGTAACGATCAGATGCATTTAAAAATTGAATTTCGGAGTTAAGAATAATTTATTTTACTTTTTATATGAATGATATAAGAATATTTTATTTTTTAAATATCATGCACGAATTTTTCAATTTCTATCGATACGTTGTATGGGTAGACTAACAATAAATGTACATTCAATACAAATACTCTTATCTGCTTCTACACCTTGTAATTGATATCATGCGCAAACAAAATTGGGTTTTCAATAGTATGCCGTTGGCATGAAATGTCCCGGGCATAAAGTGCTGCGCTATGCCTTTATTCTGATAAGTTTTGCTTCCGCTCATTTCTTCTGTACCGGATAGCGCTATTTAAATCATATTTCCCGCGGTTGACACCGGAATTACTTTCTCTGTCATTCTGACCGTCCGGTGGCGGTACTCTGAGGTACATGTGGCGCATGAAGTGCCTGGTCTGTTAAGGCAAGGCACTCGGTAGCATAAAATATTTAGTAAGTTTCAAATCAAATAACTTTGAGCGTATTTCAATATAACAAAAATGTTAGGAATTACTTAACGATGTGGATTAGAAATGCCAACATATAAACATTTATAAATGGTATGTAAAATGATTGAGCTTTGGATAGTATATTTTAAATGCTGATGATTATCTGTTATTGCCCTTGGCCCCAAAGGGGTTGGGGGATGGGGGTGGGGGGTTGGGGGTTGGGTAGGTATGGAAGATAATTGTAATTTTATATTTAGTTGTATGATAAGATCCTGGTCAAGTTCTGACGATCCTCTATCTATTCCAGAGTTATGGTAAAGTTTTGATAGAATAGTATTATAGACTTTGGAAGTACTGTTCGTTTGTTTTAGTTGGGACATTCGTGTAATACTGACATATTTAGGGTAAGTGAATACTACGTTTTAAAAAAATCAGTAATATTTCAAGAATACTAAAGATAAAAAGGTTGTCAACAATGAAATGCAATATCCGTATCTAATATTGTATTTGTTTAATCTTAGATTATCTGCAGTTCATGCATGTCAAAATACAGTTGTGGTATCGCACAACACACCAAAAACTGCGTGCGTTCATCGTGCATACATCGTGCACACATCGTTCGCCCATGGTGCGCACAACTGGGCGATCTAAAGATCGTGCGTTTATGTGTGCGATAGAATCTCCAAGATGGAGTCACCGGTCGCTTCGAGGGAAAAAATAATGGAAAACGCAGGTAAAATATAACATCTCAAATCTACACATAGCCCATGTCTTCCGGACACTATTTCTGTATCATCTGATGTTTAAATTACCACACAACTCCATTTCGTTTTCCCAAACACCTTTACAAACTGTCGGCTAATGCAGATATTTCCGTGCGATTTGTTGTGGTAAGTTCCCACGAAAAAACTTAGTTTTGATGCCAAAACCCGTTCTACTGCAACTATTGGCAGAAAAAGTTAGTAATAATTCATATTTGATCAAGACTCAGCAAATAGTAAAACATAGATGGTGAACATGGACTAAAAATACGATTTATTTTGATTTTTCTCAATTGATGAGTGCCCACGTATACATTCGTGGCTGTGCGAAAATGATGAGTAACCACGAACTTGGAACATTAATCACAGACTATGGCACATATAAACTCTTTGATTCTCTCAAGGTGTCTGGTATATTAATTTCGCTTTTATTCAATCCTAGTGCCGAAAAGATGACGAAATCAAAAACAAAATTATCAAGGAATTCTGTTAGGCAAAGGGGTTACAAGGAAATAAAAAAGACGCTCGACGTTCATTCTTTCAATGCCACATCAGAGTTATTTTCAAAATCTCTCCCTCCACCTCACAGCCCCGCTCCAAAACGGATAACCATCCAGATTTTCTTTTACATGAATTACACCATGGCAAATGAATAAGTGGGGGCGGGGGGCAGGGGGTCAATAGCCCTATCCCTCACTTTCTATATTTCTACAGTGAGGAGGCAAACATATTCCTCAAAGAATTGAAAATATTTCAGGTGGGGCCCACTTCAACAACAAGCCGAACGTAGAAGACAGTTCGAAATGGACGCGTGTTTACCCAATACTGCGTTTCAACTGCTGCTGTACCGGTAACCGCGTACGAATTCATCTTGAATATTGATGATATCAGTTAATCTTAACTAAATCTATAAATATGATAAGTTATTAGGCTTGATTTTCGCTTCAAGTTTTGCCGAAAGTTACGTATATTGGGCCTTTAAGCAAATACTGCGGTACGTACCACGGTATACCACATTGATTGAATGTTTGAGCTAGCTAAATGTCTCTGGCTATTTTTGTTCTGAAGCCAATCAACAAGAGGCCCGTCATAAGTTTTTCGTTGTGTTATCCTCTGATATTGTGGAGCTATGTCTGTCCTAATTGATCAGCAAACTAAAATAAATTACAATTAAATCATAATATTGGAATTTCAATTGATCTATGTAACAAATAGTTCTTTGATAAGATACATGAAAGTCCCCAAAAAACCGGTACAGGACTTATGTACCACAGTACGTACCATCACAACTTTATACCGCAGTTTACCGGTAAAACCGTCCAGCCCTATTCAAGAGGAGCTGTCCCGTGTAGTTTAATCGGTCCATAGGTTTCCGGGGAGTGATCCAGACAAGATATTTTCACAGACGGACGCACTGACAGACGGACAGACAGACAGACTGATTCAAGAACACCCCCACCTAACTTCGTTGCGAGGTGAGGGGATACAAACATATTCATTGATGTGTCTTCAAAGGAACCACACTAGGTCACATGGTCATTATAAGGCTTGAAGAAGCATCATTCAGATGATCAACAAGAGTTTTGTTTTTACCTGACCTGAGACACAAGTCCTTAAAGTGTCAGTTATATATGAAGTTATGAACTATAAAAAAACGTATCAAAAGTATAAAAATGTATTTTACCTATGGCGTTGAAGGTTAGCCCTACTAAAAAAGCTTCTTGCCACAACATCTATATGGTGCCGTATCTCTGTGGGGAGCTTCATGGCTGTACCCCCGATTTGCTTTTGAAACCTTTCCCGCATATTGGACACATTCGTAAATACATAATCAAAGATAATCAGATATCAGTCAAACGCTAAAAAGTGAAATAGAAAAGTCACTTTGAAGTATATTTATCGGAAAAATAGGCATTTCCATGTTTATCTTCACGTCATGTAGATTCTTTCGTGGTTGCTCATCACTTTCGTGTTTCGCAAAAGTATGCGTGGGAACTGATCATGTTTTAAAAAATCATGATAATTCGTCTTTCTATTCTATGTTTGTTATGTTTTTTTATTCATCATGTGATAATTGATTAAACGAAATAATACCTATCCATTAAAGCAGTACGATGGCAGGAATATAGGTCTGAGTGCTAAAACAAAGTTTTTTCGTGGGAAATACCACAACAAATTACACGGAAAAATCGACAATAACAGTCGGTTTGTCGAAGTGTTTGGGAAAACTACGGGGAGCTGTATAATAATCTATACATCATAAGAACCAGAAATAGTGTCCGGAAGACATGGGCTATGTCTTGTTTTGAGAGGTTATTTTATTTTCTTGTTTTACCTGCGTTTGCTCTGCTTTTCTGACTCGAAGCGCTCGGCGACTCCATCTTGAAATGTCGTGGTTTCATCACTTAAGTCACGTGATTTCCTACCGTGGATTTGGTACAATTGGTCGATACATATTACGGAATGAAAAACATATGGAACCCTCTTGTCCAAAAACTATTTAAATTCGCATCATATTTATTGGGATTATGCCAATTTAACAATATACAGTAAACAATATTACAGTGATCATAAGACAGCCAAGTGCGGGTTTAGCTAACAGGTAATAGAATAGGTAAATAACATGCCAGAGTTTTACCTGTCCCGTGTGCGGCGATCCGCTCCGACAGCCATTACCGAGTGACCGTTATGAAAACAAACTGCACTCTAATAATTAGTTATTTGAAAACCCCCTCCCCAACAATTTACCTGTGTTTTCACACTTAGGCGAGTGTTGTAAGTGCCCCGGGCCAGAGACATCTACATATATTGTCCATGTACAGGTGCAGTGTATAACTTGGTAAAATCTGGCAATATTTACTTGAATGAGAACTTGTCAATATGGGTTGAAAGTTTACATGTGTCTATTTGGTTTGTTTCAAAAACTACAGAAAGACTATTACTAATTTTATGAAATATATAGATAGAACTATCAGCTCATGTAAATAGTTACAATATAGAAATATGTTTCAAACATCTAGCGCGAAACCGTATATATTGTTTAACCATTTCTAAATTTATATCAACCACGATTGTCATCGCACAATGTTAGTTTATCGTGCGCCCACATGTGCGTTAGAAATTATCGCCCAGGATCGCATCGTTCGCACATCGTGCATACACCGTTCACACATCGTGCGCCCAACGCACATCGTGTAACGTTGTGCGATACCACAACTGTATGATCTTAGTCATTTTGTATAATTTACAGAAAAAAAATCCTTCTTTTCAATTGTCAAACAACTAATCATTCCTTCACTTCGAGGTTAAGTAGAATTTTGGAAAAGTTTTATGGTCGCCATTTTTGTATTGTTGAAAAATGTTCTGTATCCATGTGTAATATGAAGATGGACGTTTTTGAGTATGCTCATTTGTGTGTTTACTTATTGTGATTGACAATAAAGACTCGGTTCTCATTTCGAGGACTTGATGTTTACTTGTATGTGATCAAGATTTACACGGCCAATATCGCCGATGAAGCAGAAGACGTTTACTCTTACGGAACACCTGTCTTATTCTCTAGTACTTTTATAAGAGTCTCCTTTTTTATGTATTTTGCTTCCAGTTTAATCGATTTTGAGTTCGGATTATGTTTTGGTTGACGCTTCTTTTCACATTCTAATAATAAACACATGGTGGTGTTTTATATATCTTGTTGTTCATATTGCTCAAATATAAAAAAAAATTCGCATTGATTAGGTTGCCTTACAAGCATGAGCTGTAAGGAATTTCTCTTTAGCTCAGTCGGTAGAGCATCGGGCTGGAGAGCCAAGGGTCGCGGGTCCGAGTCTCGTCCTATTACACATACATTTATCTCTCGGTTGCATGCTTACTTTACACTTCGTTATATTTTACATGGGGAAGACCAACCATATTGCCATACATATGATCAACCAATTCAACCGTTATACATCTGATAAATTAATGCGCTGATTTCAAACAAATACTTGACATATTTTAAAATTTACCATGCATGAAACGTTATTCTGATATGGTTTCTTTGCGATCAATCATTGATTACTTACATTTTCGATTGGTCTGTGTTATAACAGTTGATAATTTTTGATATTTTTGTTGTTATTGGTGTATTTTGATACACGTTACTCATTTTTACGTTTGAGATTGTAAGTGTTTCTTGTGTTCCTATTAGGGGATTTCTAGTTTAACAAGACAATACAAAACAAATATCTAATGAAAATCTGATATTGTTATACGGTACTTATAAGGATTGTTTTTTTTTTTGCGAAAACACGTCTATTTTATATCATAATTAACAATACAACTATGTCGGTTGACACAGCCAAGGAGTCTGAAAGTTCTAAGAACACATTAATAAGTCCCAGAGACCTGATTGCAACGAAAACCCTTTTAAATAAGTATTACATCATGAATTGGAGTTTCAAGAACAATCGCTAACTTATAATATTACCAGCCAATCTTGATTTTGCCAGCCTACAAACATATCAAAAGAATATGCATAGATTAAGAGACATCCGACGCGTGTCTGTGTAACCGCATTTGTCATTTAATGGCAACTTAATACAAGGTATTTGTATGAACAGTTCAAATTAAAACAAAGCAAAATGATTTTGAGAGCAAAAAGCTAACTCCTATACGTTAGCGTATCTGGCATGTACACAGTAATATACTGAGTAATTAAAAAAAATGCATCCAACTAAATGTTATCAAGTAACACGCATGTTTTGTGTTCACTGACATACAAGAAGATACAAGCATTGCAATTTATATTCTAGAACGTAATCAGGTGGAATGAAAAGCAAATCCAAGCAAATGTACACTTGTTTAAATTAAACCACTATAAACACATATGAAATTTACAAGCCTTGAATAAGTCGAACGGTAAATGTGTCCTTTGTATTGAACTTCTACAACAGCAAACCGCTTAACCGTTTGAAACAAAATGAATATCAGGAAATCTTATTTATTTATTTATTACTTTTAACATAATTAATATGTATCATATAACTGTTTCGACCATATCACGTTTGTCATTATACGGTATACTGTTATTGTTTACATATTAACTTGTGATATACTATATCATTTGTATGTCTTCCCCCTGTTGTGTCTTAAATTAATTATAACGTAACGCGAATCTGAATTTACCATTCAACGTTTAGGTCAACAAATGAGTCTTTTGATCACGTGATCATTTACGTCAACAAAAGTTCGGCTTAGGAAGTTTGGATGAATACAATTCGAAACAAGACGACAAACATCAGTCAGGGTAATTTATTTATATAATTCCAAAGCGAAACGCCTGTTAAAAAGCCGGTTATTTATCTATTATTTGTATTGATGAATTAGAAACTATTAATGAGTTTGCTACTTAATAAAAGAACTATCACTTAACCAACTTAAGAAGCAATCGTAAAACATCCCTATGGATGAAATATATGTTTTTGACAATGAGACTATTCTTCTAACAACTCTTTACACATATGATTCTCAGTGTTTCAATTAATTCAATAATCATTGAGACAAGTTCGATTTTGTCAGGTATACATCGTGTTTCTTTGAACTTAGTAGAATTTGTTGAAGACTCGGTGGCTAGATGAGAATTGTTTGGCGAACACCTCATTTACGTTAAGCTCCGATGATGAATACATGTATAACAAAACAACACAACAGGCAATGCATAATATGTCATGCTGATAGTTTTGTAAAACAAGTCTACTGCACTTCCTTCATTACCAATACTCATACCGAACAATACAATGCGTAATTTTGAAGCACTGTACTATCACTATATGTTTTGTGATAACCTATTTATATTGTCCTTTAATATTTTACCTTAACATCAACTTACCTGTAATCAACCGATATGATGATGCATTATCCACATGCTGGTCTAATTCCGCTGTCCACCACAACTGTCAATCGATCTCTACATCACTCTTGAAACACAACTTGACCAATATACGGAAACCACTGATCTTCGAAGCTGCCGACTTGTTAAAATTAATTCCTCAAGTTCCTTTCTTCCTTGTTTTCTTCTTTTCAAAATATACTAAAAGAGTCAAAGCTGACTAGGCTAATAGTTGACATCTTACCTCAAGAAAGAAAAACATGAATGATGTCTCTTTTTACCGTATGAGTAAAGCTTAGGTTCCCGCCATGCTTTCGATGGTGTCGTCTGCTACCGACTACGGATCGCTGACAACAGAGCAATCGTACGCCAAGCAGCTCTATCTATCCTTAGAATGGTCATATATAACGGAAAGCTGGCGTACATCAGACAGCAGAGCCAACAAAACGCTCCAATATAGCAGGCAGGAATCACCTAGTACAATAACCCGTATCCTTCTAAAATAGAAAAAGGTAGCAGAACGGTTATACCTAGCCGTGATGTTTCCGCCAAACAATCCACCCGCGCTTTACCATGGAAAACTTGTAGTTTGTTAAACATAAGATCTTGCTTGTACATGCTGATATTATTTCTCAATTTTGCTAGCCTCTCTGCCGAGCTGATATGAAAACTACTTCGCGAAGAGGTTTCATATATCTCACATAAAATCAAAACGGCTGCAAATTCTGTTTTATTACATTTTCAAAATGTGTAGTAATTTTCGTGTTAAATAACAATCTTCATTCAATATTGAAATGTAAAACGCCACAATTTTAACTTAAGCGTGGAAGTCGATGACCTCATGTAAGGTTGACCTCATAATATGAAAAAATTAAACTTACAACTAATCACAGAACTGATAGGTCGTATTACACAAATTATGTGTAAAAGGCCAAAAATCCCATATTTATTTTACTGCGTAATACGGTATTCATGGTATACAAGATAACTTGTAATATTAATTGTAGAAGAGACATTACTCCGAGGTGGAAAATTAAAATACACATTGCAACTAATACAAATATCACTTATGTCTTCTTCAATACATTTATTTTGGTTTTATTGTTTTTAAGTCCCACAAACACCTATTATAAGGTCATCAAAGGGCAGCCTCCCAGTGTATGCTAGACGAATGTGTGTGGTGAGTGAAATTTACGTAAATTATTTAAGGGAAAGAAATCAGAACAGACAATACTGATTCCGATTATAAGCTACCTGCTTATATACTTTGTTTATATTGATCCTGTATCTTGAATGCTGCTATAAATGCGCATAGTGGCATGTAATGAAGCAGATACACAGTAAAGCATGTAGCACAGTGGCAATGATCGGTCTGTAGTGCTGTAAGAACGAGTCTCTGATCGGTCATAATCTGGACTTAAGTGACTGGACTACTGAAATAAGGTTGTAATTAATAGAACCTATCACCCATGTGTGATGTAGACTGAGAAATCTCAACCCGAGGTTAAGATTAATGAATTATAGCGAGAAGCTTTGCAAAGTGGTATAGTTCATAACTCTTTTCACGAGGGTTGTGATTTTTCTCTGTCTACATTATACAGGGGTGATTGATTATACTTATCTCACACTTTCCTACCTTAAAACAGTTACATTTGTATGTCAACTCAGTGAATCGAGCCATCATCAATGGTAGATGCAATTTATGACGAAATGTTTGACGTTTCTCTGTTCAATTGCATAACGTGATGACGCAATAGTGACGTTTTAGAATATTAGCTCGAGTGTGCCGTCGTTTCCCTACCCTGCTTAAAGACAGATTTATAGTTTGCCTTGCAAAACAGGGAATGAACCTGTGAAGCGTGGGAGAAAAGTATATCAACATAAGTAATCCTATGAGCATTTAAACTCTATATCTCAATACGAAGCGATGCAATCAAAATTATTACATATATGTTCATCCGTTATTATTATAATGTTACCGGGTGGTGCTTTAGCAGTATACTTCAGTGTGGTGGCACTTTAAAGTCGGCAGCAGTTCTGCACTATTCCAAGGTTGTTTAGTTTACATAAATATACCACAACCTCCAAAATGCACACATGACAGTTTACTTCTGTTGTGGTAGCGCTTTAAATCGGCCAAAAGATCCATATTAACTCAAGGAGGTTTACACGAATACATTTTGTATAACGTAACCTCTTAAATACTTTAAACGACCTTAGTTGTCATGAGGACGTGAAAACAATCAAACCAAACCCAAAACACAGATATGTGGCCCAGGTAAACGACAATTAGATATGCTATGTCATATGAATGCATGGTGTAAAAAATACGTATTTGAAATTGTTTTTCTTCTGTGACTGTGTATAGCTTTTTCATTTGAGTTGCTTCACGTCACGTTTTTGATCCAGAACTAGGTTACCACTTAAGGGTTCCAAATGTCATCTGTTATAATTTTCAAATCTAATTTTGCAATCTTTCTGTTCCCTTGGCGCTGCTCTTACTGTAAAGGTCGTGGGAAGAAAGAGTTGACCTTAAAAACTGGTCTGTATAATCTAATAGAGAACGGCTCAAAAATATCCCTAGTAGTACAATTTGCTTTCTTGAATTTTAGCAGACGTTAAAGAAAATGTTTAAAGAAAATGAAACAGGATGTTAACGTCTCTAAAGAAGACACAGTGTCAGTCGATAATCTACAATTGGTTACTACAGTCATTAGGATAATACTAAACAGGATATCAGTTAATTGTTTTAACTGGGAATACCGGAAGTTAAATGTGCTTTACTCTAAATAAGTCGGTCTAACCATTCTACATGCATTTCCTTTTTCTGTATTTCGCTTGATATGTTTTCGTTAAGGCAACGATCAATTCAATGGTCTTGTGTTTTTCATTGAAAATAGAATGCTGCTAGTTATTATACAGAACTAGTTTAATTTTACTTATAAATTCATAGATTAAAGGGGTTTTACGCACCTGACCCTTTTGCTTCTACATTAGTTAAGTCATTTTTGATTCTCACCTTTTGGCCCCTAGCATCACTGAAGAATCCTAGGAGGACGAAACAGCTGTATGATGCAGTTTAATTCAATTTTTCGACATACTGTATCTATTCCTAAATATAAGAGGTGCAGCATATGTGTGTGTTACGTCATCTTAAAGACAAATACGGGGTTTTATGAAGAAAATAAAAAGGCTACTCTGCATAGGTTGTTGTTTTGCACTTTAAAGTTTAGCATTTTACAATTATAAAACACCCTATTTGTCTGTTACCTTCTATTTTTAATGAAAAAAAATAAACATCATATACACAGGCACCTGTGTCTGGTACGCCTCCTTGTAACACCTGCTTATTTTGTGAATGGTGCAGTTTAATCAATTTTTTCGGCATACTGTATCTATTAATACGAGTGTATTTAAAAGGTGCATCACATGTGTCTTTTACGCCATCTTACACATATCTCCCTCCTCCAGCTTCTCCCTGTGTGACGTTTTACTCCCTAGTTGACTTACCTGTTTCAAGAACGTAAATCTCAAACAAATTCTCTACTTACGTGACAACGTGCTTTTTATGACGCCTCAAGCAATACACAATACATGTAAGAATAACTATTTAAAAGAGAAATGTTAAGATAATTGGCTGCGAAATCAGGTAACACAGGCGTATCGTTGTCATTTTAATGTTGCCAGTAGGCAATTTGAAAACGAGTTTTGTGAAATCAATAAAAAAAATATTCCATTGTTGCCCGTATCCAATGATAAACATGCTTGATGTGGGACATTAATTTCCCATGTGAATTTACGTACTGCAATGAACTAAACCATAATGACGTCACGGTCGGATGTTGGCGTTTTATGACCGCATATAGAAAGCATATGGAAATTCTTGTTCTGTCTTATTTTAGCAGTCTCATCAACCATATACCGTACATTCTTTTCTGTTACTTCCAGATATGACATTAGGTTGTTTATTTTTTTTTCAAAAGATTTCTTCACTCACAGTGCAATGATAGGTTTCCTCACTCTTAAAAGTCATTTTTGCACTTTTATAGCTTGAAAATTACAAAATGACTTTCAATCCATTTATTAACATTTGTTATAATAAAACAATTTGTTTGATTTTATGTATATTTCTCAAATGATTAGCTTATTACCCACAACATGAATGGAACAGCCCTATTTCGAATAAAAATTCTACCAGTGATAAACATAGTCATTTGAGCGTTTGACGCAGGGGCCTTCTCCATTTTATTCGATCCTCATTGAATAAAATTTATATAGTAAGTAAACTACGTGGTACATCACGAAAACCGCTGAATTCATACTCGCATGAAAAGCATTTCTGCTGGTAATGGTAACATTATTGTAAATAGATTAGCTTCCTATATTTTTAATACATGTAATTTCACCGATGAATTTATTCATAATACGATCAATTACTAACCTGTGATGATTGTTAATGAAGGAAAAGCCCAATCCTTATTTTGCATCAAGGCTAACCTGTAATGATCGTCAATGAACGAAAAGGCCCAATTCTTATGTTATATCAAAGTCTAACCTGTAATGATCGTCAATTAAGGAAAAGGTCCAATCCTTATTTTGTATCAAAGTCTTACATGTAATGATCGTCAATGAAGGAAAAGGCCCAATCCTTATTTTGTATCAAAGTCTTACCTGTAATAATCGTCAATGAAGGAAAAGGCCCAATTCTCCTTATTTTGCATCGAGTCTAACCTGTAATGATCGTCAATGAACGAAAAGGCCCAATCCTTATTTTGCTACAAGCCTAACCTGTAATGATCGTCAATGAACGAAAAGGCCCAATCATTATTTTGTATCAAAGTCTAACCTGTACTATTCGTCAATGAAAAAAAGGCCCAATCCTTATGTTGTATCAAAGTATAACCTGTAATGATCGTTAATGAACGAAAAGGCCCAATCCTTATTTTGCTACAAGCCTAACCTGTAATGATCGTCAATGAACGAAAATGCCCAATCCTTATGTTGTATCAAAGTATAACCTGTAATGATCGTCAATGAACGAAAAGGCCCAATCCTTATTTTGTATCAAAGTCTAACCTGTAATGATCGTCAATAAAGGAAAAGGCCCAATCCTTATCTTGCATCAGGTCTAACCTGTAATGATCGTCAATGAACGAAAAGGCCCAATCCTTATGTTGTATCAAAGTCTAACCTGTAATATTCGTCAATGAAGGAAATGGCCTAATCCTTATTTTGCATCAAGCCTAACCTGTAATATTTGTCGATGAAGGAAAAGGCCCAATCCTTATGTTGTATCAAAGTATAACCTGTAATGATCGTCAATGAACGAAAAGGCCCAATCCTTATTTTGTATCAAAGTCTAACCTGTAATGATCGTCAATAAAGGAAAAGGCCCAATCCTTATCTTGCATCAGGTCTAACCTGTAATGATCGTCAATGAACGAAAAGGCCCAATCCTTATGTTGTATCAAAGTCTAACCTGTAATATTCGTCAATGAAGGAAATGGCCTAATCCTTATTTTGCATCAAGCCTAACCTGTAATATTTGTCGATGAAGGAAAAGGCCCAATCCTTATTTTGCATCAAGCCTAACCTGTAATATTCGTCAATGAAGGAGAAGGCCCAATCCTTATTTTGCATCGAGTCTAACCTGTAATATTTGTCGATGAAGGAAAAGGCCCAATCCTTATTTTGCATCAAGTCTAACCTGTAAGGATCGTCAATGAACGAAAAGGCCAAATCCTTATTTTCTTTTCAAAGTCTATCCTGTAATGATCGTCAATGAAGGGAAGGCCCAATCCTTATTTTGTATCGTCCTTTTAACACAATGTCTCTGTCTATTATATTCCCAATATTAAGGTGAAACGTTCTGTTTCAACATGAAAATGACAATACATTCTTATCTTTGCTAGATCAACAATACAATTTATTGCTGTGCTGGTAATTGGCCCATAACCGTCGTAATCAGATTGAACGTCACACTTCAAAAGGAGTGCTGCTAATGCGTGGAGTAGGATACTTTTCATGTTATCTTTAATGCGGGAAACGAACGATTTTAGATAATAGGAGTGGCTATTATATTGTCGTTACGTATTACGGATCAGTTTGATTTCCTAACAATCCTTGCATGCTATACTCTGCTACATGCCAAGCGGTTTCTTCATGGGTCGTGGTCTCCGCCAGCAGCCAGGTTTCCATGTGTTAACCTAAATTATTGATTGTTCATTCTTCTATCAATGTTTTCCTTATACATTTCTGGTTTGTTATGACTCTACAGTCTAGGTAATCAATATTTTTAAAGCTTACTTTAATATGGGCTACATCGTTATTACTACACACTATCAGGCGTGTATGAATAAAGCCATGGGTGGTTATTTGAACAATTGGTTAATGGAATACTTAAAAATGAAATGAAGTGACAGAATATCAAGGGGATAAACAAACATCTTTGACGTAGAAGAAATGTTTCCTAACACCCCTAACATTCAATACAGCTGTTTTGAACTTTGTTCAATGTATGTTTTGTGGTACTGTAAATAAAGATATTGTACCAGGTTTGAAAATAAATAAAGAAATACCTAAGCGTTAACAAAATCATAATCCAAACTCAAAATCGAGTAAACCAGGGGCAAAATATGAAGAAAGGAAAGATTTACATGGAGACTCTTGTAAAAGTACAAGAGAATAAGACCAGGTGTTCCGGAAGAGTAGCGTACCTGTTCAGCGGCTGCTTACTGTCATGTCGTTGTCAAAATAAGGGAGAATGAACCAAACCTTAAGGGGTTTGTTTTCCCATCGCGGACACGACCTTATCAGCAAGACGTTATTATCCTTGTAACCCCTCTCGTCCAGAGCAAACGAGAATTACAGCAATTACTTGATTTTACAGTTGTGTTATAGTTATTTAAATGACAAATCTTAGAAACAAATAAAACTTAAATACATCGAATCAGATTTATCGGTAGTTTTAACGTTAAAAGACTAACCTTTTTCTTTAACACGTATGGGTTGTCTTCATGCATCCGTGCAATACCTTTCAAGTTCCGATACATTTTCGATAGTCATATAATATAACCCCCATAATTAAAATGTATAACCGCTATAATTAAAACGCATCCGCCAAATTAACCTTGTACAATATCTTCATCTACAGTTAATATATATCCCAAGGGCTTTAAAATATCACAATGGATTTGCGTCAACGGGCCATACCACGGTATATTTGCGTCATCACTTTTTACCAACATTTTTTTTCTGTAAATGATAAAGCGTTGTACATAGGAAAATACTTTTAGTAACCAGGTTTGAGTTTGCACGACCAAAATAAATTTACAAAAGTTAAAAATGCCACGAATTATCATGGGGATGACTTACTTTGTATGCTTTAGTGCACTGGCTAATCATGTTTAACAGGTTAAACGAAAGGTCATTGCTGCGAAATGTTTGCCAACTGTATGGTGCTACGATTCTATAGCATACTGTGGCAGAACAACCAACCTATATTGGCAATTGGTAAGCGAGAGAAATAGTGTTCTAAACGATATCATTCTAACGGATATATTTGTCTTTTGAAAATGATGAGGCCATAATAAATACCCAATATTTCACCCAAACGTCTCGGTATCCTAGTACCCAACGTAACAAACTAATACCGCCTCTGATTGGTCAAGGACACAAGCATACGGTCGATAGGACGTCGTGCTAACAAATGTCCTATGTGATTTTGATGTTAATTTGATCATGCCTAATTGGTTAAAACTTGAACACACTAATTATATATGCTATTTTTCGTATTGCACGATTACATAACCGCTGAATAGGATCAACTCCCTTTTTGTTTTAATCATGTAGAATTCAGCAGCACCCATATTAATTTAATTACAATTCCACAATTTCCTTGAAGGAAAAGAAATCCTACGCTAGCTTTGAAATGCGTTTCGTTTTGCTTTGTCGGTATATGCAATTATCTTCTTTCCTTTCGAGGTAAGAAGACAATGCAATCAATACAATTCAAATAAATGTTTACACTATCTGTATTTCACGCACAAAGAGAACAACGATTCCAATATATATATGATCATATTCTTCAGATTAATGTTTTGCCTTTCGCAGTAAAAATGAGTTTGATTTTTTTTTCAATGTAAGAATTATTACATTTTTCATTTCCTACAACACTTTCTACTAGAATGGTTTACCCAGAATGATATGACATGGTTACCTCGATAATTAATGATAATGGGATTTCAGAAACACGAACATATATGCTGATAAACTCAATGATAAAATTTGTTACATGCATGGCGAATCTTACTATAACGATTGTCAGTTTTCATGACAGGCAATTTCAAACTGTGTTAATAAATGGTGTATTGAAACAATATTTCAGCACCATTTCATGCTATCGTAAGAAGACGTCAATATTTCTTTGTCACATTTTGCCCGATTTTCCGATTAAGATTTAAGAGGAGACACATTGAACACAAGATTATGGTATTGATGAAACTATGATATACACATAAATATAGTTTCAGGACATGTATTAAAAGTTGTGCAACGCATGATTCGGCTTTATAATACGTACGCCGAGTCCTTCTTTAAATAACCATAGCAGTTAATAGGATTTAAAAACTAATTAAACAAACCATTTCTATTTATCTTACGTCGGAAAGTCTACCTTTTTATTGCGCGAATAGATATTTTTCACTCAAGACGAACTCCCGTGTTCTGTATTCATACGCGTATTTTTTTTGTGCAATCTAAATCTGCACATCAGATGAGTACAAGTTGTTGTGTTGCTTTTATATCGTATGCTAGGTCAATAACCCTGCAAACTGAGGATTAAAACATCATATACTTATTGTTAACCGCTGCAAATATCATATCAAACAACCAGTGTTGGAATCCCCTTTCGAATTTTGGATCTATGTCCTCTACTTTGAAACACAAAAGCAACTTCAATAAATCAGCTCATCCTATTTCAATATTAAAAAATTTTTCATATTTCTTTCTTCTTCTAACTACTTCAGTAACTTCATTTTTGCCTGGCGCTTTGCTTAAAATAACAACTTTTTAGTTTCAAAGTTGACCCTTCGCTAAGTTAAGGATGTCCTCAGATTGAGATTCAGAAATACTTCAGTCCTTAATATTAGACGTTCAGCGTTAAGGGGAATGGAATCAATTTGTTCACCATTCCCTTGTCGTTAAAAAGTAATGATCATGTGGAATTGTGAGATAGATGTTTTAGTTTTGTTTGATTTGGACATACGACAGATCCCCGTATAAACTATGTGAGTGCATATGTTGAATGCGTGTGTATTTAGAGGCTGAGATATGTCCGTGAAAGCCTTCTCATGATACCCACTTAGTCCGTGCTTGACTCATGAAACCGTTCTCATGCTCAAACATTGATTTTTTCTTCTAATGCCAAGTTATCGTTAAAATTAAATCATTAAATTTTGTTTTGTAAACAACTTTTGAAGAGAAGCCAAATTCTGTTCTCATTCTGTTTTCATTTGACGTTTGGGTTATTTTACATGAGTGGAATGATTTACAAGAAAGTTGCTTTGAACACAAAATCCATGCTTGAGCACGAAAACGGTTTCATGAATACGGTACCGGATCTTTTGACAATTGAAAGTGCTACCACACTGAAGAAGCCCAAGCAGAACCCCAACTTGGTCCCTTTATACTGACAACAAGTGAACCAGTCGTTCTACTCCCATAACGTTGAGCGTCAAGTAGGGAGTAATAACTACCATTTTTGCGAGCGAATCTTGAGATTGATTCATTCAGCATAAATATTCAGTGATGAAAGTCGACAACAGATTTGTGCTATCGTGATGTGGCAAATACAATATTTCTTTTATCTGGCACACATACGCAAATATTTCCATGCACAATTCACATTGCACACGTCCTCAAATAAACCTAGCTGTTGATAGGTCATTTAATAGTATAAATCAACCAATCAACTTTAATCTTTTCTGCACACAGATTTCAATTCAAGGAAAGAGCTTGTTTACGTTTTTGTCGGTTGTCGAATTCCTTTTGAATATTAATTCAATAACATCTCTGTGAAGTGAAAAAAGATACTTCAATTATTATTTAGTCTTAAATGCCAATCATAACTCCATGAGGCAAGCAATCATTTTAGGAATGAAGACTATTTGTTTTTCCGTGATGCAATCTGGCAGGTCATAAAAGAAAACAAATAAATACCGGTAAACACAATTTGTAAGATTAATTTCTATATTGCGTTGTGTCAGGTGTGAATTGAGAATTAGGTCTTATATGATCAGATTACATTATTCTATTTTTCGAATCTTAGGCATACTGTTAAATGTTTTCTTTGAGCTCTATTTTGTCAAATGATGATAAAATTGATTTTAGTATTGCTTTGACACATAACATAGCGAATAACTGTGAATTTAGATTGAAACTTGCAAATCCTTAATCATAGTAATGTATTTTTGGTATTTTTTTAAACCTGCGTCAACAAATGTCCCTCTAGGCAGAATTCGAAAACAAAACGTAATAGCTTACACGTTCGTGAAGCTAGTGATTCAATAGAGACACAATTTTACGATAAAATGCAATTTCCTATTGTAAAACACAATTGCTTTTGTGAAATATGACTGTCAGGGAATTGTTTAATAAGTTTAGGGGAAATGAGGAATGTTACATCTGAAGGAACATATTATTTTTTTTATTGAAGTCTTCGCGTTTTATGTTAGAAACACAATACCGTTGTGGCAAAATGTTGGCTTTGATCATTTCTCCTAAGATTAAATAATGTATGCAATCATTCTTCATACTCCAGAGAGTTTTTTATAACTCGCATACAATGATATTAAATTCAATGCATATGAAACAACATTATGAATTACAAAAAAAAAGGTTTGCAAGATATATCTTTTTTATTCTGTTTCATGTTATACCAGAGGTTTATGCAAAATGTTTTTTTTTATTTACATTTATATCTAAAAAAAATCATTTGATACGCATTCTGTGTCGATTAAAGAAATGTCTTTCATTATTGTAAGATCACTAACACTTGAAACGTATTTCTATTGAAAAAATGCTATTATGAAATATCACTTTACAATTAATAAAACAGGATACGATAAACAAAATATTTTTTTTCCGAACGTAAATCAACGCAATGATTGCGAAAACCGCCAAAATTAGAATACCGCTGAAATTTCTACTTTAACAGTATGAAATTTACTGTGACTGAAAGCCAAAGGATTGATGCGTTCCTTGAATGACCTTGACCTGTTCAATGTGTCAAAAATGGCTGATCGACTGTCATTGTAAATCGTAGTCTCGCCCACACATGTACTAGCAATGTGCAGTGAAGCATGCCTAAGAATCGACGGTCCAACTTAATGTGATGGGAGAATCTATCTTCGAGAGTGGCGCGACCTCGTTCTGTGGCATTCACTGTCCAGCTAATTGGCCAGTCGATGACCACATCAGGCAAAAACAGCTCTCATCTCTATGTTGAAGTGACTAGTCGACCTTGAGCGCTGCGTTGATACTCAAAGACGAGATATTCCGAAATGACAGCATCAGCATCGGAAATCACTTAAGTATGTCAATATCAATAATTCGTTATAATTTGACATTCCTCGGAAAAAATCCAGAATTGTTGTTCAATAGTGATCAAGTTTGTTTATGCATGAAATGTTGATGGCACACTGGAGAAACATGACGGAATCAATTTTATATTTATAGCCTTGTTTGCGAACTTTGAGTATAGCTGACTATATATTCCTATCCACAGTTTCGTATAACGTGCTCCAGAATATCTGGATGTAGTTGCTGACATTGGTCTGAACATTCATGGTTACAGTGCTCTTGCGTTAATCAAAAATGTCACTAAATCAATAGGAACGAATATCTTACCACTATAAGAATCTTCCTATTGATTATTCACTGTACCACATTTATTTTTCTCATAAAGATAAAAACGGGAAGAAAAATATCGTAGATAACACTTTTTTCCGTGTGTGTCCATATCTGTCGACGATGGGTGCGTTTGATTCCGCTTCTGATTAAAAGAATCTTAAGGTCCAACTGGTTAGTTCGGAGTTTGATCATTAATCATCGGGCGAGTTCGATACGAAGGACTTGTAATTACATGGGCGATGCGGGATTTGTGACGTGATGATGGATCAGTATTCGCGCTGTTTCTATTTAATTCTAACAAGAGGCCTATAGTTGCTAATCACTCTAGGGATTTTTCATGTTAAATACAACATCTAAGCTTACTCTGAAGACCTTTAAGTATGGGTATTGGTCCAATTTATCCCGACTAATTTCATTAACGACGTTCGTATATGTCCTAAATCTGTTTTAAATGTGCTGGTTGTAATGTGCTGTAGATAATTTCATTAGACGAATGTCGTAAATGTCACCGCATGTTCGTTTATGGAGATTGTCTACTGTCACATATTGATACTAGCCACTACACGATTACTGCAGTGCAAGGCAGGTTGTGCGATTTTCCTGGGTTCAATAATCGGACATTTTCAATGACGGTAGATTTATGAAGCAAATACCGCGGCCTCACAAATGCACACGTATTCATCACATGCATCCACATTGCAAACGCCGAGAGACCTGGCTGTTAAAAGGACGTAAAAACAACCAAACCAAACCCAATGAAGGAAATTCACTTTTAAGACCAACATACACAAAAAATGAAATAACCGGACGGCTAAGCCCAGGGAAGTGAAACTTTGTTGATAAAATTGAAAAAAAATGTAAATAAAAAAGCACATGTCATTTTCACCTTCTGATTCTAACTAAATTCATCATAAGGACTCAGTCAAAGTAGAAAACATAATTTCGAGATCCAAGACATAATTTTTAAGCATGATAATTCGCTTTGCTCCTTGTTGCTTCCGTATAGTTTCAGCAAGCGTTTTGTATCTTGATGTGGTAACGTATTAATCCCTAGAGACACCTTTAAACTCTTCCAATACAAAGGTTGGAACAGTTCATTATGCAATTTCAGCGAGAACTGAGTTAATATTTTCACTTTTAAGGTACGCATTTTGGAATGTCCACTTTGTCTTTTTTCGTTATTTGAAAGGCAATGCTTGTATAACCATACATAAAAAACCACAATACAGCATGGGACTAGTTGTTCAAAAGATGATTGGTTTATTGATGTAACAACATTTTTCAACCTTAAACAGTACTAGGTGCAATCTCACAACTTGGCATGGAAGATAATGGAACACATAAACGTCCATCCTTTAAATTTAATACTATTAATCAGTATGCCGAAAAATGAACCAAACTGCATTATACAGCTTCTTAGTCCTTCAAGAACTCGTCAGTGATGCTTCAAGCCAATATGTAGGAATCGGAATTTTTAAAACTAATATGAAAGCAAAAGAGTCAGGAGCGTAAAGCCTCTTTAACTGATGAATTTAGAAAAGAATTAAAAATTACTGTATAATTTTAAATCTTGCACAACGAAAAAGTTAATATTATGTACCGTACCAATACTCAAATGAGATAACTGTTGCTATGGAGCCTCCAGCAAATTCGGAGATTAAAAAATCCACCAACAGTAATTGTACCTGATAATTGACATCTTGAAAGCTGTGATTAATTAAACTGTTCAGTTAGAGGTAGAGGAAAATTATAATTTCACCAATCACATATTAAGCTTATCACCTTAAGATTAACTAGGCCCTGCTTTATCAGATCTATCAATAAACGCATGTAAACTGTTTGTCACAGCATACCATTCCGTCTGGGGAGGTTGAAGTCAACATGTTGTGTAAAGTAGTATTGAATAACGTCTGTCTCCATCAGGGGATTTCGTTTTTACGGTGTATGTATATTTTTAGAAACAGATTAAAAGATATAGTTCAAGGCTAATAGAAACAGTCTCGTAACCAGCCTTTCAAAAAGCTTTTTTGCTTATATATATATATAAACCTAAACAAAAAGATACGAAAAAAGGTTTATACAAACTCATTCGGGTTTTTTTAAAATCGAGTTCAGATTTGAAGTATAAATAAAACAATATCTATGTTCGATTCTTCATTCTACAATTTGTTAAAAACAAGGCTTGCAATGCTATTGACTATAGAAAGATGACGTAACACACACATATCCTGTGCATTGTTAAGGCTTGCAATGCTATTGAATATAGATTAGTCGACTAGATTTAGACTGATTTAAAAAAGAGAATCAACGTTTGAAAAATTTCAATCAACTTCCAGATCATGCGCTAGTACACAATAGAATAGGTTCAAAAGGTACAGTATGTCCCTTTTGCCACTCTGTGCATGCAACGGTAATATAACTCGGTTCCTTTAATCAGATTGTGCGTCGGCATTACACTGCCCTCCCTAAAGGCTAACCACGATCTGTCTAGACGAATCAAGCCTAGTGACTTCGATACCATTAACGAACAAACATGTTATCTTTTTTATTGCAGATTGGGTTTTCCTTTTTTCGCTGAAGCTTCCTATGAAGTCTATGTTTTTGCTTCTTCTTAAACTGTCAAAGGAAACATAAAAACTGTGCAAAAATTGGCGTTCATTTATCAATAAGAGTTTGTACGTAAATATCAACTTGAACTTCTGCCCATTCGTTCCTATATTCCTCGGTCATTATTTACATACTGTAAATTAACTACTTTTCGCATCCTCAAATTTGCACGTTAAAAAATTTGCATCACAGCGCAAACACAAATTGGCATACCAAAGCTTAAGCAGAGAGGAAAATTAAGTAGACCATAATTCAATTGTATATTTTGAGCATGAAAAATCGCTTAATTTTGTGTATTTACAGTATGGTAATCCGGCGATATTACATAAAAAATTACGTTATTTTTTTTGTGTGAGCATTTGTAATATAGTTTAATTGATATTGCAGCTACTGTAAAATCATTTGCGCAAATATACACTGGGCATATAATAATAATAATAATAATAATTCGAGGTTCTTATATACCGCTTTATCACGACCTTAAAGGGCGCCTCAAAGCGGTTCACAAATTATTATCCGTGGTTATAGGGCCTTAGCAACCAGCCAATATCGTTCTCAACTCCCTGGGGAGTATACAACCGGTGCTGCCATTTCGGCGCTCATAGCTAACATTCTACAATTTCTAGCACTACCCAACCACGTACTCATTTACAGCTGAGTAGACTGGAACAAGCAGAGTAAAGTATCTTGCTCAAGGATACAACACAGGTGTCGTGAACGGGACTCGAACTCGCAACCCTTCGATCACGAGCCCGGCGTCCTACCACTAGACCATCGTGCCTCATATAATTAAATAAATCTTACCATTTCATCTGATATAAATGTCATACAATGCACATAATTCTGTACGTATCTATAATTTCATATACATCATACATTGTACATTAAAAGTATACCTACGGGTATCTGATTTGAGAAGTGGCACGGCACATAATATATACACATTATCGTAGTACACGATTTGAAATTATACAGAACTAGTTTATTTTACTTATAAATTCATAGATTAAAGGGGTGTTACGCACCTGACACGTTTGCTTCTACATGTACATTAGTTAAGTCATTTTGGATTCTCACTTTTTGGCCCCTAGCATCACTGAAAGGTCCTTGGAGGACGAAACAGCTGTATGATGCAGTTTAATTCTTTTTTTTTCGGCATACTGTATCTTTAACTAAATGAAAGTTGCAGCACATGTGTGTGTTATGTCATCTTCGATGTCAGAATTTCCCCCTTTTCCTCGTCAATTTCATCATAATAACGTTAATTTTACTGTTTTTTTTATGAATAGAGATACAAGTTTACACAGGAATCTAGAAAAAGTTCAAGAGAAGAAGATCAGGTGCTTCGGAAGGATCAGCATCCTCTGCTTCATTGACGACACCTCCATGTCACATCTTAGTACCCAATTATCAAGTCATCAAAATGAGAACGTGTGCATCGTTCTCAAATGCACGTGTAGGCATACTGATGAGCATATTCAAGAACGTCCATCTTTATATCATAGGATCGGGGATACAGAATTATCTTAATGAAACCAAGTTGGCGACCACAAGACTTGCTCATAGTCTTGATCAACTTGCATGTCTTGAATCCCTGTGTCGTACGATTGTTCGTAGGTTGGAAAGTAAGGATACCTTTATCACAAAAGGTGAAAGTTAAGAATAGGAAGATCGGAATCAAATACTTTCATATGTTTCAAAATATATTACTTTCTCAAAATACAGGTCCATACATTGTTGTTCCTCATGAGACGATACAGAAAACAAACAAAGGTCCTGGAGAATGAGATTATATCGTGATTTTCGTGATCGATATCGACTGCTGACAAACAAACTAACAACACAAAGATTCGAGGGATGCAGGTTGATCAGAACTATGGACAAGGTTTATGGTCGCCCTCTTTGTCTCATTTAGAAATATTCTGTACCTTAAAGTGATATGAAGATTGACGTTTTTGAGTATGCTCATTAGTGTGTTTACTTGTTGTGATTGACAATGATACTCAGTAATCATTTTGAAAGCTTGATGGTTACTTGAATGTGACAAAGAAGACCCTTATCTCCGGAACACATGGTCTTATTGTTTTGTACTTGTACACTTTTGTACATGTAGAACTTTCCTTAGTTCATATTTTGCCTTTGGTGTAATCGATTTTGAGTTCGGATTAGGATTTTGTTAACGCTTCGGTATCCCCTAATTTATTTAGATAAGTCTATGCTTATTCTAATTACAGCATTTTATATGAGAAAAACCATTTATATTTTACTATTAACAGACAAAGAGACAAAATCTTGTTTTATAACACAACTGTAAAGTAAAATCAAATACGAACAAAAACCGGCAGGCGCTTTCTGGTTAATTGAGAATACGTCTTGTGGTTTTTGAAACCAAATATAGGTAAGCAATCAACAGAGATAGAAATTGGCAGTATTTCAAGACTGTCGAGTGACGTAATTGGTAGAATACGACACCAAATGATTAGTTAGTCTATGTATTACAGACTTTTTTCCCTTTGGGACGGACTTCCTGTGGGAAACAATTGTTACTCCAAGCTGGTAATTATTTTTGTTATTCCTAATGTCTGTAATTAGACAGAGTTTGACGAAAGCGGGTCTGCAACTGTGCTTTTGACTCGTACACTACAACAAGTGACTGGCTTTTTAAAGGAATGCTACATTAAGCAATTGTACATATAATGAACCAACAGTCAGTTTCTATAAAAAAAAGAACGCATACAAGTAAGACCCTTGTGATGAAGGCTTTGAGTTTTGTTCCCAGGCCGAGACACACCAGTTTGTGTAAAGTGACTTTGACTACCTGCTTGACGCTCAGCATTATATCAGTGAGTGAGTGGAACGACTGGTTCACCAGTTTTCAGAATAATGTGACCGGGCGGGGTGTCCTGCTAGGGACCTTTGGCAGTACTATTCAGTGTGGTAGCACTTAAAATCAGGCAAATGATCCAGACTATCGCAAGAAAGCTTACAAGAACCTATCGCAACCTCCCCTTGTCAAGCAGTAAATCATGACAGTACATGTATATACAATGCACAGTAACACTGTTAAACATATGATTTTTTTTTGGACTAACACAGCTAACTAACGTTTGTTATGTTGTTACTTAGCTTTCCAGTGTGGCGGGTGTCGTCGATGAAGCAGAAGACGTTTACCCTTCCGGAACAACTGGTCTTATTCTCTTGTACTTTTACAAGGGTCTCCATGTAAATATTTCCTGTGTTCATATTTTACCCCTGGTTTAATCGATTTTGAGTTCGGATTATGATTTTGTTAATGCTTCGGTATTCTCTAATTTATTTTCAGTTATTTACTTTAGTATTTTAAGTTCAAAACAAGCGGCAAATGTGTAGATGCACATATAATACCTGGCGAAGGCTTCAAAGGGCATGTTTGAAGGATTTTGTAGTATTTAGCCTCCTGCTACAAGTGTCTGCCTCTGACATAACCGAAAAATTACATGTCAAACCGGAAAAATAAGACGGGAACACCCGTTGACTTTTGACCATATTAATCCGCCGTCACATTATTAAAATTTACCAAAAGTATTCATAATGATCTTGAAAAGTTGCGTATATATTGATTTCAGATAATGCAAAATATTTTGTCAACAATTACCTATTACCTACTCAAAAGCCTTGTATTTACCAGGAACACATTTTCGGTAGGGACTACAATCGTAAAACACACTTGCTGATGGACTGCTTTAGTTTTATGTCCTAAATGATCTTTTAAGAATTTTAGAATGACGGGTTTTTCAGGTGAGATGCGAGTGTTTGAGTTGAGTGCGTGTGTGTTTTTTAGGCTGAGAGATGTGTTAGTATTCATGCGACAGAACTAAACTGATGCCAACTTCGTAGTGCTACTATATTGTACACGGGAGAATACTGCCAAAGGTCGCCAGCAGCACAGCCTTACCCGGTCATATTTTACTGACATCGGGTGAACCAGTCGTTCCACTCCCATAATGTTGATGCAAGCTGGGAAAGGTTCATATGCAACTACCATTTTTTTTAGACTTTCGTATGATTCGGACAGAGAACAGATTCCAAAACCTTCATCACTAGACCAAATTAATGAAATATGGTGTTTTTGATATTTTTTTTTGAGAAAATGTTTTTCATCTATAGATTATTTTATATTTCAGTAAATAATGGCCGTATTACATACACTGTTTATACAAAATGTTTAGTAGTTTCGTCACGCAAAATACATCTGGTCATGAAATATCGAATTTATAACTCCAATTATCCTTAATGTATAAACGGGATATGGAGTACAAGATTTGAATTGGATCTTGTCTGTGGCTTGGAAGGTGTCACGTCCAATAATGACCAAAGATTCCAAGAATACGCGTGCCTTGATTTATGAGGCTGTGTTACAGATTGGCTTCGGCGAGAAATCGTTATGACAACTTAATATAAGTCACGGTCTACTACAAGGGCCGAAAACAAGGAGCCGGCAGAAACAACATCGACTGTCTCCACTCGACAACCTTCCAATTAAAGAGGGAAACATAAGACCGCGTAATTACGGCTTCGTCTAGTGACCGTCAGGAGGCGCTGTGCTATAATTCTGACAGACTAATTGGTCCAATTTGTAACTATCCACTGATTTTGCGAGTTAAGGGGTGCAGCTTATGTACGGTGGCAGTCAGGTATGTATTTTAAAACCAATTCTGGTCAGTGTTATTCATTTATATGTGTATAAATCAAAGTTGGCCTCAATACATAAAGACATGAGCCCGGGAGGAAGGGAAGAAGGAGAGAGAAGGAGATGAGAAGGGGAAGATGAGGGAGAGGAGAAGGGGAAGAGGGGGAGAGGGAAGAGGAGGGATAGGAAAAGGGGAAGAGGAGGAGGGGAAGAGGAGGAGTGGGAGAGAGGAGGAGGAGAATGATACAATTGATACATGTCCGCTTCCTGCTATGTGGTTGGACATATTGATATAAATCATCACTGTCTACAGCACCATTTCCAACCTTAAATCAGCTTACAAATGTCATGCGCATTCGAGGCCACGGATTTCGTTTACATACGACTCAGTGCATGCTAATTGCTCATTTGTTACAATGGAGATGACAGTTTTGACGTGTTTGGTGTCGCCTGTACAGAATTGCAATGATGTGGTTGTTTCTAGAACAGAAAGAATGCAAAATACAAAAAAAACAAAAAACAAAAAACAAAGCAAATGACACATACATGTTGACAAGCAATGGGAAGGTTCCAGCGAAATTACCAAAGCAATCATGTCTTCGGAAGCGAGAAAAAAAAATAACGTAACAAAAATGAAAGTGAAACACATTGTTCTTTAAACAGAAAGATATAAAAGCTTTTGTGTCTAAAATGTTTCAGTCGAAAATTAAAATACCAAACGACTTCTAAATGTGAGAAAATAGTTAGAATTGATTAAACATACCACAAATACGTTGAGCAAACTGAATTGACATCGACGTTTCTAATTTTCTTTAATTGCAAAATACATTGCGATGAGGACGCGTTCACTGTGTGATAAATAGTTGATGACTTGAAACAATTAAAGGTAAGGACATAAAAGCAAAATAAAACCCAACTAATTAAAAATATCGTTAATGGTCCGACACAATGACCGGACCCACGTACAGTTCTTGAATTTAGGTATGGATGATGAGGAGGACAAAACAGCTGTATGATTCAGTTTAATTAATTTTTTCCGCATACTGTATTTATTACTAGAATTAAAAGGTGCAACGTGTGTGTTACGTCATCTTTCTTTGACACTGATGTCGTCAGAAGCCTTACGTATATTATCTTAGCACTCAGGCATTGAGAGAATTAATATGGGACAGGCACCCATCAGAGAAAAGTAACCCTCTTTTGCCATGTAATTCGAAAATTTTACTCGGGGTAAAGGGTAAAGGTGATGGTAAATTGAGCTTTGGAACGTTGCAATGCTAAAGTCTAAATACGCACTAAACGCTATACTCCTAGCGCATACATTACGCAACCGTCCTTAATTGGCCTCAGCTCTTTATAGGTCGGAAAATCTTATGGAACTATCAAATCCATACGCTATTTATCCGGAAGAATTTTCATTTACTCTAACAGATGCAGTATCTTCCGATCAACAAATGTACAGCGGTACATAAGGAAACGACCAAGGGTATGACAATAATCATAAACATATGTAGGAAACTATGAAAACGTGAGAAAATTATTATCTGAGGATATTTGTTTTTGTTTTCAGAAAGTTCAAATATTGAAAAGGGAGCTAAGATTTTTTCTGGTTACGCCCTATTAACAGCTATGGCATTTGAAGGTCTTACCAGGTTAAGATGGTGGTGGAAAGCCGGAGAACCTGGAGAAATTCACCGACTTACGGCCAAAAATTAAAAACTGCCCCACCTAGGTTGGTCCCCACGACCCTGAGGTTTAGGGATAGTGTAGCAGAATGTCAGACACCTTAACCACTTGGCCATCGCAACCCAGACAGAGATAGAGGGTTAGTGGTTGCAGAGTACCAGATATCTTAAACACGTGACCACTGCAACCTAGATATAGAGGGCTAATGGTAGCAAATTGTCAGAAACCTTAAACCCTCGGCAGCTGCCACCCCTAGGAATACCTGATAACTATTGCAAAGTATCTAAATAATCACAACAGTGTTTGAAACATGTACAGCTATCATTATGTTTCTATTCAAAATCGTCAAAATTTCAAACCATGTTGAACTATGGGAACTTGCGTTATACAAAGGATGTAACCGACGTTGGTGAAGTAGATTACTAGTTAGCGTCCGGTTATATTACACAGAAAATAATGTGAATATTAATTATGATTTGGGGCAATTTTCCGAGTTTGTAATGTATTTAGATCCGACCAACCCTCCGGTAGACTACAAACACAGACAACAAACGATATTACGGCTATCATAAATCGATAATCGATGCCACTAAATGGCCTTTAGACAGACAAGACACTCCTGGCAGTGTTAATATGTGACGGATTAATCTGGAAAATCAGTCGTAAATACCGATGTACTTTTTGTCAATGATTGTTGCTCGTACTCTTTCATTGGTGGCACTTTTGTCTCAGAACGCAAGCACGTGTCCATATACAAATTGTACAAAGCATACATGCGAATACTAAATGGTCAATATTTATTTTGGCTGATTTCAGCATAGTTGACAACTTTGTATACCGGTTCAGATCTAGGAAAAACAAAGCCTGCTTTGGTCCATTGCATGATGGAAGGCGGTGACTAATAGGATTTTCCTTCCAGACTTGGTGGTGTTTTTTCTTTGTCTTTAGTGCTTCGTAAAACGATATTAATGTTTGGCCCTTGCAGTTCCTTGTATTTTTATGAACATTGAGATATTGAATGCGTTTCGTAAAAGGCGATTAATTTGGGGATGTTGCAGTTCCTTAGAAACCATGGACTATGATTTCTATACTGAAAATGTTCTTATTTTGGCGCAGTCAAATTTTAGCGCATAACCGAAATTAAACAGATAAGCGCATTGATGAATTGGCGCACACCCAATGTTTTGTGTAGAAAGTGCTATAAAAATGTTATTTGTGCAATCATTTTATTAGCCTTAATCGCAAAAATAACTCTAATAAGAATACAGCTAAAATATGTATGTTTACAGTACTTTTGTCAGGTACAATAACAGTGTTTTTTGTTTTGTCGCATTGATTGATTCATTTTTATTTGCAACATATGACGTTGTCTTCACGTTCTTAAACAAAATACATGAATATTCCTTAATGGGTTTTTGACATAAATTTTTATAAACCATTTAGTACATCTAGAATCAGGAAATGCACTTTTTATGTACTGATTGTCGATCTAAAAGAAACACTTAAGATTTCACAGCAGTGAGTTATGGCATTTATATAGGTGTTTTAAGATAACTTGTTATACATTCTGATAGTTTGAAGTGGTTTATCAATAAACTTAACGATTCTGCCACCGTTATCTTACCATTACATAGCTTTTTCATTACTGGCACGGTTCTTATTGATCCAAAACACGTTTATCTCCAGTTTGTTCCCCTCTTCAAAACAATTTTAACATTTTCTGTCAGTGCATAAATTCTGTGGTATGTAATCTGTAAATGTTCGTATTTTCTTGACAGATATTATCACACTTTATGGTTGTCATCTATTTCTCATTGAGAGATATTCTGTATCCGTCTGTAATATTGAAGGTGGACATGTTTTCAATATTCTTATTAGTATATCTACTTGTTGTGATTGAGATTGGTGCCTTAATTCTCACTTTGTGGACATGACATTTACAGAGATGTGACCTAGATTTACGAGGCGGGTGTCGTTAATGAAACCGAAGATACTTACTCCCCTGGAAAACCTGGTCTTTTTCTCTTGTACTGTTTTAAGCGTGTCCGTGTAAATCTAATAATTGACCTTTTCGGTATTCTTTAATTCCCTGATCACTTTTAAGTTTGGGTTCTGGTTATGTTGACCATTTTGTATTTTTAATTTTTTTTATATTGGAAAAAAATGCAGCATGCAAATGATAACTACGTTCGACAGATTTGTTTTTTAATTTCCTAAATAATATTCTTTCATTCGGAACTGCCAACCTTCACAGCAAAGACAACATCTAAATGGCGGGTAATCGAAACGTATGCATGGCCTTTAGTTTAATATTCGCCTATTTGAAGAAGGCTAAAAAAAGTGTAGGCACTGTTGCCTTCCTGACGCTCAGTATAATGGTAGTGGAACGACTGTTTCACCCGTTGTCAGTATCATGTAACTGGGTGGGGTGTTCTACTGTATACTTCAGTGTGGTAGCACTTCAAATCGTCAAAAGATCCAGACTATTGCAAGTAGGCTTACACGAACAGAACACATTCTCCAAAATCGCGAAGCATACACCGTTAATAACCTCAGTTTTAAAAGAACGTAAAATAAAGATGTAACCAAACAAAAGAAAATGTGTTCAATACTGAACCATTTGCGAGGTACATAATCAAAGGACGTGGCGACATATTATATGTCATGTTGCTAGGCAACAGCCTCTTCGTCGATGAACTTTTCCTTTAGAGTACACACATATATAAGTGACCAGACATGTGTCAGTTTGGCCAATAAATCCTCATTGTCCGTCGTGTCCGGCGGACTCTGATCTGTCCAGCTGTCGTCTCCCTATTTCCCAGGCCTGATGGTCACTACCAAACAGCAATAGCCACAACATGAATTATAGGCCAATACGGCAGCTTTCCAAACCTACGAACGAACAAGCAAAACCATTTGAAATCAGTTTTCTCAACAAGCTTTAAATCAATATTGCATCTTGCTGGAATAACGAATCAACTGCGACATGTAAGCAACATAGGTTGGAGAAACAGGGATGTTACTTTCAAGAAATGAAAAGTTCACGATCGGAAAAATGAAATCGTCACGTTTATCTCATAGCTTAGTAGTAAGCTGTCCATGTTGGTCATAGCTTAAACGTTTGTTGTGTCAGCACAGACAATGCCAAGAACATGCAAAAGGTCTTTACAAAATACCAAAGAAGGATGTTTTGAACGTTTGCTGGTTGTTTACGCTCTCATCATTTGGCGGGAATATACGATACGATATGTTTACGAGAATATAATTCGCGATTCATTTCTAATAATAGTTTCAGTATTAAAAAGCATTCATTTATTTATTTCATGATTTTGCTGCCAACAACAAAAAAGGTTGTAAAACAAAGTCATTTTTTATGTCAATGCGTGAGTTTATACCCATTAGTCATATCACCACGAGCGCCTTTCCCACAAAACTTTATTTAATCATATACCGTGCACAGGAATGACAAACTCATAAAATCTAATGCAACAAATGTCTAACCGGTTAATTAAAACCCCAACGACTGTGGTAAAACAAAATTTACTTCAAAAGTTAAATTTGCATTCAGTACCCATCCTTAAACGATCCAAACATTATGGACCTAGTGTTCAATTTAAGCTTTGATAATGGAGGCGCTCTGAACAGTTACTACATGTAATGCTCGCTTCCGCTGTATGTATATTTCATTTTTGTTTGTTTGTTTGTTTGCTGTTTTGTTTCTTGGATATTGGGTTCAATAATGGAGACATATTACATTATATTCAGCAATGGTTAGACGGTTAAATGGTGTCGGGCTTGAAACGCTTGCGTTTAGTGTTTTGAATTATTTGTGCAAAAAAACAACCCAAAAACATTCACACTCAAATATAAATGCAACTTTCTTTAGCAAACTTTTCAACTTTACCGAAGCCAGTTGAAGCTCTGTGAACCATGGTTTGTTTATTGTTTTGAATAGTTATCACCTTATTATACACATTTTCTAGTACACGGTTTGAATTTTTTCAGAATTTTACTTCCAAATTCATAAATTAAAGGGGTTTGACGCACCTGACCCTTCTGCTTCTACATTAGTTTAGAATTTTGGATTTCCACCTTTTGGGCTCTAGCATCAATGAAGAGTCCAAGGGGACGAAACAGCTGTATGGTGCAGTTTAATTAATGTTTTCGTCATACTGTAGCTATTACCAAATTTGAAAGGTGCAGCACTTGTGTGTGTTACGTCATCTTTACAAAAACCTCGTGTGTTGTTGGAAAACTACAAAGACATGATATGTCAACATAACGCAATAAGACCGAACAAGTGCGCTCTTGTATGTGAATGCTTTTCGTCTTTTATAAGTTGAGGTTATACAAAGAACACTAACAGGATTGTGTATGCATCTATTAACGACTGTCTTCGCATTATGATCATAAAGCAAGACTATCACCAAATGCAAGAAACCTACATCACCTATAGCTTGTGCAACCTTTGATGGCTATTTTTACCAGTACGAGTAATGGATGGTTCTATTAAGCAAAACTGCACCACAGGGAACTCAGAAAAAGGTTAACTTTGTTTTATGTCATACCGGCTCACTGACATAAAGTGTTCCTAGGACGTACGTTATATATGACCGATTTCCGCAGTTTACTATTTCCTTTATGTAATTATCGGCAAATTACTTTCACAACACCATTTCATCTATGTTATTTTCTCCAACGTCTGCTTTATAAGGACCCTGGCGCGTCATTCAGTCACCCAGTCTTCCTCGCACTCAGATGAGACCTATTACAGAAAAAAATAGGGACTGCTTAATGTCATTCCTTGGGCAATGTATATCCTAAAAACTTGTTGAAGGAATGAGATATTGCCGTGTGATTTCTCCCAAGGGGAAAGCTCATGACCATCAACTTGTCTTTTCTCATTAAACGCCATTGATCTATGGCACACTGTGATCTATTTGACTTGATACCGTTTGAATACCTTGCCTTGTCTTGCTATTCAGTGTTGTGGTGATCACTGGTGCTGTATACTGCTACCGGATTTTATGTTGCCTTAGATAGGTCAAAGGCCATGCTGTTTGATTGCGCGTCCAGCGTTGTTGTTTATTTATAGCTTTTATAACCTTACCTTATCCTAATCTCAGCATTTCGTTCTATTTTTTATGCATATTAATGCGTTTATACGATTTAAAATTCCATTTGCCAGTCAGCTTCTACATATCCAGAATATCATCGTATATTTTAACGTTTGTTTTAGACAGTATATATGCACTAAATACTAGACTCTTTTAAATTTGGCAAAAACCCGAGGATTTCATTTCAACTCGTTGTACCCGAATAAGCTCAATATCAATGAAAATACGTTTTAACTGGCAACCATTTTGAAAATATCAACTTTGTCTGAATCCGTCAGGGAGATTAAACATATCCCATATTTCAAATAATGTTTTCTCAAAGAAATTACTCTCAGCTTTCTAATATTCACGTTTATAATAGTGTGAAAGATTTTTAATTTCATCACATCGCCTTTTTCTCTTTTCGTCATCATAGTTTACCGTATTCGTATACATAGGAGTCGTTGATTTTACCATTGGCGTTTGCGTTATTTTCGCTTGCCCCTGTCATAACCTTCCAACATTGTGATGTCACAATGCAATGTTTACATCCGATTTTGATTGTATTCCTATAGCAGCAACATGGGGTTATATACTTGTTTTTTGCCAGGTTTTACATCGTGTGCTTGATGTGTTATTTTATGTAACGAGATAATGGTTAATGGGTATACAGATTTCAAGAGATATGTCAATATATCCCCAATAGTGTTCTATTAAAACTAGAAATGTTCCTAATACCATGGTTAGACTTGTTTGTACTGGTTAAGTGATTTTAGGTTAACCAATGAAATAATTGTAGAAATAAAAACGGTCATTATCCTGTTTTTTCTTGTCAATCTGTATAATTGAGCGAAGAACACATTGAAGTAGCGTTATATGACAATGACTTAAACTTTGTATACTGCAACTAACAAAACAATTTGCATTATGATAGAATTATGATGAAAATAATGAAGATAATGTTGGTGTATCTTTAAATGGCTTGAACAAAACTGACAATGAAACATAAAAGATATTGATATTCAGGGGTCCGATTAGCAAAAGAAGAAATATACAGAAATTCCATGCCAATAACCAAACTTGATTTAATCTGAAGCTGGGCGATAAGGCACTCGCTTAGCTTAATATTGAAAGTTGCAGCGGGTCAAGAGAATCATTTGATGCAGAAGTAACCAAACACAATCTAATGCATAGTGATATGGCGTATCGAACCATTCGTTTCAATGCCTGGTTAGAAATACATCATTCCTTTGTTGCGTTTATCACGTTTATAATTCCAGCTGATCGTTGCATTTTTAAGCGCAATACCATGTAAAGTGTGTATGATCTGATTTAATCGAACGTCTGTCTCTTAGTTTTAAAGAGAGAATTAGCATTACTGAGTTATATATTTGAGGATAAGTCCGTGTTGGTACAATGTACATATACAGAATGATATAATTATGTTATCTGAAATATGAGCATAGTACCGTTTTTGTATTCATCTTAAACACATCCTTAATATTTAAGATTTAAATATGTATGCTTAACAAATAACGTACATAAATATATGACTTGGTATGGCAAAAAATCGATTGAAGAAAACTGATTTCAAGCCTTAGTCAACTGGTCATCATCATTTGACCGGACACAAACCAACCAGCGACGGATTAATATAGAAAGCATTCACTGGAAAAAACACGGACTAAATGATTACACGCATAGGGTTGCCATAGTAACAAAAAAGTAAAGACAAATTGCAAAATAAAAAAGTACCAAAAAGTAATTGAAAACTGGAGAATATTGAATTTCTGCCTGCAATATTGGCATCGAATGGTCTGCTGTACAAGGTTTTGGACATTAGTTTTACAGTTCTAAGATTAAGTGAGGAGCGGAAGTTACATGTGTGTAAGTGCTGCAAGCCTTACAAATATGGCTCTATAGGAAGAGAGATCCGACTGCAACAACAAAAACAAAAACAATCACAAACAAAGTAAACAAAACACACGCAAAAAATGCTCCCTTTCCACATATGAATTTAGTTCTTCATGCTTTTTACGTATGCGAAGTTTGATGACAATCGGAACAGTAGTTATTCAAATAAGCTGGTTACATTACCATGGGACGCGAAAGGACGCTCAGGACGGGACGGACATGGGTAACACTATATGCCCCCAACCCCATGGCAGGGGTATACAAATGATTTGTTAATGTTTACCGCTTGAATTAAACTTCTATTCCCGCTTAATATAGAGAGTAGTTTCCACATGTACAGTCTGTTTCCGGTCTTTTGATGTAATAAACACTAGTTAAAATGTAATGTTTCCTTAAAGAATATACGGATAAACCGTGTTTTATGTTTATTCACTCCTCGAAATTGCTGGTTCCTCTTGAATATCATATTAAAATGTTTTCTGTCTTCATGGTTTTCCAATGTTCTATTGACTAATAATGAAACCTCGAACTTAATATGTTAAGTAAAACATGAAACATTTACCAGATTTGACGTAAAAGGGTTGGTTTGGGTTGCAGCGATGGAGACAGCGATTCTTTGAAACGTTGGAGACAGCGATTCTTTGAAACGTTTGAGACGGCGATTCTGTGAAACGTTGAAGACAGCGATTCTTTAAAACGTTGGAGACGGCGATTCTTTGAAACGTTTGAGACGGCGATTCTTTGAAACGTTTCAGACAGAGATTCCGTGAAACATTTGAGACGGCGATTTTGTGAAACGTTGGAGACAGCGATTCTTGAAACGTTTGAGACGGCGATTCTGTGAAACGTTGGAGACAGCGATTCTTGAAACGTTTGAGACGGCGATTATATGAAACGTTGGAGACAGCGATTCTTTGAAACGTTTGAGATAGCGATTCTGTGAAACGATGGAGACAGCGATTCTTTGAAACATTTGAGACGGCGATTCTGTGAAACGTTGGAGACGGCGATTCTTTGAAACCTCTGAATATGCAATGGCGAAAGTATTGTTAAACATTGTTTTCTCCACGAAACGATGCGTATGCTATTTTAACAACTGTAAAATAAGTTTAGTTTGTTGAGTTTATTTTTTTTTAAGAATATCGATTTTCTATTATTTGGAGCTGTGCTATTTTAATATTTGGAAAATTATGAGTTAGTTAATTTCCATGACAATTTAATTTCCCTTTGGTAATATTTATATGTAAAATGAAATTATCTTGAGTCTTTCAGAACTTTAGATATCTTGACCGAAATTGGTTGTACATCAAGCCTGTGCAATATGAAACGTTCTTGCGATAGTTTAACTTCATTTGAAGAATTTGTTAAAACTGTTTTCGACTTATTTATATAATTATTGTTGTCTTGTACAGTTTTTTTATATTTCTTTCATCTACATCTGTTCCCCTTCATTAAATGCATTGCACTGAAAAGACAAATGTTGTTAAAGACTTGAACAATAATCTCTATTGTAATGTCATCAATATATGTTATATCAATTTCATGGATGTCACACTTAGTTTGTAGGTCAACGAATTGTTTGAAATACATCAATAAAGTGTAACCACATTATCAAAATTAAAATACAAATGATGAATATTTTATAAAAATGTTCATGGTCCTATATCATACATTTTTATTGCTGACAAATAGACGTTAATGTACGGTAAAGGACCATACCAATATTAACTTATACATTTATTGTTGTTTATATACAAAAAAAGAAGTTTGCTGACCACGTTGATCGTACACGTATTCATGAACTAAATGACACAATTGATTCTTCTACATCAGCTGCATGATCTTACTTTGATCTCTACTTAAACTACATGTACGACCAAAATGGACAGCAAACAACTAAGCTGTATGATACACGTGATGATTTCAATTTTCCGATCGGGAACTTGCGATTTCTTGATAGTAATATACCTGCTTCTCCAACCTATAGTGTTTACATGTTGCAGTCGGTTCGTTATTCTATGGATTGCTATAAATATTGAGATTTTCGCGATCGATGTTGACTGCTGACAAACAAACACAGGGATTCGAGAGATGCAGGTTGATCAAAACTATGAGCAAGTTTTATAATCGCCTTTTTTTGTCTTATTGAAAAACAGTTAGTATCTTTGTGTGATATGAAGATGGATATTTTTGAGTATGCTTATTAGTGTGCTTAATTGTTGTGATTGGCAATTATGAATCATTTTGAGGACTTGATGTTAACTTGGTTGTGACCAAGATTTGTATGGCTGGTGTCGTCGATGAAGCAGAAGACGCTTACTCTTCCGGAACACCTGGTCTTATTGTCTTGGGGCTTTTGCAGGGGCCTTCATGTAAATCCTTTCCATTTGTTCATATTATGCCCCTACATTAATCGATTTTTAGTTCGGATTTTGGTTTTGTTGACGCTTCAATATTCTCTAATTAAAATTGCTCCTTTAACAATCAGAGGTATACCGTCATACATTTTGATTTAAAATGCGATGAATTTGAAAAGTCTATAAAAAAAATGGAAAAAAAAAAAAAACTGCATCACCTCTGTAAGCAAAATAATGTGAATACTCTGGTTGTAGATAAAGAAAAAAAATGCTTAAACAAATAAATCATTGCATAAAAAATATTAATAGATTATATGTTTTTAACCTTAATGCTTTGAAATGATTACAGCAAGGTACCAAAAGCAGGTTAAGGACCGATGTTGTCCCCTTCCTTATAAAAACAATTCCCCCTTAACTGCTCTTTGAATTTAACGGTAGCACTATCTGTAAAAGTCCATGACTCGAATATGTTTGCTCATCATTTTTTTTATTTTATCTTCGTTTTTTGTTGTTTCCATGAAATGTCAAGCAATGCATTCCTTTCTTTTCTTTTCACAGCCAAAGCTGCAGGAATTAAACTATGTCTTCAAATGTAATAGGACGAAGAAAAGTGGTATAAATAGTGGCGTTGCTGGGACTCGAACCCGTGACCCTTAGCTCTCCAGCCTGATGCTCCACCGATAAAGCTGAAAGGATATTCACGCTTGTAAGGCAACCTCTCAAATGCACAACGTTTTACACAACGAAACCTTATGTACGGCTAAATTGTTGACATATCGATGTCCATGGCGACTCTTTAGAACTGAACAAAGATTTAACATTTGCACGGTTTCATCCTAGTCCTGACGACACTTGTTTATATTCCACGAGGCTAGTAAACCGTACAAAATACTTAATATAGGAATAAATGTTAACTGTGTGCAAGAATAGCCAACATGCGTTGAAATTCGTATTGCTCGCAATGGTTCACTGACAGACTTCGACTATATATTTGTTGAAATATTTTGTCAAATATCAAAACAAATCTTATACCATATACATAGTATTACATAGTACATGTACATAATAGTATAAGACTCTTTCATATGCGTGTATGTAGGGTAGGGATATTCCACCCGAGGGGTCACAAAATGTGATGAAACCCGAGGCTTGCCGAGGGTTTTACCACATTTTGTGATCCCGAGGGTGGAATATCCCTATCCTACATACACACATAATGAAAGAGTCTTTTTCTCTCATATCAACTACCCGAATAAGCTCAAAAACCATGAAAATATGTTTAAACAGGCTACCATTTTGAAATTTCAACTTTTTCCTTGAGCTTTTTTGACGAAAACTAATTAGACGGCGAGTTTAAGCATACCCTATATTTGCAAACAAAGTTTGCACAGAAAAATTAATCTCCTCTTCCTGGTGTTTATGGTTAAAATTTTGTGAAAGGTTTTAATTTTATCACGCCGTCGTTTTCTCTTTCCGGCATCAGAGTTTACCGTATTCGTGACGTCACGTCATTGTTGAGCCATTGTGACGTCACGTCGCGTGAAATGACATGTAAGATAGATTTTTCTTACATAGCTTTCTTACATGGGCAAACTCTATCCAACATAGCGAGATATGAGAGATCACAGCTTCTGTAATAATTTTTGAAAAACAAACTGTTAAGAGAGGGAGCTGCTTCAAGTTCAGATTGTGGCGTTGTTATATTGTGTCCAACGTTCTATCACCAACTAAGGTCATTTGCATATACCGACGGAATCAGAACACCCAATCTGGTCACATCAACGGGTGAGTCTATCTTTCCACTCCCATGTTGCTGAGCTGAGCGTCAAGCAAAGAGTAGTTACTACATATTGTCGAGCCTTTGGACAGTCACCAAAGCCTTCCTCACATAGGCAAACGTTTGGTTAAAGACCAAAAGTGAGGCGGTGTCAAAAGATACATAAGAAAAAAAACATAGTAGTCAACTAGACGAGAAAAATCAAGATACTGAATTTAATCGCCTTTTCTAATTATGCAATTTGCTGAACAGATGAAATTCTTACATTCTCATTGCAGGGCCCATTTTTCATGTACATCTAGTGAGGCTTAAGCTATTGACATAAATCGGGTTTAGTTTAGTTTGGTGTTAGGAATGTTTCGAATTCTGTTCCCTTGCCGACAAACATCCAACGTCTATAAAGATGACGTAACACTCACATATGCTGCACCTTTTAAATTTATTAACATATACAGTATGCCGAAAAATGAATTGAACTGTATCATACAACTGGTTCGTCATCCAAGGACCTTTCAGTGATGCTAGGGGCCAAAAGGTTGAAAAATTGATAGTTGTGGGGTCCTGCTTTATGGTCAACTTTGAAGGGTAACATCGACAACTGGTTCAGCCGTTGTCAGTATAATGTGACAAGGCGGGATGCTGTACTGGGTGGTTCAGCAGTTGTCATTATAATGTGGCCGAGCGGGATTTTGTACTACATGTCTGACGCATTGAGTTTCATAGGAAAAACACTATCACAAGGGGGCAAGTACGCCAACATACCCTGTTTCCAGCACATATACATAAGCACGTCCTTATATACCTTATCTGTTAATAAGACATTTCACTTAATCATAACAAACCGATTAAAACCGTATAAACCAGGTATTTGCTATGGCGTTTTACCACAAACGAGCACTGAAAAAAAACAGTTTATACCGGCGACTCGGCTTATATTTTAAAACGCATTTATATTTTGCATTCTGAAACACCTATTCTCGGCAGACTTCCTTTAAGAGCTATGAAGACATAGTTATCATATACATTTAATTTCACCCATGCAAAGAAACCTGAAACAGACATTTTTTTCTCTTACAATGTTCATGTGTAAACAGAATAAGTTTTGTGCTGGATCTTCTAGTGTCAGTTTTAGTTTCTATTTGAAGATATAACCTTGTATTCTGGATTTTATTGTAGTATTCTGTGTTGGCCGATTACCTTTGGGATTTTCCTCTGTCTATAACCGTTTCTGTTTGGGTATATATAACTATAAATTTTGTTTTTATATACCAGTGCTCTGTGTTAACCGGTCACTCAAGGGATTCCTTTTTGTCTGTATACATTTCTGTCTAAGTTTATCACCTGTTGAACACTGTTGTTTACTGTAAAGCCACTATTTTCGCGCGTGACAATTTCCGTTTAGCCAGCCTCCAAACTGTTCGCGGTAAGTCAATTTCCACGTTTCATTCATGCTTAACTGTGTACCTATAATATTATTAGAGTTTTAGTAGTGTTAGATATGCTCGCGTGTGGATATATTCGCGGATATTTAATGCAAATGGATATATTCGCGGATATTTAATGCAAGTGAATATATTCGAAGATATTTTATGCAAGCGAAATAAGCGAATATTTCCACACCGCGAATAATTTTCCTTTTACAGTATGTTACAACACATTGTTTGTGATGGAAAATCACGAGAGGGACACCCTTGTGTTTACGTGTAGTATTTGCTATTGGAAAAAAAATGTTTAAAGATTCTCGCACCATTCCTTAATTTCTTTCGACGGCATGAATCCAATATCTACCTTGCGAATTGTTTATGCAATTCAATATAAATGAAATAAACTAAAACATTATAAAATGTATTTGTAAGGTATATCCTGAGTTTGTTTTGTACACAAACAGGATTTGAAAACTTGATTTGCTTGCTTTCGAAAACGTCTGTTTCCTTTATCAAGCAAAGAGTACAATAGCCGAGTGTAGGTGTTCTGACCGCTGAAATCAGCTCACATTCCAAAATAGAGCGAGTTAGAGAAGTCTGTCAAAAACGTAATGCGACATTTTGTCCAAATGTACTCAAATACTACAGGTAAACAGAGGGACGGGTACATGTAAGATGTTTACCCATTCCGCCCCCTATCGGCCCCTTATTATCTGATTACATTTGGACGAAGCTCGCCCTATTTCAGGTAGTGAGCTGTTGCAGCGGTCAGAGCACCGACACTCGGCTATTGTACTATTGGCTTGACAAAGGAAACAGACGTTTTCGAAAGCTCGCAAATTAAGTTTTCAATTCCTGTGTGTGTACAAAACAAACTCAGCATATATCATTCATACCAAACTGATGAATCGTATTCCTAATATTTGCAAGGTTGTGAATAATAAGCAGGGCTTCTCCGGGATACAGACCCTACGCATCAAGTTGTTTTATTATCTCTCTAACCGAATAAATTACCTTTGTGTTTTAACGCTACTGCAATTTTGAACAATTCAATATTCCTTGACACAAGTTTTTTCATTGGTTTAAACAATTATGGTATCAGCCCATAACGTAAACAATGACGTCGCCGTTTATAAAGTCGTTTTTGATTGGTTGATGCAGCAACGTATTAATTTATAAGATAAAAGATTCCATCAATAAAGTCCATTTTCGCAGGGTATAGATTAAAATAAAAGGATTAACTTTAATCTTTTTTTTATGGTATGGGGTTATATCATAAAAAAACTGGAATGTACTCTCTTCACGGTTTATATTGAGTACACTCCAGTTTTTTGTGTTATACCTCCATAATATAAAAAAATAGATTCAAGTTAATCCTTAAATCAAACGAAATTAATAGGATTTCCCATAATATTACTGTTTTACGTACACTTGCAGTTTAAGAGAGGTCCTGGAGTAACAACAGTGCTGTACAATAGCTGATGAAGAATATCTTTGTGACCGAATAGTGTTTAAGCTATCTCCTGGTTCGGGTGTACAAAAGCGTTAATGAAAGTATGATCCCAACTCAAATCTATTAAACTAGGGGTGAAATTCAAAAACAAGAAAAGGTTCACATGGAGACCCATGTTAAAGTACAAGATAATACGACCAGGTGTTTCGGAAGAGTAAGCACCTTCTGCTTCATCGAGACACCCGGCACGTAAATCGTGATCACATCCAAGTAAATATCAAATTACTCAAAAAAGTTTCTTGTAAAAATAAATTTATTTGTGTAGCCCGTTTGGAAAAAATCTCGATCAAAAACTACATTTCAACAATTGACTCTCTGCTTATAAAAGGGCATATGACGCCTGCACCAAGTTTGTTTAGGATGACTTAATTACGTTAGGAAAGCTTACAAGGAATACGAATAATTCAATGTTGGTATTTAACCTCCCAGTTGCCAAACAACTTGTTAACGCTTTTTCTCAAGAGTACGTAGATTCATTTCTGATCAGACAAATGCTAATTTGATGCAATAATCCTCGTTTTACAGTGAGAAGGGCAACGACCTTTCAGGCTTAGGGCTTGCTACATGTGTCACTGAAACCAAGACATTCACCGGAAAAAATACAGTCGCAAAAGAATTAATCTCAGGAAGATGCAACATCTTGTAATGAACCATAAACAAAGACTTATTAACTTACTCTGTTCAGTACACTTGGACAAACATAATATATCTAGGAAACTTACATTGTATCATTGTAGGAAATCTTTTGGTTAAAGTTGTACATTCGGATTAAAAAACTTCGTTTTCACAAACAGTTGCAATCTAACCAGTCTGTGACAAAAACCGTTTCTGCCCGACTAATTCATTTCCAAGAGAACTGTTAGGATTACTGGCCATCTCGATAAAGTGCACATCTGATTTACAAAGGAATTGAAGTTGTCTGGTCGCCGGAAACATTTACAGAAAATATCATTGTTCAAGTGAGATTTCCATTCCAAAAACTAATACTGAATGAGTTTCTATTGAAAACCATATATTTTTTATTCGTAGAAAACACCTGCAAGTTATCTTTTTCCTGAATTCTACTGAACAACCAGCATTCTATTGATATCCAAAGCGAAACCATTACAATGACATTTTCTGTTAGAGCCTTATCTTATTGCACTGAAACATGTCCTTCTCTTCCAAGATGTTTTCTACATTTCATTCTAAATTAATATCAATTATTATACATGTTTTAATGCATATTGTTATTCAATCAATTTAAACGAAAAGACAATATGTACATATGCTGAACGATGTTTTCATATAAATGCTGCAAATATATTTAAATTTGGTACTCGGCCCTGAAAATATGACGTTTTGAGATAATACATTGTATTACTTTAAAAAGTATTGTATGTTTTGACAAGGTTAACTCGGTTTGTGGGCTAACGTGTGAAGTTACATTACATTAACCTCAAAGCATAGCGTGTCAGACACCATTTACAGTAAAACATTTGATATCAGCTTGTATCGACCTTCAGTCAACTCGTGGAAACTTCTAAAATGTGTTACATATTTCTAATTCCTTTAAAAAATATGACGTTTTTTTATACAATTCTAAGCTACATTCAAGATGTTGGGCAAAATAATGTGTCGCTACAGCCACTTACAATATTCAAACCGATCCTTTTCCTCAAAGATGTTTTTTTGTTTTGTTTTTTCCGTTTGATTTTGTCGATCATTGTTTGCCCAAAATAACCTATCCCGTGTCGAGAGTCTGTGAGGGATGTACTACTACTTATATAAATCGTAATGATGATAGTACATATCATTTTTCCCCTTTAGCATACTACTACGTTTTACAGTTTGACATTTATTTTAAACAAATGAAAATGTACACCTTTTACATCCCAAACAACTGAATGCAATGTTTTCCTGTAAATCAAATGGCTCAGTCTATGATTGACATGGAAGTTAAAAAATCCATATAACTGACAATTGATGACTCTTTAAAGTAATATTGTACCGGTGTTTTGACGTTTAGATATATCGATATTTACATCGTAATGTACAGTTTCAAGAGTGTATAAAATCCTATGTTAAGATATCGGCAGTTCATTTATTATAAAAAATATCTACAATAGCACGTACTTCATACGTTTTCATTAAATACAATGTTCTACAATTATAAAGTTGATGGTTTTAAATTATGATGGTATTCTAATGGATGACGAGTTGAGAGACAGATAATAGGATACTGTAAAAAGTGAAATTTTTCACGGTGTGAAAATTTTCGCTTATTTCGCTGGAATTAAATCTCGAATATATCTACACGCGAACATATTTAACAATACAGTAAAAAGCACCATGATTAATTGAGTAAACATTTCCACACCGCGAACACTTTGGAGGCTGGCAAAGCGAGAAAACCAACGCGCGAAAATATTGGCTTTTACTGTGTATCTAGGTTCCTATAGTAAGCACAATGATGGCAAAAACTAGGTTTGTGATATGTTCAATAAACCATTATATGACCCCAATTTCTGTTTATCAGGTCGTCCTATCATTGGACGATACAAAGGCCAAAGCACTATTATCAATACCAAATAAACATCAAATGATGTAAAATAATATCATTTGCCGTCCAATCCAGAACAATTTCATGTTTCTTGGATATCTATCAGTTTATTGTTCCTCGATGACGTTACAATCTGTCACTATTATGAATAAGATAAAAGTACATAGCAACCACCAATGTACTTTGGTTATCATATTATAAATGATGTAGGCGACATATAATATTTTGAAAATGATTGCGGTAAGAAAACATATATTTCAATAACAAAACATCTGTTATTGTCGTACGAAAACATAAATATACTAGCATGATGTCCGACACCAAATTCTATTCATATTGCATCACAGCAACAAAGTAACAGACATTGACACTGAAAATTGATAATTGAAAATAAACCTGTTAAAATAACTGATTATGGACTTAGTTCCATAATTAAGAAAGAAAAATAACCACTACATAATGAATCGTTATTAGATTTAAGGTAAACAAAAAAATGAAATTTCACACATTGCCAAAATATGTTTGTTCTGAAAAAGTCACAGAATACCAAAGAGGCAGCAAAACCATAATCCGAACTCAAAATCGATTAAATTAGAGGCAAAATAGGAACAAAAGAAAGATTTACACGGAGACTTTCGTAAATTGAGAAGAAGATCAGGTGTTTCGGAAGAGTAAGTGTCGTCTGCTTCATCGACGAAAAGTATATAGAAATGCAACAGAAGGAAACGCGTCTGAAAATCATATGAGTAAAACTTTTAAAAAGTACAGCAGACATGTTGTCGAATAAAAATTGAGGATGCGGAATCTTCAGTATCAAGACTTCAAAAGCTGAATTGGAAAGGTTTTGAAACATTTTGTAAAGCGTCAAAGATAAAAGGGGAGGCAGATGGTCATCACTGACGCTACATCTACATATGTGAGAATAAGAAATATTGACAGAAAAGAAACGATACTACCCACTACATGAATATAGGGGTCAGCAAGAAATATAGGAGTGGATCCAAGTTGCTCAACCTCTCTATCTTACTGACCCCTATGTTTCTAAAATAGCACAGTGACGGACTACATGACGAATTTATTGTATTAGGAACCTTTTTGGAATTATTTATGTTATTTTAGTTCCTACAAACGAAACAAAAGGTAGAAGCACAATGCAAAAGTGAATTTGATATCAACCAAGTTAGCGTGAAATATCAATATTTAGGTCAAAATTTAACTGCAGTTTTATGGATGTTACGTGTGAAATAACATTATCTGGGACATGGGCCCAGTTCCTCAAAGGGTGATAAGCTTTATCAGTGATTAGTGCAAATTTTAATTATCCTGTAACTTTAAAATTAAACAATATATTTAGTTACAACTTTGCAGGTATCAAATATTTAATAGTGTCAATTAATATGGAAAATTTTAAGATTTTACCAAGTATATTGACAGAATTATTTAAGTTTGAAAAATGACGTTAAATAGTGATTAAGCTAATCACCATTTGAACAACTGGGCCATAGTCTTTTGGCATAGTAAAATGGACCATAATTCTCAAGTAGCCGACGACCAATCGCTTGGTTTAAGTTCCAGTGTATACCTCTAACGTTAGGTTGCAATATACATGTACATGTATTCACTACTTTGAGTATCAGCATCATAGTGTTGACATATCAATTGCGACCTAAAATACATTCCCGATACACAACACAACACGTAAGTTAGAGAAGCCGATTTCTGGCACGCAAACTTTTACCTTCCATAAACTTACAATAAGTATTAAGCTACATAATTAAGTCTGTAAGATTGGTGATCACGAGAAATTATATGCATTAAAAGACTTTAACATTACTGGTAAAAGCGTATAATTGACTGAAACTGTGACCATATATGGAATTTCTATTGTGCTCATCAGTCTATACTTAAGCAGTAACAGCTTGTAGGATTATTATGTTCGTCGAACAATGACTTAAAAGAGGAGAAATGCAGATAAATTGTGAGGAAATGATTCCCTAAATCCTCATAACATTCAATGCTAACACAGTAATAATACACCATAGTGTCGTTAATTTTTTGCTGTCTACGAAAGGTCGGCAATATTGATAATTAACCATCCTATGAAATGGTCGAGTCATGAAATCAAAGAAAAGACACTCTTCGTGACAAGCTAGTTGAACCAGGTGTTGTTTATCATCAAATTCAAGTCTCACTCAATAAACGATACACCATAATGTCGTTGCTGTTTTGTTGTCCACAATCAGTCGGCATTAAATCTAATTTTATCATCCAATGAAATGGTCGATTCATGAAATTGAACAAAAAAAGCTCCGATCTATGACTAACACGGGCATGTTACTACTTAGCTTCATGATAAACGTGACGATTTCGATTTTCCGATCGTGAACTCTCCATTTTTGATAGTAACATCCCTGCCTCGCCACCCTATGGTATTTACATGTCGCAGTTGATTCGTTAATCTAGGGCTTGCACTGAATATTGAGATTTTCGTGATAGATGTCAACAGCCGGCGAACCAACGTATTGAACAGGGATTCGAGAGGTGGAGGATGATGAAGATAATGGCCAAGTTTTAAGGTCGCCATTTTGGTCTCATTGAAAAATATTCTGCATCTTTGTGTGATATGAAGATGGACGTTTTTCGAGTATGCTCATTGGTGTTCTCCCTTGTTATGATTGACAAAGATTACTTGATTCTCATTTTGAGAATTTGATGTAAAGCAGAAAACTCTTAATCTTCCGGATCACCTGGTCTTATTCTCTGGGACTTTTACGGGATCTCCGTGTAAATCGTTTTGTCTCCCGTTTAATCGAATTCGAGTTCAGATGATGATTTGGTTGACGCTTAGGTATTCTGTGATTTTTTATTCGTTCATTGTTATTACATTACTAAAGGTAGAGGCACAATACAAACGTGAATTTGATATCAACCATGCAAATGCACGTGCATAAGTAATATTCAGCTTAAAATTAACTGCAGTTTTATGCGTTTTGGTTACGTGGGTAATAACATATATTGTACATTGTCTTATGGCATAGTAGAATGAACCATAAATCTACATTAGCCGACGGCCAACCCCTTGATTTAACTTCCGGTGCAGTATACCTCTAATGTTAGATTACAATATACTTTGTGTGTCGTATCATAGTGTTGACTTATCAATTGAATCCTAAAATACATTCCCGATACACAACACAACACGTAAGTTAGAGAAGCCGATTTTTGGCAAGCAAACTTTTACTTCCTTAAACTTACACTTAGTATTAAGCAACATAATTAAGTCTACAAGATTGGTGATCACGAGAAGTTATATGTATTAATGACTTAAGAATTACTGATATAAGTGTATAATTTATTGGAACTATGACCAAATATAGAATTTCTATTGTGCTCATCCGTCTATACTTTAGCAGTAACAGATTGTAGGATTACTATGTTCGTCGAACAATGAGATTTCCAGATAAATTGTGAGAAAATTCATCCCTTATTCCTCATAACATTCAAGGCTAACTCAGTAATAATACACCATAGTGTCGTTACTTTTTGTTGTCTACGAAAGGTCGGCCTTATTGTTAATTAACCATCCAATGAATTGGTCAAGTCATGAAATCAAAGAAACACGCTCTTCTTGAAAAGTAAGTGAAACCAGGTGTCGTTTATCATCAAATTCAAGTCTCACTCAATTAACCGTACACCATGATAGTGTCGTTGCTTTTTTGTTGTCCACGAAAGGTCGCCCTTTTTGATGATTTACCATCCAATGAAATGGTCGAGTCATGAAATCAAAGAAAAACGCTCTTCGTGATAAGTTAGTGCAACCAGTTGTCGGTTATCATCAAATTCAAGTCTCACTCAATAAACCACCCACCATAGTGACATTGCTTTTTTGTTGTCCACGAAAGGTCGCCCTTTTGATGATTTACCATCCAATGAAATGGTCGAGTCATGAAATCAAAGAAAAACGCTCTTCGTGATAAGTTAGTGCAACCAGTTGTCGGTTATCATCAAATTCAAGTCTCACTCAATAAACCACCCACCATAGTGACATTGCTTTTTTGTTGTCCACGAAAGGTCGCCCTTTTGATAATTTACCATCCAATGAAATGGTCTAGTCATGAAATAAAAGAAAAACGCTCAATAAAAAAAAAGTTAATGGAACCAGGCGTCGGTTATCATCATATTCAAGTCTTATTCAATAATAAAACATCATAGTATTGTTTCTTTTTATTGTCAACGGAAGGTCGGCCTTATTACTAAATTTATCATCCAATGAAATGGTCGAATCATAAAAATGAACAAAAGATGCTCTGCGTGTTTAGTTAGTGGAACCAGTTGTCGTTTATCATCAACTACAAGATCTGTGCATTTATTGATATATTTGTACAATACAATAAACCAATTGGGGAAGCAAACCAGAACACAAATCGTAGTCTACACTGCGAGATTAGATTCCGATCATAGATGTCACACCAATGTTAAGATTGAGGGGAAGTAGACCTCCCGGAAATATAAAACAACAACGCTTGGTAGTTACTCAAACAGCAGGATCGTTTTTATATATAGCAGTGTAAGATACATGATAGAGATCAACGGTTGTATGACCACCTATTATGTCATTTTAGAGTAACAAGAATGTATATTTTGTACAAAATGAACAATCTATTTTATAAAATTGTATTAAGAGCAACTGTAGTTCTGAAAGCGATGTTTGATTGCTGCATAAAGGAATATTTAATATGAGTCAAGAGATTTGTGTAAAGAAGCAATCAAGAAAATATCTGTATAAGCTACGTATTCAAACACCATCAAAACTTTTGCAAAAAACATCCTTTTCGATATCGATCTTTACTGATCTATGACCAACACGGGAAGCTTACTAGTGCGTGACGATTTCGATTTTCCGATCGTGATCGCGACGAAGTCTCAGTTGACCTATTGCAATCTCCTTTTGTCCGGCGTCGTGCGTCGTCCGTCGTGCCTCGTGCGTCGTGCGTCTTAAACAATTTACATTTTCAACTTCTTCTCAAAAACCGCTGAACTAAATTTAATGAAATTTTACAGGAAGCTTCCATGAATGAGGGTGAACCAAAATTGTGAATTATATGGTCCCACCCCCCAGGGGCATGCGGGGCGTGGCCAAAAACGGTAAAATTGACTAAAACTTCAAAAATCTACTTCTTTACTCTCAGATATGGTAGAATCAAATACTCTTCATAGATAGAAGGGTCTTAAGGTGCTTTTCCAAAATTGTGAATTTCATGATCCTGGGGACTCATGTTTGCCCCTGGGGAGGGGGTAAACTTTACTATAGTGTATATAGGGAAATCACATTTTTGACTATTATTTGTTGGATTTGTATTGGAATTCATTCTAACTTGTATCAAATTATCAGCATGGGATGACACTTTGATGGTATGTACATGTTGGCCCTAGTTGACCCCCAGGGGCTGGAGGGCGGGGCCAAAAAGGGTCAAATTGACAAAAATTTCAAAAATCTTCTTCTCTTCTCCCAGATATGCTGGAATCAAATACTCTTCATAGATGGATTGGTTTTAAGGTTTTTTACCAAAATTGTGAATTTCATGACTCTGGGGTCTTGCATCTCCCCCTGTGGAGGGGGTTAAGTTTACTATAGTATATTGGCAGAAAAAAAAACATTTTTTTGCATCATTTGTTTAATTGCCATAAGAAATGATGCAAATTTGGTTGAAATTATCAATATGACATGACTTTTGAGTAGTACGCACATATTGACACTGACTGACCCCAGGTGCCTGAGGGGTGGGTCCTTAAAGGGTCAAATTGACATAATTTCAAAAATTCTTTTTTTCCACTCCCAGATATGCTACAATGTATTGTTATAAATATTCATCTCAACATTCCCATATTTCTCTTTCATGTCAAATATCAGGTGACCGTTAAGGCCCATTGGCCTCTTGTTTGATAGTAACATCCCTGCTTTGCCACCCTATGGTATTTACATGTCGCAGTTGATTCGTTACATGTATTCTAGGGCTTGCACTGAATAACGAGATTTTCGTGATATATATCAACTGCAGACGAACAAACGTATTGAACATGGATTCGAGAGGTGCAAGTTGATGAAGACTATGGGCTAGTTTTATGGCCGCTTTCTTGGTCTCATTGAGAAATATTCTGTATCTTTGTATGATATAAAGATGGTATTTTTTTAGTATGATCATTGGTGTAATCGCTTGTTGTGATTGAAAATGATGACTTGATTCTCATTTTGAGAACTTGATGTTTACTTCGTTGGGACAAAATTTACATAGCGGGTGTCGTCGATGAAGCAGAAGACGCTTTCTCTTCCGTAACACCTAGTCTTATTCTCTTGTACTTTTACAAGGGGTCTCCATGTAAATCGTTTTGTCTCTCGTTTAATCGAATTTGAGTTCAGATGATGATTTGGTATTCTCTGATTTTTTATTCGTTCATTGTTATTACATTACTCAGGGTAGAGGCCCAATACAAAAGTGAATTTTATATAAACCATGCAGGTTGGCGTGCATAAGCAATATTCAGCACAAACCTAACTGCAGTGTTATGCATCTTTGGCTACGACGGTGATAACATATATGGTACACGGTCTTATGGCATAGTAAAATGGACCATAATTCTAAAGTAGCCGACGACCAACTGCTTGATTTAACTTCCGGTTTATACCTCAAATGTTAGATTACAATATACTGTGTGTATCAGCATCATATTGTTGACTTATCAATTGAAACTTAAAATACATTTCCGATACACAACACAACACGTAAGTAAGAAAGCCGATTTTTGGTACGCAAACCTTTACCTTCCATAAACTTACAATAAGTATTAAGCTACATAATTAAGTCTGTAAGATTGGTGATCACGAGAAATTATATGCATTAAAAGACTTTAACATTACTGGTAAAAGCGTATAATTGACTGAAACTGTGACCATATATGGAATTTCTATTGTGCTCATCCGTCTATACTTAAGCAGTAACAGCTTGTAGGATTATTATGTTCGTCGAACAATGACTTAAAAGAGGAGAAATTCAGATAAATTGCGAGAAAAATATTCCCTAATTCCTCATAATATTCAAGGTTCACTCAGTAATAATACACCATAGTGTCGTTGCTGTTTTGCTGTCTACGAAAGGTCGCCCTTATTAATAATTAACCATCCAATGAATTGGTCAAGTCATGAAATCAAAGAAAAGACGCTCTTCGTGAAAAGTTATTGAAACCAGGTGTTGGTTATCATCAAATTCAAGTCTCATTCAATAAACCATACACCATAGTGTCGTTGCCTTTTTGTTGTCCACGAAAGGTCACCCTTATTGATAATTCACCATCCAATGAAATGGTTGCGTCATGAAATTGAACAAAAGATGCTCTGCGTGGAAATTTAGTGGAAACAGTTGTCGTTTGTCATCAACTACAAGATCTGTGCATTTATTGATATATTGATACAATGCAATAAACAAATTGGGGAAGCAAACCAGAACACAAATCGTAGTCTACACTCCGAGATTAGATTCCGATAATAGATGTCAAACCAATGTTAAGATTGAGGTGAAGTACACCCCCCAGAAATATAAAACAACTACTCTTTGTAGTTAATCAAACAGCAGGATCATTTTTATACGTACCTGTGTAAGATACATGATAGAGATCAACGGTTGTATGACCACCTATTATGTCATTTTAGAAAACAAGAATGTATATTTTGTACAAAATGAACAATCTATTTTATAAAATTTTACAAAGAGCAACTGTCGTTCTGAAAGCGATGTTGGATTGCTGCATTAAGGAATATTTAATATGAGTCAAGAGATGTGTGTAAAGAAACAATCAAGAAAAATATTTGTATAAATTACTTATTCAAACATCGTAAAAACTTTTTGAAAAAAAATGTCCTTTTCGATATCGATCTTTTATGATCTTTGACCAACACGGGCAGCTTACTACTTAGGTTCATGATAAACGTGACGATTTCGATTTTCCGATCGTGAACTTTCCCTTTTTTGATAGTAACATCCCTGCTTCGCCACCCTATTGTATTTACATGTCGCAGTTGATTCGTTATTCTAGGGCTTTCACTGAATATCGAGATTTTCGTGATAGATATCAACTGCAAACGAACAAACGTATTAAACAGGGATTCGAGAGGTGCAGGTTGATGAAGACTTTGGGAAAGTTTTATGGTCGCTTTCTTTGGTCTCATTGAGAAATATTCTGTATCTTTGTATGATATGAAGATGGTATTTTTTTAGTATGCTCATTGGTGTAATCACTTGTTGTGATTGACAATGATGACTTAATTCTCATTTTGAGAACTTGATGTTTACTTCGTTGGGACAAAATTTACATAGCAGGTATCTTCGATGAAGCAGAAGACGCTTTCTCTTCCGGAACAACTGGTCTTATTATCTTGTACTTTTACGGGGTCTCCATGTAAATCGTTTTGTCTCTCGTTTAACCGAATTTGAGTTCAGATGATGATTTTGTATTCTCTGATTTTTTATTCGTTCATTGTTATTACATTACTCAGGGTAGAGGCAAAATTATACATCTATATATTTTTCTCAGTGTATTTTATTCGTTAATCAATAGAATTAAACAACAAAAAGATCGACTTACATGTCGAAATTAATAGGCGTTTTTCTACTAAACTTTCTTCGTAAATGTACAACTGATCAGTTTACCCGAGTCGATCAGTTGTGCCTCAATGACGTCACAGGTACCACGTGACCGGTCAAATCATTAAAATTCTCGCCAGTCGGGAGCGGTGAACTGTGACTGTCAATATCTAGATCCCAGGACACAGGACACAATCGAATGCTCGTTGATGGGCTAATCAGTATTTATTGAAATGTACTACAGTTGCGGTATCGCACAACGCACCAAAAACTGCGTGCGTGCATCGTGCATACATCGTGCACACATCGTTCGCCCATGGTGCACACAACTGGGCGATCTAAAGATCGTGCGTTTATGTGTGCGATAGAATCGCACACACGCCCGACTAGGTACAATTGGTCGATACATATTACGGAATGAAAAACATATGAAACCCTCCTGTCCAAAAACTATTTAAATTCGCATCATATTTATTTGGATTATGTCAATTTAACAATATACAGTAAACAGTATTACAGTTACCATGAGACAGCCAAGTGCGGGTTTAGCTACCAGGTAACAGAATAGGTAAATAGCATGTCAGAGTTGTACCTGTCCTGCGTGCGACGATACGCTACGACAGCCGTTACCGAGCGACCGTTATGAAAACAAACAGACTCTTATAATTAGTTATTTGAAAACCCCCTCCCTTCCCCGCCATTTTACCTATGTTTTCACACCTAGGCGAGTGTTGTAAGTGCCCCGGGCCAGAGACATCTACACATATTGTCCATGTACAGGTGCAGTGTATAACTTGATAAAAACTGGCAATATTTACTTGAATGAGAACTTGCTAATATGTGTTAAAAGTTTACATGTGTCTATTTGGTTTGTTTCAAAAACTACAGAAAGACTATAATTAATTTTAAGAAATATATAGATAGAACTATCAGCTAATGTAAATGGTTAGAATATAGATATATATATATATATAGCGATCCCACAACTGTACAAGTTTCATAACTTTTTAAAGATTTTCAAAATCGTGGCCAAAACCCGTTAAACATCATGAACATTTATTGAAAAAAATTATCGATCTTCACTTTAACTATGATCAACACGGGCAGCTTACTTCTTAGCTTTATGATAACTGCTGACGAACAAACGTATTGAACAGGGATTCGAGAGGTGCAGGTTGATGAAGACTATGGGAAAGTTTTATGGTCGCTTTCTTGGTCTCATTGAGAAATATTCTGTATCTTTGTATGATATGAAGATGGTGTTTTTTGAGTATGCTCATTGGTGTTCTCCCTTGTTGTGAATGACAGAGATTACTTGATTCTCATTTTGAGAACTTGATGTGAAGCAGAAAACTCTTTATCTTCCGGAACACCTGGTCTTATTCTCTTGTACTTTTACGGGGGTCTCCATGTAAATCGTTTTGTCTCTCGTTTAATCGAGTTTGAGTTCAGATGAATATTTGGTTGATGCTTAGGTATTCTGTGCTTTTTTATTCGTTCATTGTTATTACATTACTAAAGGTAGAGGCACAATACAAACGTGAATCTGATATCAACCATGCAAATGTGCGTGCATACGTAAAATTCAGCCCAAAATTATCTGTAGTTTTATGCGTTTTGGGTTACGTGGGTAATAACATATATTGTACATGGTCTTATGACATAGTAAAATGGACCATAATTTTAAAGTAGCAGACGATCAATTTCTTGATTTAACTTCCGGTGTATACCTTTAATGTTAGATTACAATATAATCAGTGTATCAGCATCATAGTGTTGACTTATCAATTGAAACCTAAAATACATTTCCGATACACAACACAACACGGAAGTGGCAGAAGCCGATTTTTGGCACGCAAACCTTTACATTCCTTAAACTTACAATAAGTATTAAGCTAAATAATTAAGTCTGTAAGATTTGTGATCACGAGAAATCATATGCATTAAACGACTTTAACATTACTGGTAAAAGCGTATAATTGACTGAAACTGGGACCATACATGGAATTTCTATTGTGCTCATCCGTCTATACTTTAGCGGTAACAGCTGATAGGATTATTATGTTCGTCGAACAATGACTTAAAAGAGGAGGAATTTAGATAAATTGTGAGGAAATTATTCCCCAATTCCTCATAATATTCAAGTTTTACTCAGTAATAATACACCATAGTGTCGTTGCTGTTTTGTTGTTCTCGAAAGGTCGGCCTTATTTTGCTAATTAACCATCCAATGAAAGGGTCGAGTCATAAAATCAAACAAAACCCGTTCGGCGTGGTAAGTTAGTGGAACCAGTTTTGGGTTATCATCATATTCAAGTCTCACTTAATAATATAACACCATAGTGTCGTTTCTTTTGGTTGTCCACGATCAGTCGGCTTTATTGATACATGAAATTTACCATCTAATGAAATGGTCGAGTCATAAAATCAAGAGAAAAGACGCTCAGCGTGTTATCTTAGTGGAAACAGTTGTCAGTTATCATTATATTCAAGTCTCATTCAATAATAGTACATCTTTGTGTCGTTTCTGTTTGTTGTCCACGATCAGTCGGCTTTATAACTAATTTTATCATCCAATGAAATGGTCGAATCATAAAAATGAACAAAAGATGCTTTGCGTGGTAAGTTAGTGGAACCAGTTGTCGGTTATCATCAACTACAAGATCTGTGCATTTATTGATATATTGATACAATACAATAAACCAATTGGGGAAGCAAACCAGAACACAAATCGTAGTCTACACTGCGAGATGAGATTCCGATTATAGATGTCAAATCAATGTTAAGATTGAGGGGAAGTAGACTTCCCGGAAATATAAAACAAACAATGCTTGGTAGTTAATCAAACAGCAGGGTCGTCTTTATATGTACCAGTGTAAGATACGTGATAGAGATCAACGGTTGTATAGCAACAGACTGGGGTATGATCACCTTACAGCCAAATGATATTGAAAACTAGTATATAGTACCGCCAATATGATGAAAGTCACATCAGAAACGTATTATGCTGAAGGGGTATCAATTCAATGAAAACTGATGAAAATTATCGATTTCTTTTTTCCTTCCAAGCACTGATAAGAAGTAGCGAGCCTGACATATTTACATAATGGTTGATAATACAAATAAAAAAATATAGAACATGTTTTATCGACCTGCATTCATCATTGGTTGGTTCCTGACACAGAGCTCATATATTTTAAGGAAACCTGAATATCTAGATCATTTTAATGGATTCAATTTCTCTTGCCCTGTCCTTTTGTCTTTCTCTCTTTTTTTCTTCTTCTTTTCCTTATTTCCTCCTTCCCTGCAAATTTCTGTCCCTTCTTGTACACATTTGTTTCATTTGCTCTCTCTCCTTACCCCCCCCCCCCCTTTTTTTTTAGTTTCGTCTTCATCTATGTCTCTCTGCACACCCTTAATTCCCTTACATATCTTTCTCTTCTCTAACACTTTTGCCTCTGTCCTGCTCTTCATTTTTCTTTTTCGTCTATTTTCTCTTCTCTTCCTTTGTTCCTTCCTTGCATTTTCTTCTCCTTCTCATGAACATGTGTCTCTTGTTCTTTCTCTCCTCTCTCCTTTTTCCTCTACTCCCTTCATTCTCCCTCCCTTCACTAACATTCTTGTTTTTGACTTTCTGACCTCTTCATATTTCTTCTTCTTCTACTTCTTTTTGTGTTCTCCTTTTCCTTCCTTATCAACTCCCACTTTTTCTCTTACATTTCACTCTCTTACTCCTAGCATATACAGGATAAACTATTTAAATATCTACGTTAAGCATGCGTTAATACCATGCCTGTAACGGCGTACAACGAGTACATAATATACACATTTTCATAGTACACGATTGAAATTATACAGAACTTATTTAATTTTACTTCTAAATTCATAAATTAAAGAGGTTTTACGCACCTGACCCTTTTGCTTCCTTATTTGTTTCGACATTTTGGATTCCCACCTTTTGGCCCCTAGCATCAATGAAGAGTGGAGGACGAAACAGCTGCATGAAGCAGTTTTAACTAATACTTCGGCATACTGTATCTTTAACTAAATTAAAAGTTGCAGCACATGTGTGTGTTACGTCATTGTTAAGTATGTGTTATTGATTGTATCACATAAAGTAAAAGACACGCTATCTGACCGGAAGTACGTAATGACATAAATAAACAAAGGTTATTGAAACAAGACAATGCAGTAAAAAGCATCTTTTCCATAGGGGCACACCATGGTATTCCTATCACAGGTGTCTTGTACACAAGACGCATCAATTGCGTCCTGCGATTCTTATTTACCAGACGTTTGACAAAAACATATAACTTAATTGTTCTTTCCAAGCAATACCAATAATTGCATAAAATAGAAAATGGTATATTTAAAACAATGGACCCAGCGATATGGCAACGCAGTAATATGGTAAAAGAGGGAGCATGTTGTTCCATTGGGCGAAATACGACAGCGTGGTATCATATTGGACCGAATCATTTTGATACCAGTTGGCAGCGCGGTACCTGGGCTTTGGCTTGTGTTGAGTCGAGCAGTGCACGTAGACAAGCTGTTCTCTCTGATATCTTCGTCTTGTGTTTAGAACAACTCAATGCCATTTAAGGGGTCTATTTTTAAACATCATTGAAACATAAATATTTGCGTTTGCTCTGCTTCCTTCCTTCGTAATTCATTGTAAAGACAACGTTGGTAGTAGACTGTAACATCATCTGCTATTGTGACGTCATCACACTCTATTGTGATGTCAACAACATCTATTGTGTGTCACAAATATCTTTTGTGGCGTCAGCAATCGTCATTATGATGGCATCAATTTCATTGATGTCTACACTTGATTTTCTGTTAAAATACTGTCAAAATAAATAACTAATGCACATTATTCTATCAAAATGTAAATATAAGTAATGGATGGTTTAGCAACTGTTGCTGCAGTCCCATAACACACATTGTAATTGATGAAAGACTTAAAAAAGCCCGGTAGAGTTTTATTTCAGTTTGTCATTTTGGGTTTATATTCATATTATAGCATCATTGTATTAAGGTGTACTTTTCGTCAGATTTTGTTGGTCATCGGTCAAGGTTAAAGACAACACTGCCGACCACTGTGGGGACTAAAAGCTTGGCTACAGAATACAATGCATCTCATGACCCTAATGACATATTTTGTTTACATTTATGCTATAAAAGATCTCCTAACACTCACGCACGTGATGTAACTTTAAAATTTAGTAATAGATACAAAATGCCGAAGAAGTGAATTTAACTACATCATACAGCTGTTTCGTCCTTCAAGGACTAACCAGTGATGCTAGGGGCCAAAAGTTGAGGATCGAAATTCTATTAAATAATGTAGAAGCAGAAGGGTCAAGTGCGTGAGACCCATTTTATTTATGAATTTAAAAAAAATTAAATTAGTTCTGTTTAATTTCAACTCGTATACTTCAAAAGTGTGTACATTATGAACCATGCCACTACTACGTATCACTATCAATTTGTACACTTGATTAGATTGTGGTGCTACTTATTTCAGCTGAAACGTCAAAGGTCACACTTGACCTCTTTTGGAGTATATCTATCTTAACAACATTGGTTTTCATTTTCTCACCAATCACTTTTATTCCAAAGTATGTAAAAACACCGATTTGAAATTTATATTTTCAACCTCCATTTCTTTCACGATATGATTATTTTGTTAAACAAATACTAACTAATGATACAAAATATACAGAAAGCTAGTTTTGTTTCTGTTTTACGTCCTTTTAACGGGTGTAGAGGAAAACCGGAATCCTCGTAAAAAATATAGTGCCATTGGACTGCACAAGGTAGGCCTCGAAACCGTGACCTAGATGTTAAGGATTAGCCGTAGCGAAGTGTCAAACACATTTATCGCTCCCCCTCCCTTTCCCACTTAAAATTCAATGTCTAAAGAGTAGAATCTGTAGATTTAATAATAAAGATGACATAATATGGGGAAAGAGATTTGTGTTTTATTAAGTACATATAACCTGTCGCCTGTATCAATGTTAACAGTGTAACTACCCAATAGAGTATCATAACCAAGAGTAACAGGAGAGGAAAAGTACGTTACACCGAACATCATCCACAACAAGATGCTGATTAGAAGTTTAACACGTGTTATTAAAATACTCCCGAGCCTCGTATTGTTACAGAGGAACACGGGATCTGATAACCCAGACGGGTTAAATATGTGTCGTGCGGGTTTTAAACTGTTGACGAGAACTGAAGCACCAATTGTACCCAGTAATTGTTGTTGTTTATAGTTACAACCAAATTTTCTGAGTGTCAAAATGGGATTTGAAAACAAATCAAGTCAAACAATTTAAAGTTTAACCTCCAATATAGTACGAAAGTATCATTATAATTTTGAAATGTGTTTGTGTGTTGACAAAACTTAAATTAAACTCACGGTGAATATTTACATTATGACCATTGCGAAAATTCAAGTAGTACAAGACCATGTTATCCTAAAGAGCAAGCCGTCTTCTGCTTCCTCCTTGTGATCAGCTTTTAACAAAATCAGATATTACTGAAGCGTCAACATGGAGACTCTTGTAAAAGAACAAGAGAATAAGACTAGATGTTCCGGAAGAGTAAGCGTCTTCTGCTTCATGCAATCTTCTCAAATTGAGAAACCGAGTCACCTTTCTCAATCGCAAGTAAGCGCACTAATGATAATACTAAAAAACGCCCATCTTCACATCACACAAAAATAATTCTCAATATTAGACAAAGATGACGACAATAAAACGTGTTCGTAGTTCTCAAATTCGTTGAATGTCACATTCTTTAGAATTTAGATTAAGATAATATCAAGGGACCAACTATATATAAGTCAGGGTTATATGACTGAAACGGTCGATAAGCACAACGCTGAAGGAAGCAGATTATTCACCAATGGGATTTTGGTGGCATCTAAGAGACTTGCCAATAGTGTTCATCAACTTGCATTTCTTACATGAGACCTAAGACCACATAGTAGATGTACGAACATTAATTGTAGCAAGATAAATGTAATTCGAGGTTAATTTTCATAACATTTAAAGGGAATATACTTTCCAGGAACAATACTAGTATCTCTTAATCTTGTAAAAAAAAACCCAAAAAAATCAGAGAATAACAAAGCGTCAACAAAACCATAATCCGAACTCAAAATCGATTGAACTAGAGGCAAAATAAGAACAATTGAAAGAGTTTCATGGAGAACCTCGTAAAAGCATAAGAGAATAAGACCAGGTGTTCCGGAAGAGTAAGCGTCTTCTGCTTCATCGACGACACCCGCCCTGTCACTTGGTCACATCCAAGTAAACATCAATCGTCAAAATGAGAACCGAGTCATAATTGCCAATCACAACCAGTAAGCACACTAAAAAGCAAACTCAAAAACGTCCATCTTCATATCACACAAAGGCAGAAGAGGTACATATATGTAGTAAGCACATACCGTAAAAGACAGACATCACTCTGTTCGGATGATGGGTACACTGTGCTACTGGCAATGGTTTAGCACAACTGCTACATATATTTATATAGCATGTTTGTAGACATTTTTACCTGTTTGTAAGCAAACAGGTAAAAATGTACATCGAGACGAGTTAGCAATAGGTAACCTAAAGAGCAGCAGTATGTCAAACAACACTCAAATTATTCTTCCAGTTTTGGCACTGCCCAACCAATATAATTATTTACAACTTAATAGACTGATGCTAGTTGAGTAAAGTTTCTTGTTCAAAGAAAGACAACGTTCTGATGCGTTATTTGAACCCACAACCCTTAATTCAATAATTTTGTGGTCGTTCGTGTCGGCTATAGGTGATTGATAAGACTCAAGAATTTTAGTCAGAATTTTATTTAACCTTTCTATTTCAATTTTGTAAATTTACATTTACTCTGCATCCTTCCATTGTAATGCTTTGTGAAGGCAAATGTTGTTATAGGACTGTAACATCATTTGTTATTGTGACGTCATCAATTTCATTGTTGTCTGTTTCACTTGGTTAACTGTTAAAAAACTGTCCGAAATTACTAAATAAAGCACAATGATTCTATCAAAATGTAAATATAAGTAATAAATATTTTGACCAATATTGTTACAGTCCTTTAATACAATAGCGGTCTTTATTAAGTTTGTAATCAATGGCAATGTGTAATATAGGACTGTAACAACATTCCCTAAAACATTCATTGCTTAATATTACAGTCTACACTGATATTCACTCGATAACCATTGTACTGCAAACTAGAGTTATTTTCCAATAACTATACTTGAGAACGTGCAACATTTCTATGACGTCGAAAACAATACATGTGGGCGGAGCTATGCAAATTATTCAGTTCGCATCACAATTGTATGACGTCATTAACAATTGACATGGGTGGAGCTAGCTACGGCTTATGCAAACTTCATGCTGTTACATTTATTGAACTGTTCTCACGTTTGTAAGTTGTGAAATGAAATGTATGTCTGCGAATGGAGCTAAATTGAACAGAAAACTTATGAACCATTTACAGGAAAATACTGTAAATATAAGGATTAACCTTTGATTTTGTTTAGTTTATTAGATCATAAATCCAATGGAGCAGTCGGTAAATTTAACGTAAACGCGAAAATAACACACCCATCTGCAGGACATTAAACGGAACCATGCACTATTTAATGTTTTTGTTGAAGATATCTGCAATCTTTAACAAAATCTAGTGTGAGGGTTGTTTGGTTTCTTCCTACCCGTGTTGCAGAAAACTTAATTTTTACATCAAATAATACATCCCACAAATGTACATTATACAGAACACAATTCGCAACGTTTCTGTCTTATCTTGGTGTAAAAGTACTCGCATGTCTTCTGCATAACTAGCTTTTGGTTTTAAGTGCATCATTCGAAGCTACCGAAATTCAAAACGTCATCCCTGGAGCGGTTAAATATAAAAGATGTTCATATTACCATATTATCACACTGAAATCTTTTTGCGAGTACTAGCTGATTGTTGATAGTACAACTCTGCCCGAAACTGACAAACAAACGTCAAATAATAGCCACAATTACGGTTAACGATAGCAGAGCACGAAATAACATGCCATGCTTCCATTCATCGCCATGTTGAAATGGCTATGCACGTGCTATGCCCGTTCAATACCCACACCGATGGATCTTCTATTGGTCCCAAGTGCCTCTTACAAAATGTATTTGAGCATCGTTATTATTTAGGTCCAACTCTTATATTTATTAACACATAAATAACGATTTTATCCCGATGATCATCACAAGGGATAGACAGTTTGAAGGAAGCTTTTAAACACGGAGATCTAAAATGAGGCTAGTCTCGTCATTTTCCGGCAGAAACCGTTGTTCCCTAGCGGTTTTCAATTATCGCTGTATATAGCTTCATGTCATATCACAGCAAGCAATGAGGATTGGGAGTTGAATAAATCTGTTGCACAACTATGGTAGAAAGTTATAGCGATCTACCAATTCTCCAAAGACCTCCCTGCGACCTAATGTCTTCCTGTCCGCGTCATAATGACCCTATGACCTCCTGAAGTCTTATAACGGCCTACTGATCCCCAAACTTCAAAATGACCTACTGACTTCTTAAAGGTCTCATAAAGACTTCCAGTCTCCCAAAGGCCTCGTAACAATCCACGAACGCTCTTGTAGGCTTCACATGACCTGCTGTCGGACTTCCAGACTGTAATGTGTAGCTATCGTTACATAGTTGTCATAGTGACCGAAATACTCTATTTTTTAACGATTTCTCCCTTGCATTTTCACAAAAAGGATATCAAATGGTTGTTACTACTCCCTGCTTGACGCTCAGCATTATGAGAGTGGAACAACTTGTTTACCCGTTGTCAGTACAATGGGACCGGGTGGGGTGTACTGGTTTCCGTGGAATTTTGGCAGTATTCTTCAGTTTGGAATAGTAACATACAGTCGGCATCAGTTTCGCACAATCACAAGGAGGCTTTCACGAATACCGCATTCTCACAAATACACACACACACTCACCACACGCACGCACACACGCACCCCCCCCCCCCCCCCCCCCCCCCCCCCCCCCGATATCCGGGCTTTGTTGTGTAATACGGGAGTTGCAATATTGTGAAATGACGAAAAATTACGTGGTTTGAGCACGATATTCCCACCAAACTATGTCGTCACAATCACCGGAAGGTGAGACAATCCGGGAAAATCGTATTACAACTACGTAGTTTTACGTCTTTTTCACTATCTCGAAACTCCCGTATTGTTTGTGGTAAACTCCCGTTGTTTACGACCTTAGAGCCATATGATTGGTCCTCAGACTTCATATTGTACACGTCAACAATATTCGAATGACGTCACTCAGTCGTATCCCTGACAAGCCCTTTGATTTGGGATTTGAAATCTCTAATAGTCCAATGTGGTCCCCTCATTCGTTATATTCACCATTTTCTGATATGAATAGTTATCATTTTTTTTAAATGAGAAAACAAGAATTCATTTTGATTTCTAGATATTTGAAAATAGATTTTTCAAGATCAAAACTTATATATAAAACTAGAAATTGTTGGCTAACAATTGACGGGCTTTTCACACCTTTTGCCGATTTGGTCTTTTGTTATAAATATCATACTCTTTTTCATTTTTAAAGTTAGAGTGATATACATGTATATAACCGAAAAAAAATGGAAGTATAATTTGATTTTTTTTTTTAAATCTTCCGCCCTCATCAGGATTCGAACCTAATATCCTTCGGTTGGAAGGCAAAGTCATTTTTTTTCCCTTTAAAAATAATTTTTAATATCCCATACATAGGGCCGCAGACCCTGAAGTTCCACACAATGTAACAATATAAGAGGCAAAGATGTTATCCATTACGCAAAGCGGGGAGTGTAGGCAATAACGTGATTTGACAACATTTGATGTTGGTACAGAGTATGTGACCGAGTAGTGGGGCATCCCCAGGATGACGTCATGCCTTGGTTTCATCGAATGGACGTATTCTCCTGTATAGAAATAGAATTATCCTGTATAAAAATAGCCTTTTAAGGATTTGTACACAGATGTTTACAACGGGCATTTTGTCTACATCGGTTGGGTTTGCCACGCATTGGGGTTAATGCTACACCCCATTCTAATTTAAAAGCTCATTAAAAGTATTCATATGTAATATACATTAATTGCTGTACATTGTTGCAACTTCAACATTCCGATGACGTCATATTGTTTACAGGTTCCGCGATGTGTTTGCATCGGGGACCTGTAATTTGGTTATTTTTTTGTGTTCGCAATGTTTAGTATTGGTTACATCATAGGAACCGAGCAATATGTCAGTTATTGTACGAGAGGGGCGGTGCTACTTCTCGAGCGCGGAGCGCGAGAGAAGTTAGCTCCGCCCCTCGACGACACTCCGCACCTCATATTGCGAGGCTCCTGTGATGTAACCGACTTGTCGCATAAAGTGTCACGTGACAATTTCATGTGAAATTTTTATCATTATCAAAAAAACATCACAACATGTCGGACTTAATCTCAGGCCAGTTTTGGCACATGATGACAGACGATCTGGACGATCAATCGAGTAATCGCCATGAAAGTGACCCGGACCTAAAGTCCTACCGATTACGGAATGTTTGACTTTTTTTTTACTCAGGAAATACTTATTATAACCGTTTACCGGTTTCCTTTCGAAGTAAGCATGTTATTCCCGAAAATGTGTTTTTAAAACTGCCATGTACCTTTTTATTTCAAGACTGTTCATGTTGAAAGTTTACGTTACAATGCGAAAAAAAGATAACCCGCGGAACATGTCTGTAACACAGGGACCTGAGAACTTGTTTCAGCTTTTTGGGGTTTAGATCGATTTTCGATAAAAATATCCCCTCCCCATTTGTCATAAAGGCTTTTGAGGGGGCATATTTAAAATTGATCTGAACCCCCAAAAGTGTAAAATTAATCTTAAACACCTTAGTTAAGTTCCAAAACTAGCTGTATCAAATTGTCAGGTTCCTGCGGTCTGTAATGGCGAAATGTATTGAATTGTTTGCAACAATGTTGCAGAACGTTTTGTAGGTCTGTCTGTATTTTTAGTTATTTCCCACGGTGTCCATTGGCCATGTTTCACTTACCAATGAGAGTTTCGAATTCTATTGTACTCGGTCAAAGGGAGGAGCCTCACTAATACCATATGGTATTAGTAAAACTGTGAAAAATTAGTTGGTTATATCATAGCTAGATCACAGGAAAAGTGACACGTCTATGCGACAATGTTAGATTTGCTATGATTCATTCATGAGATTCCTTCAAATTACATCAAACAATGACAGACATGAACGTGGTTTTACCAAACTATTGGTTAATTGAACAACTGACACTATTTTCACTTTCACATTCATTAACTACTTACTTTTTCTGTTGTGCCAATTCAACGATACACGGGCTCCCCGTCTGTAGAATAACATATTGAACTATTTAGAAAAAAAAAATTAATATTGTCGATCGCTTGGATGTCTGATTCTGTAGGTTTGAAGCTAGGGTCAGATTTAAGCTAGAAGTAAAATTCAGTATAGAAATTGTCCACTAAAACTTATGGGCCGGTACCCAGTCTAATTCAACGACACAGGAGAGTTCCGAAATTGGAAACCAGCATTAACAAACAACCGTAAAATCAGTTGGCGCACACTTTCCCCGAATATAAGGGATTTAATGTATTACTTAAATGGAAACTGTAGTCAATTTAATGAACAATGATGTAATGGAGCAGTCACAAAATATTCTTGAAAACATGTAAAGATATTTATGCATCTACACACTTACAAGAAACAACGCAACAACTGTATTGAATGAATAAGGCCACCCTCAAAGAGGGTGACAGAACATTTATTAATTAATAATAAATGATAAAAGATTATGAGATAACATTAATCATATGTCAAATATATATAAGATATCACTTTTATCAAACATCAAATAAAAAGCCAATGTGGGGTTTACCAAATAAAAACCGCCACAAGCTACATACACAAAACCATACACAAAGTTATATCAACAAAACCATACAAGTTACATTAACCAGAATTTAGCAGGGAGGAAGTGGGTGGGAGTTCAAAATTTAAGTATTGATCTTCATTAAAATCTGGACATTGATAATCTAATTATGTAAATTTCAAAGATGGCTGCCTGATGTGAAAGGTCTTAAGAAATATGTGGGGTCTAGGGACCCCCTTAAGACAATTGACCAATCGGGGTGACCCTAGGTCTTAAACAAGGGACATAACTCCAATAACATTAATTGCTAGCAATTAACTTAAAAGGGGGACAGGGGACATAACTCTTACAAAAACTTAAGCATTGCAATACATGAATAATTGAAAATAATTCTTGCATTTGTGTTTCCGATGCATAAATTAAGCTAAATACTTAGCTGCCTTTTATGCATCTACACACTTACAAGAAACAACGCAACAACTGTATTGAATGAATAAGGCCACCCTCAAAGAGGGTGACAGAACATTTATTAATTAATAATAAATGATAAAAGATTATGAGATAACATTACTCATATGTCAAATATATATAAGATATCACTTTTATCAAACATCAAATAAAAAGCCAATGTGGGGTTTACCAAATAAAAACCGCCAAAAAGACATTGAAATGTCCTCATAAAACATTGAAATGTCGTCCTAATCCATGAACGATATCCTTCACCTTGGTCACATAGTTGCACGAAGGCAAAGTTCAAAATTTAAGTATTGATCTTCATTAAAATCTGGACATTGATAATCTAATTATGTAAATTTCAAAGATGGCTGCCTGATGTGAAAGGTCTTAAGAAATATGTGGGGTCTAGGGACCCCCTTAAGACAATTGACCAATCGGGGTGACCCTAGGTCTTAAACAAGGGACATAACTCCAATAACATTAATTGCTAGCAATTAACTTAAAAGGGGGACAGGGGACATAACTCTTACAAAAACTTAAGCATTGCAATACATGAATAATTGAAAATAATTCTTGCATTTGTGTTTCCGATGCATAAATTAAGCTAAATACTTAGCTGCCTTTTTTCTAGTGAATTGGTGTCTTACTTTGCGGACCTGATCGACTGTTCTTTTAATTGTCGCTTTAACATTTGCTAGTTGAAACTTAATTTTAATAATGAACAAAGGGCAGTTGAAATCTGGCAGTAAAATGTGCGTGCAAGGGGTGCCCTCTGAGAAATCCCCGACCCGTGTTAATGCTGTACATATTTTATGTCTACCAATTCAAAGGAATGGTAAGTGCTTTCTGCTTGTACCATGTATTAATTTTCTGTTATGATATCAATAGTTTTGAAGGTCGTCTGTGTATTTCTTGGAGTCGGGTCCTATCTTTGTATGCTATACTTATATGTGTGCGTTTATGTTTGCGCGTGTGCGTGCTTGTTCGTAAAGTTTCCTTTATCGTTGAGCATAAATCAAAGTACTGAAAGTACATCGCAATCATACAAAATGAAAGCATAATTTTTTGAACTTATGTTCAGAGTTGGTCAAAGGTAATTAATTTACCCACTTTAAGTCATTAACTTCAGCATGCTTCTTGTCAAACAGCGTTACCGAGGGGTCGTTGGTTATTGGCATAGCATGTTTTACATACTCTTCAACTTTGACCTCTACCAAAAAACGTAAGTTGAGTTTTCAGACAAATTTTCTTCATTATAATTAATGGGTAATGGTCACGGTATGCTGCTAACGAAATATCATCACTTTGTCTTCTGGTAATGGATAAATTGTCAGTTAAGATTTTAAAATAAATGACCCCTGTGACCTTGAAAGTGGGTCAAGGTCATTCATATTTTCAAACCTGATATTCCATGACCTTGACATTTTATATTTTGAAATAAGAATAAAGTTTGCTACCCAAAATAGCGATTTTCAACTTTGACCCAAACGAACAACCGGAAATTGACATTTTAGAGGAAAATGTTTCCTGACAAATCTTATTTATTTCTTATTCTGCATCACATATTCAAAATATTAACTCATTGCATTAAGCCGTTAATGAGATATTAGATTTAGAGGGAAAACCGGAAATGGCGTCTTGGCAGCCATTTTGTTTTTTTGATGAACTGAAAACTATCGCAAGAAAACAGGGGACAACTGAAAATAACATTTCCATATCAATGTACCTATCTGTGTGACAAAAAAGTTAGATATAGCTTATGCCTACAATAATATCATAACAGAAACTATGAACAACCAACGGTTTTTGAGATATAGGGCCCTTTTAATATTTTTTGCAAATAACGTCATGGCGTGCATCTTGAACATACTTGAAAACCCAATTGTCACCAAAAATTCTGATGAATAATAAACATAACAAAAACAATAGGCCTTTCCACTAATTGGCGAAAAGACATGTTGTTCCTGTAATGTTAATTATTATTATCAAAATTAATATGAAATATATCCAATCCAGATTGTATACCATGAGCAAGGTGTATCCAATCAGAGGTGACCTGCCATAGCGATGACCTCCAATATCTGAATACAATTTATTGCCCATGTGGCAGTCTCAGATTGGAGTGTCGAAATCGAACATATAGATGAAAGTGTAGTGTTAGTACACGTGACAATCTACAGTCGTTTCACGATAGCAAATATAAACTAAAAGGCCAATTAGGATTTAAGGGAGCTTTGATTACACATCAGCGCACAGTTAGGCACTTCCGTGTTTGAAATGAAGACAGTAACACGAGGGACAAACTTACAGTATTTATAGTAAAAAAATAGATTATTACAGGTGTGCAGAATTTATAGCATTAAATATCATACAAGAACGTTATTCTATTACTGTCAATCATTTAAATGGAGACATTAAAGGGCATTCTTTACAATTACATTTTAATGATTAATGATTTTAATGACACAAATTGGTCAATTCCAGGGCGAGCGAAAGGTTAGGTAACTCTTCATTTAGTTTATTCTATATCAGGTATACCATTACAGTTAATTCCTCCCGAGTACAGCTACTAATCTCTGTAATTATCGCTACCGGTTCTGATTACAGCTCAGATCAACGATGTGTCGATGGTCTCCCTTAGTGCGTTAGATAGTTTAATAGACTATTTAAAGAGCGTTAAATGATACTTATATTCTTTATAGTATAATTTTCCCTCCCCTATAATATACAATCTTGTGTTTTGTATTCGATAATCGTGCGATGTTTATATACAATATGTTATGATGTATATATTCGAACATTTGTGATGTTTGTTCCAAATCTTGTTATTTGTATTGTACAGTAAAAATCCGAACGGTGCGTGCATGTCAAAACACAAACAATGACCGGTTGAAAAGAGAAACTATCCATGAATCGATGGCACATAAGCTTGGAGCGGTAATATTTTGCCTATGTGAGAGAAAACACGGATACCCACGAGGGGGTAGGCGTGACCTAGACTTTTCTACCGGTTAGTTGCTTACCTTTAGGTTTTTATAAGGCTACTCTGCATCTGTTGTTATTGTAAACTTAATAATTTAGAATTATATAAGGATTGAAAGTCATTTTTTTAACTTTCATAGCACTATGAAAGTTAAAAAAATGACTTTCAATCCTTATATTTACATTTTTACTATAGAACAATTGCTTAACTTTATTGATATCTTTTTCCAATTAATAGTTTATTACCTGCGTTTGAATATGTGTCGTCATTTAAACGACATGGGCGGAACAGCCCAGCTTGAATAAAATTGGCGCCAATGATAATAATTAGTCATTTGAGCGTTTAACGCAAGGGCATTCTCCATGTTATTCGAAGCGGCGCGACAAGACTCTCGTTGAACAAGCTTGATCTATGACGTCATAATGAAATCACGTGCTACGTCTCGAGAACCATTGCTTTCATAGTTTTATAAAAGGCATTTTTGCTGATAATGTTCATATAGTGGGTTGCAGTGCAAATGTAAATATATTATTATGAAACACCGTATATGTATATTACCTTCTACATTCAATGAAAAAAATAGTCACATTTATGTCCACAAGCACCTGTGAACCAAACTACTAAAATATATTACAGTGATGATATCATAGACAACATTTGTTTAAATTTAATGAAGTACTTTTCTTTTTCAGGTTTTTCCATTCTTAAATACCAGGTATTGTCGGGGATGGATTTTGTAAAATGGAAATTTTTTGAAAAAACTCTGTGCACAAGTTTATGTAATCTAAACTGCGATTTGTACTGTTTATGAAACCGAACACGAGTTCAAAGCTGGGTTTTATTCCTCTGATCGAAAATTCTGTTACCTTGGCACACCATTACCTACATGTATATGACATTTTACTGGTACCGGTAAACGACATCCAGGGACTAATTTTAGAGCTCTTTCCGTTTAAGTTATATTAATTTCCATCGGATAGGATTTGTATCAACTGCTTATAGCCTCGTTATATTTGTGAATTTCTACTGGGTCATCAGTTGGTAATGTTGATTAACATAATAATAATTCAGTTGAGAATTATTGGCTGTCATTTAGATTTTTAATTAAGTTTTTTTCTTTTTAATCACCTATTGGAATGTTGTTAAGATTTGTTTTACTGTTGAACAAAAATACGTTCCAAGGCTTGTTTTACTTCTTGTTTGTATGCACAGGGACTTGAGAATTTGCTACAGCTATTTTTTACCTAAACTGAAGTGTTGAGAGTTATTTTACTCTTTTTAGGGGTTAGATCAATTTTCGATAAAAATGCCATCCCTTCCCTCAATGTTTATAAAGGCTGAATGGTGGAAAGATTTCGAAGTCGAAAAATTGACCCAACCTGCAATGTACATTTACGTTTCTTACATCATAAATCACGTACGAAAAAAAACCCGCTGGATATTGTTGGAAAGATGGATCATTTTTACTTTATAAACCTCCTAAATGTACGTCAAATGTATCCTACTTCCGCGGAAATAATCTCCATTTCCTCCAAAAACACGCACAATTTCCATATTTCAGAGTTTTGGTCAGCTATCCTGACACCTTTTTGCATACACTGTATCAATAAGTTTGACGTCACGTCACGCGCTAGCCTTTCGTTGCCGTTTAATGGTGAGCTTCCTCTAAATATAGACATCCAATGAGCGCAAAAGGCTTATCTTGTTTTGTTTTTAACACAATATAGTAATATATTTACATTTGCGCTACAAACCACTTAATGAACCATCTCCAGCAAACTGCTTTTCATAAGAGTATGAAAGCAGAGGTTCTGGAGACGTAGCACGTGGTTTACTTATGACATCATAGATCAAGCTAGTTCAATGAGAGGTTTGTCGTTTCGCTTCTTCGAATAACATGGAAATGCCCCTGCGTCAAACTCTCAAATAATTAATGTTATTCGTAGGCGTCGACTGGGACAGTTCCGTCAATGTGGTTTAAATTACGTCGTAAATACATACGCACGTAAAATATAAATAAAATTTAAAAAAATGTTTATACATGTAGTATATTGGTAAATGTAAGTGTATGGATTAAAAGTCATTTTTTTAAACCTCCGTTGTGCTGTAAAAATTCAGCAGTTACACCCATAAATAGCACGAAGCTCGCTGCCGCGCAATATGATGTTTGCCTGCAAAGCTTTGTCATTTATATCGACCATAAAGACCAAAGCTCTGTCATTTATATCGACCATAAAGACCAAAGCTCTGTCATTTATATCGACCATAAAGACCAAAGCTCTGTCATTTATATCGACCATAAAGACCAAAGCTCTGTCATTTATATCGACCATAAAGACCTTTTCAAGACACAGATGCTTATTGCTTCTGATATCAATAATAATAGACAATATGATGGACATAAATTTTGTCAATGAAGAAAATGATGATTCAACACGCTAGGTAACGCAGCCATTGTCAGTTCAGTGAATCTGTGGCTGGACTTGTGGTAAAAAACATCAAGTAGTTTGTACATAAAAAATATATACTTAATTCACTTTATAACACTTATGAAACAAGCTATCAAACTTAAATTAATCTCTCTTGTTTGCCCAGCTGTAAGCGCGCGAAGGGGTCTTATTGTGGGAGAAAACCGGATTACGCGGAGAAAACCCATGTGGTTAAATGCCAAGTGCGTTATCCAATACACCACCCGACCAAATGTCAAATCGAAACATTCATGTCGGCACGTCCCCATACAGTTTCATACTGATTATGCATTTTACTCGCAAGGTATAGCAGCCATTGTCAGTTCAGTGAATCTGTTTCTTGACTAGCGGTAATGTTTTATCGTTTACAAACATCCCTGTAGTGTACTGACTTATTGTGAAATAGTTTTTACTTGTATTTTAAGTTGTCTTTCCATCAGCTGTCTTTTATAATGTAACACACTTCTAGTAAAAGGAGAGGAATGTTGTGAAATAGCACTATAGCAAAGGTACGACCCCGAGGATTCCGGGTAGCTCTTACCCGGAAGGCCTTGTACTTCTCCATAAGTAGTGTTTTAGCCGTCAGTTATCGTGAGACCCCCGTGCAACACAGACGTTTTTACCTGTCGTTGCTGCGCTGTCTGACAGTATTGTCATACAGACAAGATAACTCACTTTAAGTATATCTACACCCCTCGATTTTCCAGTAGTATCAATAAAAAATGAACAATTTGAACATGTGATGACAAATCGAAACATTCATGTCTGCACGTCCTCAATTTGATATTTATTGTACATAGACCTTGATCCTTTTTTAATGCCGGTTAAACATTACACCGATTTGATTTCATACTTGCCTGTATATTACTATATCTACATTACAAGAACACGCAACCGTATAAGTGGTAAATGTCATGTATACCGGCGTCAGTCATCAAAATACCCCTCAAGTGGTCCGGATGTCCACGAAAACCACCGACAATATGGCTTCATTGTTCGCAGCAAGCAAGGGATAATCTGGATTTATAAGAATTCCTCTTCCTCACTGACGGGTTCTATATAGGATCTGTATCAGCAGATGTTTCTCGTTTGAAACACGGTCAACCGTTCGGAATATCTCGGTTGGCGATATTGCAAGTTGGAAATCAAACGTGGAGCAGATGGACACGTATAGACTTAATATGGTAAAATAAGCGATATTTACCTATATATAGGTAAATAATGCTAGTTGTATTATTGAAAAGTCTATACGTGTCCATGTGCTTGGTGTTTCGAATGTATTATCCTCACTAGATTCTAACAATATTTTTGATTTTAGCCATACTATTAAAGGCTCCATATACGTAACTTTCGGCAAAACGTGAAGCAAAATGCAAGCCTAATAACTTTTTATATTTATAGATTTAGTTAAGATTAAGTCATATCAGCGATATTCAAGATGAACTCTTAAGCGGTTACCGGTACAGCAGCAGTTGAAATTCGGTATTTGTAAACACGCGTCCATTTTGAACTGTCTTCTAACTTCGGTTTGTTGTTGAAGTGGGCCCCACCTGAATTATTTTCAATTCTTTGGATTTTTCTGTCAAGGTTTTCTTGTTATTTACCGCTCAGGTTTACTTCGTTTTAGGCTTACTTTTACATGATTATCATCTGGATTATTTTTTCAGAATTGTTCAGAATCATGAAAAATTTCCTGAAGTTACGTATATTGGGCCTTTAATAGTTTTGATTTAAACATATATTACATGTGTGTATACAGTAGGGTTGGTTTGGTTTATTTTGTTTTAGGTCCTATTAACATCCAGGGTCATTTAAGGATATGCCAGATTTTTGGAGGCGGAGGAAACCTGGCAACTGCCCTACGTGGTTCGCAACACAGAATGTCGGCACATCAAAACCAATCGGCCGCCGTGGCCTCCGCGTATTTTTTTAAAAGTAGAATTCGTTACAAAACTACCAACGTATACATGTATTAGAGAGCGGGAGAGAAAGAGAGACGTTATTTTCTGTATTATTCAATTTATAATTCATATAAATATATAATTAAACTACATCATTCGTTTATGGTATATTCAAATCGAGTCATGATTACCATCGAGTATCCTTGCATTACCGATTTTTTTAAATGAACCGCGAAGCGGTTTATGATGAGAGTACACTTCGATTTGTTTGTGTTATAACCCCATAACATGAAAATATATTCATGTTGATTGCTTATAATTTAATCTATACTCTGGGAAAATTCTCTTTATTGATGGACTTTTTTCTCTTACAAATAATTACGCCGCTGCATCAGCCAATCAAAAGTGACGTTATAAACGGCGACGTCATTTTTTACGTTATGGGCTGATAACATATTTTTTAAGCCAATGAAAATGTTTGTTTCAAACAAGATGAAATTATAACGGATGCTTGTCATAGATATATACACAATCTACTGATGGAAACAAAAAAAAAACAGCAACATGAAACTGTATTTAGAAGAAAAGAAAAACAAATATTTTTCAATTACATTTTTCTGTGGGATGTAGTCGTCACCTTATTACGTCGTCATTTTTGGTTTTACTGTTCTAAGAAAGGTAACTCGAATTCGCCACAGTGTCCTGCACGAAAATGAAAATAATTATGTTCTTTGATCGTCCAATTAATTATCAAAACAATTTTTTGAAAATTTCTCTTTATTGATTGACATTTCAATATGTCAATTGGACGATTCTGAGAACTTTTTATTGATTTTTTATTATTATTTTCTAATACTACAACTTATATCATATTTTTTTGAAGACTTATATCGGTTTTGATTGATGATAAATTATTTCTTATTTGATTCGATTAAAAATTGGTTAAACTTGGACTTTGGAATTTCAGTGCATTATCAAGTTAAGTTTCATTGCAAACTATGTTTATCGATATAAGAATATCTCCCTCGCTCTTCGGAAGTAGAAAAAAATCGGTAAGAAAAAGTCGGATTTGCATACGACATTTTCGCATGTTTGACCGTACTTCGAAAAAAATAGTTCATGAATGAAATTGATTCCTTTTTTTTCATGTATATGGTCATTTTAGGGAACATAGAAAGTGTTTTAAGCAAAACTGCATTCCTATTTTTGTGCATTTTCCAATCAGTAGATAATATGTATGCTTTCCGGTCGAACTTCCGGTAATTCTCCGGTAAATCAGCTTGAAGACGATGGCCAAACGTCTAAAACGTATCATGTCACACAGGAACGGGATATTGGTTGACAAAACAGCTACGCTTAAATCGGTAACGGGCGGAAATGTGTGACAAGACAATACGCTAATCTGTGCTTTCTTACTTTGTCCTTATTTCCACATTTCTTTTATTTTCAAATAAAACAATCCTTTTCCAGTCGGCTTTTGTAACTCAAATCACATTTTTGGAATCATGACTCAATTTACCAAAAACATTAGGTTGATACTACAGATCTCAAGACTGATCAAGGGGAGACAACAAGAACAAAATATATATACTTTCCAGAATTTAGATGACCGATCTATCAAAAATCGGTATTGTCGTAATTTTTTTAATTGAAATAAAAAGACATTACAAAAGTATGGTTCAATTAAGGAGTCTCGACCCTTTCGCAATTAACAGCTAGATTTCCTTTAAACTTTCATATGTTGATTATGCTACCAGGTAGAGATGATTTTGTGAAAATCTAAGCATTCCTATGACTTGTTTCATTTTTGGTAAAAAACACCAAAAAATGATTTTTCTCAAAATTTAATGTTTTTTCTATATTTTTTTCTTGTGAATGTTGTTGAAAATCTCAAACATACAATAAAATAAAAAATAATCAATAGCTACATCAAAAATATTTTATTTGTGGAAAATGGACAAACGATTTTTACAAAATGTGTTTATAAATAAATAAACTTTATTTATTTTACAACAATTATGAAACAAGTTATACAATTTATATTAATCACTCTTGTTGGCCCGGATATTAGCGCGCGAGGGGTCTTATTGTGGGAGGAAACCGGAGTACCCGGAGAAAACCCACGTAGTCGGGCAGGTGACCCCATACCTTGTGTATAAATGTGTTTCTTTCATATCTAGCGGACAGATTTCAGTATTCACACTCAATTTATTTACATACCGTATAGTTATATAAAGCACAAGCAAAAAATTTAATCAAAATATCAGACAAGCTTTTTATGCTACTTATTGAAAACTAGATGTAAAACTGTGTCTATGGTAGGTTGTCTCCCTTGATGCTATTAGGAAGTTTTTGTAGTGGGTAGTATTTTTACAAAACACATATACTGTGAATGCGTACAAGCCTAAAACATTTTAGAACATAACAACTACCGGCGTTCTGTGTTATATTTTCAACAGCATAATAGTGCATTTATAATGACACCAGGCACAGCCCTTGTGTAAACGTTCTACCAACACGGATAGTTCTACAACACGCCGACTCTCTCTCCAGTTTGAGAAACCATGGCCAGTTGCACCGGTACTATAGGCCTACATTCCGATTCTATTTCTATACTGTTACCGTCGCTGTCAGTGTCCGACCATGTGTCGATATAGTGTACATCTGTTTTTGTTGTTGTTTTGCAAAGGAGTGGCCGTGATAATACTTTATTTGCTCGTAATCTTGAGTTGAAGACTTGAACAGTCCCCTCTCATCTCGCCATTGTTGACATCGCGACATATCAGTGTGTATAACGAATTTGATACCCTGTTTTCAAATTCCAGGTACACAAATAGGAAGCTACGTCACCACAAAACGAGCATCAAAACTTGTGTATTACGTAGGGTCGAGCGTTCTTATTACATTTTAATAAAAAAGGTAGGACAGGGGCGACATCTTGGCCCATTTGTTCAAAAGATGATTAGCTTAATCACTATGTAACGGAATTGTTCAACATTTACTAATTCTATTAATAAGGAAGGTAAGATCCCGAAATTTTGCATAAAAATTTGGAATTAGACATTTGATATCAGGAATGTTGTAACTAATTCAATGATTTCGTTTTCAAGTAACAGGATAATTAAAAGCACTAATCACTTCACTGATTAAGCTAATCATCCTTTGAACAACTGGCCCCTGCTGTTTTTAAATCTGTCGTCTGCTTCATAAAATATGGAAATTCCACCGATCAAGATTGACATGCATGTCGAATTCAATAGGCGTTTTTCTACTTAACTATCTTCGTCAATGTATCACTGACCAGTTACCTGAGTCAATCGGTTGTGCTTCAATGACGTCACATGTACCATGTGACCGGTCAGCTCGTTAAATTTCTCGCCAGTCGGGAGCGGTCAACTTTGACTGTCAATAACTAGATCCCTGAACACAATCAATATTAATTTTGTTGGTGGGCTAATCAGTATTTATTGAAATGTGCTACAAGTTTCATCACTTTTTACCAAATTTGCGAAATCGTGGCAATTTTTTTTAAGAACGGCCTCATGGTGTATGCGATGTAGGTGTGTGTGTTGGGATCGTGTGCATTTGGGAAGCTGTACATGTGGTATGTTCGTGTAAGCCTTCTTCCGATATTCTTGATCTTTTAAAGTGCTACCACACTGGTAAAGTATACTTCCGAAGTCCCCCAGCAGAACACCCCGTCCGGTCACATCATACTGACAACAGGTGAACCAGTCGCTCTACTCCCATAGTACTGAACGTCAAGCAGGGAGTAGTATAACTACCATTTATAAAAAATGTCTCGGCCTGGGGTCAAAACCTATAGCCTTCCTTACAGGGGCCGTCGGCAGTGCGTTAGTTCTACACTTGTTTATCGCAGGTAGGCTAATGCTAAAATTAAAACCACACACCAGCATTACATTTAAAGGGAAGCCTTCGTCAATTGACCTAATTGTCAACTGTGAATAGGTCACGTAACCTTAAAAGATAAACCAACCCTTTCAAGCGACCTATTGATTTCATAGTACAGATTTGTAGAACGACTTGTACAGCTGTACATGCTTCATTGCGCGCTAGTTGACACGTATTCACCGGCATTACAAAAAGTGAACTCAGCCGGTACAGTAGGTCACGTTGACAAAGGTCGACAACTACCCCGCCATTTGGACGGAAATGTAAATAAGGTTATTACATTTCAATGTTCATCGGGTGTTTCCGTTAGACTTATTAGACTATCGGCGATTACATTTTCTGTGTTATTTACATTCAAAGCGCCATGATGACAGCGACTGGGAGTATTTTCTGAGCTGTGTAACCGACATGAAGGATAAACACAAACTAACCACATACTGCATCGTTGTATTAATGACATTTTTAGCGTGTGTTATTGCTGCGAAGGATCGTTTGTGGGTAGTTCAAGCGGTGAGCAAAAACATATTTTCTTTCTTACAGTTTAGATTTGTGAAAAAGAGATCTTATTTTGACAAGAAGCAGCAAATCCATGTGGATTTTAAGAACGCCAGGAAACCATCCTCCATTTCCCTTGAACATAAAACAAGAAATTAGGGACCCCAGACATCTCAAATAAGTGACTACATCTTGTATTGCGAAATGCTTTTGAAATATGCTCATCATGTTGTTTTTGTTTTTTTTTAATTCAAGGTTTGTATCAGGGCTGAGTTTTTCAATTGTCTAACTTCAACACGTGATTTTATATAGCTTTATTTCTCATCATAAATAGTCCACGTGGACATTACTAGTGTCCTTTACGCAAAAAATATATTCGACTATCAATAAAGTTTATCGTATCTTATATCTTCTTGTATATTCAATTCAATTATTAACAGCAGGTTTAATCAGCAAACTATGTTACACGACATGAATGACCAAAAAAAGCCCACCCAAAATCATCCAAAAACATCTTTTGCTAAATTTTGACTTAAATATTCTGTACGCTAGAAACCACTGTTTATATGTGTGGAAAAATATTCCCTATGTTCCTACAAAATCGTTTAAGATATGTCTATTTAACACTATGTTGGCTTGGCAACACATGTTGCACTTATAAGTGGGATATTTATGTATTTATGAATATACAAAAGCTGACTGCGTTGACAATAACCGAGATTTAAGTGTACTATTTGGACTGTTTTTCTGGTGTGGTGGTGTAATCCATATGCATTTATGAATCCTACTCAAGCTATTTGCAATGAAGATAACCCAACTCAGAAATAATCGTACCGTTTCGAATGGTCTCAGGTTGTGAGGAGTAATAAACCAAGAAATTATGAATACTGTCCCAGCTTTTTTGTTGACAATAGCCAAGAAATTATAATACCGTTTCGAATGGTCTCAGGTTGTAACGTGTAATAAACAAGGCATTTATGAATACTGCCCAAGATTTTTTGTTGACAATAGTCAAGAAATTATCGTACCGTTTCGAATGGTCTCAGGTTGTGAAGAGTAACAAACAAACAAATTTTTAATACTGTCCGAAATTTTTGTTGACAATAGTCAAGAAATTAGCATACCGTTTCGAATGGTCTCAGGTTGTGAAGTGCAAAAAATAATGTGTTTAAGAATCCTGTCCCAGCCGTTTGTGTCGACAAAAAACCAGATATCATCGTACCGTGTCTGGACTGAGGTTAATGGTGTATATTGTATTGTAGCTTAATAACGCAGAAACATATTACTACTATTCATATACTTGCACCACGCATCACTTGCCACAGAGATGTTTTTTTAATTCTGACCTAGAGCAATATTCACTTAAAAATAGAGATACATGGATAGTATCGTACAAAACAAGGTTTATATTTATGCGAGGATTAGAAAAGACGAGATGGCAAGCCTCTGGCGACCCATCATCGTCTTTTCGCCCCGAGTCAAAAATAAAACTTGTAAGATACTTACCTTTATTCTGTTTACTCTGCAATCATTTTTACAAAGATATTCACAAAAGCAAAAACGCCATTTGTTTACCTTTTATTTCACTGAAGCTATACGCCGTCTATGTCGCGTAGAAAAATAGCCATTCAGGTTTACTTACTAGTTTTAGAAAGTCAAGACTAATTCAATATACATGCAGCTCTAATCTTTTTAAGTCTACAAAGAGTAACTTCATTCATACGTGTATGTATGAAAATATTTCACCAATGCGTTTAATTCCAATAACCAATTGTTTTAGTACCATGATAAATTCAGTAGTCAATCAAGAAATACTTTTACATTTCGCAGTCCCGTAAGAACCAGAAAGTTCACGTGCAATGTATTAACGGATACAGCAGTGGTTTATCCGACAGTAATTATCGGCCGATATCTTTTGTGGTTGAAGGATAAATACAGATATTTAAGATAGTCATCCTCGATATCTCAAGGGTTACGGTTAATTTTACTACTGTATGAGCAATCCTTAACAAAATAAAGGCAGGCGGATAACTATTCGATAGGTTGATGCATATTTCCTTTGAAGTATACTTAAAAGCGACACCAGCCATCATAGGGAGACATTCCTATCCCTACCTGACAAAGAGGTTCCTTTGACGCATTTTTCAAATTATTTCTTTTCTTTGTTAAGTGAAATATCTTTTTGCTTAATATCCGTTTTATGCATTTAGAAAAAAAAGATGATACCAACAAAATCATAATCATAACTTAAAACAATTAAACTAGGGGCAAAACATGAACAAAGAAAAGATTTACATGGAGACTCTTGAAAAAGTAAAAGAGGATCAGACCAGGTATTCCGGAAGAGTAAGCGTCTTCTGTTTCATCCAAGTCAGATCCAAGTAAATGTTAAGTGTAATATCTTGTGGCTCAATATACGTTTTATGAATTTAGAAAAAAAAATAGATGATACCAACAAAACCATAATCATAACTCAAAACAATTAAACTAGGGGCAAAACATGAACAAAGAAAAGATTTACACGGAGACTCTTGAAAAAGTGAAAGAGGATCAGACCAGGTGTTCCGGAAGAGTAAGCGTCTTCTGTTCATCGACGACACCTGCCATGTAAATCTAGGTCAGATCCAAGTAAATGTCATGGCCTCAAAATGAGATGTGAGGCTTGGTTCTCAATCACAACAAGCAAGCATACTAAAGAGCATATTCAAAAATGCCAAACTCCATATCATACAAGAATGTGGTATATCTCTTAATAAGACAAATATGGCGATCATAAAACTTGTTCATAGTCTCCATAAACCTGCAACTCTCGAATCCTTGTGTCATAAGACTTTATCAGCAGCTGACATCTATCAAGAAAATCTCGATAACCCAAAGCAACTCTAGAATAACGAATCAATTGCGACATGAAAGCACCATGGGATAAAGAAGCAGGAATGTTACTACCAAGCTATGCAATTTGCATTAATGGCATAACAGGCTTAATACATTGTACGTGATCCTTGGTCCAAATAAAGATACAACACTGCCAAAACTTATCAATTTTGATTGTTCTCAACTGACCGATATATATTGTAATTTATACATCCTCTTAAAGTAGTATTTTGTTTCACTGAACTTGAATGGTACATGTATGTATGAGTCTGGTCTCCAGTTTCATAAACGTTCCTTAACTTATAAAAATATAAAGGAAAACATTATAAAAGTTTAAGAAAGGTTCTTGACTTAAGTTTTCAACCTTTGATTCCGTTACAGTAATGCTGTTCTACAGAGATTGTTCAGATATGAAGTTTCTTTAGTTAAGGAACGTTTATGAAAAAAATAAGAGAATACCGAAGCGTTAACAAAATCATAATCCAAACTCAAAATTGATTAAATCAGGGGCAAAATATGAACAAAGGAAAAATTTTAATGGAGACTCTTGTAAAAGTACAAGAGAATAAGACAGGTGTTCCGGAAGAGTAAGCGTCTTCTGCTTCATCGACGCCACCCGCCATGTAAATCTTGGTCACATCTATGTAAACATCAAGTTCTCAAAATGAGAACCGAGTATCATTGTCAATCACAACAATTAAACACACTAATGAGCATACTCAAAAACGTCCATCTTCATATCACTTAAATATACAGAATATTTCTCTTTTTTTATATTTCTATGAGACAAAAATGACGACCATAAAACTTGCCCATAGTTCTGATCAACCTGTGGCTGAATGCGTGATCAGTTTATATATTATGTATCGCTATTGATTTGATTGAATGAAATGTGGGGTAACTTAAGTCTTTAGTCCCCCGTAAGCTAAAGTTTCAAAGTGGTTTCATTATACATGCATTACAGCATGCCTTTTATTAGCTTCAGTATAAACAACTTGAAATGAATTACGCATTTACATTCCTTTAAAATTGTCTACAGTAGGATTAAATTTTATTACATTTTTATTTGTGAAATATCGAAAATCATTCATTCTATAAAATAGATATTTTTCACAGCGCACTCGTGAAAAATATCAAAATATTAGCCCCACGCGTGAAATATTTTTGGTGTTACTGAAGACACTGTTAGATAACCTTTATGTATGTAAAATAAAATACTCATCCTCTTTTACTTTCTATTAAACTCTTTATGAAATATGTATGGGATTATTGGCTAACTATTATAGAAAAAATGTCCAGTATCATGAATATGGTAGATGCTATGTATATATAATGATTGGTGCTTTAATTTTTTGCCTTCAATGTTTGTGTTTATTGTTAAAGTAATTGTATTGTATACTTCTATGTAGGTTTCATATTGGTGTTGAACTATTTGCACACATACATGCTTGATTGGAAATTATCCCTATTAAAAGCTATGGGTAACTGTGAAATCGTCAAATATATATACATGTACCTATTTTTGCTTAATAATATATTAAATCAAAAATGTGTTGAAAAATATTGTTTTGTATAAATACTAAGGTAATGTATGAGTATGAATGGTGTTTGAAAAACGAGTAAATATGACGAAATGAACATGAACGAGTGAAAAACGTAAGAGAGACCTCCTGTGAGAGGCTGCATAGTGTAAGAGGGGTGAAACCAAAATCCCAAATCGAGCATCCCTCTAAATTACTGGGATAAAAAAATCCAATTTGAAACATGCAAAAAAAAAAAACAACATTTTTCCTATTAATTTTCCCAGGTTTTCCGCCATGGAGATCGAAGTCCTACTGGAACATTCCCAAATGATAAACACAGAAGTTATTGGAAACAGGGATGGGGTCAGCTGACGCAGGTAAAAGATGGTTCGGGTTGTTTATGTTTTACGTCCTATTAACAGATATGATTATTTGAGGACGTGCCCGGTTTTAGTATTGGAGGAAAGCCAGAGGTCTAGCAGAAAGAAGTAAAGAAAGAGTGTATGAATGGGTACAATTTCCTCTGCTTCACATTGACAAGACACATATAAATGTGCATTGAATTCCTTTATCTATTATAGTAAAAAGAATAAATATATTGATATTTTTTTTGTTATTTTCAGAAAATAATGCAAACATCTCAGGTGATGTTTTAAGCATATGATATTATCTTGCATATTGACAATGTACGTAATGAAAATAATATGTTGCTTTCTTTGATTTTATAATTGTTCCTCCTTATATCTACATGCACAAAAAGTAAAAATATCAAAACCTAGTTGTATTACAACAAATCATTTAGAAAAACACATTGCAAAACTGATGTTCATATGGTCAAAATTGCCTGACTCTGTTTATCTCAATGCTGTCATAGATCATTTTATCATTGAAGGAAGGAATGCGTCAGGAACATGACTTAGGAAAACTCTTTAAAAGAAGATATGGAGGAGGCATACTTCTAAGTTCGAGATACAACCAGTCAGAGGTGAGTTGTGTAAGATTCAAGTAAAGTTTGTTATTAAAACGTTTTAAGTTCGAACATTTACCTGGTTATATATTCTACAGCTTCAGGTATTCACTTAAAATATGAATAAGTCGCGTATTTATTCTTTCGATTTCTATTCTTTTTAGCAATATTTTACAATAATAATCGGCCTAACAACCTCGGGTAACAGTTCCACACAAATTCCACCTACCTCGGGATAACAATTTTGACTTCCCCTATTAGCAATGAAAGAGTTGTTTTATTACCAAATAAGACATTTTGTATCATGTCATAAATGATTTATGTTGTAGATTGGCTGTTAAAACATCAAAAACTTAAAACGAAAACTTCTAATTCACAATCCTTTTAATTGTTAAAAAGTAAAGTCCCAATACTTTGATATCCCAACTGTTTGTTGTGTAATTGGATGATAATCCAGGTGCTTTAACGTACATGTAACGTTGTTAAATTAAAAAAAAAAGAAATAAATCTTCATCTGTAATAAGAGAAATTGTTTGAAAGTCAGCGTTATGATATGTACACGTATATGACCCTACATATTTCAACTGTACCTTGTTAGAAAAACTGAACATCAAAGAATATACTATCACTGAAATGATGACAGATGTGCTGGTTATATGCTAAAACTTTAACGAATTCCTGGATTTTCCCAAAATGTCTCAGTTGTAAATTTTTCTTAAAATTATGTAAACATTAATTAGTATTGACAAATCCATAACAATAAAAATATCTATGAATATTTATAAGAGCGCAGCTCTCTAGCGCCAAAGTCGCCCGAGCGAAGTTCTTGAATAGTGACACATACGTGCGTAAACAGAATTTTTCCCTTTGTTGCTACCCTTTGCCGATTATTGTTTTCGTCCAGAAGTAGCCCTCCAAAGGGAAAACCGGAAACACGTCACACACTTACGTTAGGTCACACAATTACGTTACGTCACATAATAACGTTACGTCACACTCGTCCTTCATCGGTTATTTCTGGAATGTTGAAAATAACCGGAATATCTTTCAGCTGATGTCTGTTGCATGTATCTCTATCGTTGCTTGAGAAGATGTTTTTTTCGACTTGCCGACTTTACATTATGAAAATGTTATATCTTTCTGAACCAGTTCATAAATGTTTCTCAGGAAATATCAAAGATTTACTTAAGCTACATTTGTTTAAGGCTATGCGTTTGTCATTTTACCTCAGATCATGATAACCAGCTCTGACTATGACCGTACTCTGATGAGTGCCTACTGTGTCCTCAGTGGGCTCTATCCTCCCAACGGTACTGACCAACAGTGGAACCCCGACCTGGACTGGCAGCCTATCCCTGTCCACACCAAACCAAAGGGCGAGGATTATGTATGTATATTAAATATTTTGGCTTTTGTTTATTAAGGACTAAGGCAGGTTTTAATGACGGAGGAAAGCCAAAATTACTCGAGAAAAAATCACCGACCTACGGCCAATACCGACTAGCCCACGAAGAGGGCTAGTGGTAGCGTGATGTCAGACACATTATCCACTGGGCAACCACGAGGCTAGTGGTAGTTGAATGTCAGACCAATTAACCACTTGGCCACCACAACCTTGAGATGGAGGGCTAGTGGTAGCAGAATGTCAGCCACTTTATACAATGTGAATATTGTAAACGTTTTTTTTTATCTCTGGAATACTATTTTGATATGAACTTTCCATAACTCAGATAATTGTTTAATTACTGGGTTATTCCAACGGTATCACACATCAGCCGATCTGTGTAATGAGAAGTGATCGAAACCGATGAAGATAGACAATCACGTAACACTAGGAGAGAATTGTACACGGACTGTAGTTCAAGCCAAGCCCTAAGTGACACTACATAGTTCTGACGATTGTGTGATATGATCGAAATATCCAAGTCAGTAGAAAATTCTCTCAGTTATGGAAAATTCAAATCACAATATTATTCCAGAGATGAAAACAACATTTACAGTAACTGTTGTATTCAGATCTTGTTTTATGTTCCTAAAATAGAAATAAGTAACAGCTGCCACAAGCCACTTTTTAGTACGTAAATAAAAGGCTTTATGTGACAAAACTTTCAAAATGATTACACATTAATCCGGATCGATACACTACACTTGCGACAACCTAACATATGGCAAAAACCTGACTAGAAAGTATATTCTCGAATCGAACAGGATTGTCCGATTGCATTGTAATCCTGGAAAATACTATCTGCAAATATTATCTCTGATATATTAATGTCCATGTTAATTAATTTTCTTTTTCATTGACCGGTGATGTTAAACTAAAAGTTGACATTCCTCTAGCAAATGAAAATTATAATAAAATAATGGTAAAAAAATAAAAAAAAAAAAACAATGCCCAATATAATCTGGCGAAAATTATTCATCCTAATCTCATTGAGAAAACATGCGTAAATATCGATCCATGTATGTTTATATTTGCTCCATAAAACGGCTTAGTAGTCCATTGAACCAACATTGTAAAATTGAATTTTAATGTTTCCTTCCAATATATGGCATACGCTTTATCCCATTATGTTTAATATTGATATAAAATGTAGTTCAGCCCCCAAAATTAAAAAAAATCTATACTTGGGAAAAAGATATTCAGTAAATAATATCCAAATGGGAATGCGCAAATATTTTTCATATAGTTATTTGAAACGTTTCAAAACAATAAGACAAAGTTACAGCAATGGTCATAGAATGATAACCCACTGTTAAAATTTCGATATTAGTCTGTAAATCAGAGTATCAGGGATAAATACACAGGTACTCCCTCCAAAAAATGTCGTCCATTGCATGCTCTTCAGTTCAGGTAAAATTAGTTACCTGTATCTCATTGAGGCAATATAGGTGCATTTTTTACATTAAAATGGGTTATTTGTCATGTTAATGTAAGTTTCGTGTCAAATAAATGTATAAAATTAAAATAATTACATCGACATAACGTAATTTACATTAACGATACGGTTACCTAATTACTAATCAAGTTTGAGAAATGTATTTTGATACCCATGTGCCGCAACTGCAACACATGTTTACAATGGCAACAATTTACGCTAGCGATGTTTGACAGGTGCGAAGCCTAGAACGAATCGGTATAATCAGCGAGTTAATACTGTCCGATCCACGCGGAAGTGTATTATATATACGAATTCCATCAAAATTTATACAACACAAATGAAACTTTGTTGAAAATTCTTGCAAAATCATTAAAGTACCTAACAAACACCGCCGGAAGTGCCGAAGAACATCTTTTCACGTGCTGTACATTCGCCCCAAAAAAGGAAAACTGACAATCGCTATTAACAATTTATCGTGATAGGAATAGACAGCTTTTGCTTTGTGACGATATACCAAGTAACATTATTTACCTTTACTGCATACTGGAATTCAATTTAATTGTTATTTTTGTCGATGTTTCACCATGCCTCTAAGTCAGGCATATGAATATCTAAAAAGGTAAATAATTCAAAATGGAGTGTAGAGGAGTATATTTCGCTACATGCAACGGGAAGATATTTGATTTAAGTCATACCGCAGACGGTAAGATTTTTGTTTTGACCATGCGGCGTGCCACATAAATTTGTCGATCGGCGATGGAAAATCCAAAAATTTAATCCAGATGTGATCGGTGTTCAGAATGTGCGTAAGTTGCCGAGTACGTTCTCTTATTCTGCAGTTTTCAATTGAAAGAGAGATCTATTCAAAAATCGAAGGCTCGTTTATTATTCGGTGTATATTAAAAAAAAACAAAAAATGATATTCATTGTTTTTATTATCTTTCGCAGTATTCTGAAAACGTGCACGCGTTTTAAGGCATATAACACCAAATATCAGAAAAAACACCAAACGTACCAAAATATGGTTGATATTATCGATTCTCCATCACAAAATGTACTTTGTGGTCTATTTTGGTCATGTATTTTGCAGTATTTAGTAAAATATCAAGTTTTGGTAAAATCATCTCCGCCATATTGTATTGTCCTGTACCTAGTCCTTAACAACACTCGCCTAGGTGTGAAAACATTGATATATGTACAAATTACTCATTATAAGCTTCAAGTTTAATTAAAATAAAGGTCATCCGGAGATCCGGTCGCAGATCGCCAGACAACACAAGACAGCTATTTAACTCCGGTATATCATAGTCACTGTAATACAGTTTACTCTAATCGTATTTACCATAACTCCAATCAATACAATGCGACAAGAGAGTGCCGTATCTTTTTCCTTCAGTGATATTTATCAACCAATTGTACCAAATCGTGCACGTGTTTGATGAGACATGTTTTGGTGCGTTGTGCGTTACAACTGTAATAAATGTGTTTTTTTTCTGGTATCTTTTGAAGTATGTTTTGATCAATGCTCTTTCATCAATGAAATATATTTTGAAATTGCTTAACTTTTTTTGTTCTGTAAATTTTAACATATATAACTTCTCCGAATCATACGTTTAAAGGGGCATCCCGGGGAAGTCTACAATGAATTTCTTGAATGTACATGCTCTCTGCACTACCAGATACATTTCCCTGTTATTTCAATATTCAAAGTCCGCTCAAAATGTGTTTATTAGCCACTGGCGAAATTGCATTTCTCGGGAAAGCCCGATAAAAATAGCACTGATCACGCGACAAGTGATAGCGTTCTCGGTCAATTTGACGAAGGGGCCCCCAAGAGGGGACGCGTAATGTATATACATGTACGTCCGATGATGAACCAGACACAAAGTCCGTGTATAAATTTATTGAATCACATTCACATTAATAATCAGACGTTAATTACACACGATATTCATATGAAGAAATTTATGTCGACATCTCTGCATCATTTATCGACATCAGTACCTGACTGAAACCGATGCAAATGGGTACAGAAACCCACACGACACTGCACTCTTACATTGTTTAACAGTGTCATGTGGGTGACCGACGATGACAACCATAGGGCAAACCTTAATTTCTGTAAAAAAGTTATTTTCACGAATCCTCATTTAGAACCATTTCACAAAAGGTGTGCATGCATTGAAAAGTACAAAAATAAAATGAAATGATTCCGATTATTTTAATACAACTCGATGTCTTGAAGATTTTTTTTCAGACTATCTATATATTCATCTAAAATCTATCCAACTTTCAGCGTCAACATACTTTTACACTTACAATTATATATGTATCACGGAAGTCCGTGCACTCATCTGACGCACCACGCACTAAACATGTAGAATACATGTATAATATATATATCAAATTTGGAACTTGTCGAGAAGATAATTGTCCAATACTTAATCCATTTATACATGTTATGATTCATTTTACTTTTTTTTTATATCAATTGAATGGTTCGTTAACATTTTCAACACAACTGCAGACATAGGACATACATGTATATGATTTTTTTTATGAATTAATGACTTCACTTATATAATGCATATATTTTGATTCATATCAAATTTATTACCGGGGTCCAAACCCGATAATATTTGTACAATCCGTATTTTATAGATTAGCTATGACAATAATTTTTTATCCGCACATGATGACATAAATTTATTCATTTTGTCCAAATTGAATCTGTATACATTAAACTCAATCGCCATATACCGGCGTTTTCCAACGTAACCCCCCCCCCCCCATACGGTTTTTCTTGTATGTGAAAAGGTCTTTCTCTTCAGCAATATAATTCAATAATGCCGTTTTACTGGAATATTATAAAGGGAATATTACAATACACGCTTTCAAGTTTTACACACGCATTTCATGTAACAGAGGAATGAAAGAGTTATCCCTTGGGAGGCCCCAAAACCAAATCAAAACTGTGTCACCGGCTATCCAGAAGAAAACTGTAACATGCAAACAATTGGGCTGTTAGTCTCTCCCTTGAATACTTCCCATCCCTCATTATGCTTCCGAATATAATCCTTACGTTAAAGTTTGACCATTCGGCCACTTTTCGCTTGGTAGTTACATGTAGGTCACGCGATTCGCCATTTTTTGTTTACCGATGTAGCTTGTTATGCGCATGCGTTATCATATGTGATGCAAAAAATTTGCATGTCCAAATCGTTGATCAACGAATAGTGATTCCCTTTTTTAATTATTAATTAAATTTTTTGAGAACATATTTCAGCGTAAATCGCCCATTAATTTTCCACAAGAGTATACATTTAATTCATATATACAATAATTCTAAATAAGCGTAAAAAAATATAGTTTTACCGTGATGCCTCTTTAAAGAGTATCATAACATTGCATGCAAAAACTAAGGGATATTTTACATTTTGTATTCCAGACAATAAGTATGGGCTTTACCTGTCCCAGATATGACCAACTGCATTCCGAATATAGTGTAAATAACACATTGCTTCAATTCATGGCTCAGCATCAGGTAAGTGTCAACTTTCTCTTCGTGTATATTGCTCGCTCCTTCATGGTTCTCTCTCTCCCTATCTCCGTCTCTCTCTCTCTCTCTCCCTTTCTCTTTCTCTCTCCCTTTCTCTCTCTCTCTCCCTTTCTTTCTTTCTCTCTCTCGTTGGTTTTTGATTTGAAAAAGAAGTTTTGTTGGAGGAACTTTGATAAGCTAAGATCTGTTTTGATTTTGATTGGTTTTATCATGGTTTACATCCTATTAACATCTTGGGTTATTCAAGGACGGCGTATTTTTTGTGTAAGTATCGTTTGCCGATTTAAAGTTCTATTGGACTAAAGTATACTGCCGAAAGCCAACAGCAGGTCACGTTATACTGTTGACGGGTGAACCAGTGATTCCACTCATATTACTGATCGTCAAGCAGGGAGTAGTATCTACCGCAATTGCGCGATTAACAAAGACATATTTAAACAAAATAGTTCTTTAATATTAAAATATTTAAACAACAGTATTGCTGGTCAATATTAAGCGTTTATGACAGCATTGAGAGCGAAGTTTGGCTGCATTCGATTCTGTAACACTACAGACTCGAGAAATTCAAGCGCGCATGCGCTGGTTTGCATCATCCTAATTTCGAATCGAACTTACCGGATCGTAACTCGAATAAACAAATATATCTTTCAATAACGCAATCACAGCCCGAGTTATAAACATAGTGATGGATTAGTTGATGCTGATAATGAAATTATTATTATAAACGAGGCTGACGATGAAATCAATGTCGCTTTAACATTTTGAACAGCGTTACGAAGGGATTCACTGAAAGTGGTAATGGATTTAGAGAAGATGCAGTACCGATAGAAGACGGAGTTGTGCAGGTCAAAGGCTAAAATGTAAAAACATATAAAAAAAATTAAAGAATACCGAAGCGTTAACAAAATCATAATCCGAACTCAAAATCGATTAAACCAGGGGCAAAATATGAACAAAGGAAATAGTTACATGGAGACCCCTGTAAAAGTACAAAATAATAAGACCTGGTTTTCCGGAAGAGTAAGCTTCTTCTGCTTTATCGACGACATCCACTGTCTTTTCATCTAACCAAACATTCAAAGGGACAATGGACCTCACCTTGGTCCTTCGGATCAGTTGAGCTAAAAATATTACGAGTCCTAATAAGTGTCTAGCTCTATGTATATTAAAATTACCAGAAACAAGTTTTGAAAATGCCATATAAACATTGTTCTCTCTCATAATGCAGTTCACATTGAATCAGTTTATTTCTGATTTTAACATGCGATGTGAGCCTTCGTCAATGTTTTCACCATCAAATCAGTGTTTAAACACTAAACCCTACCGGCTCTTTGTTTTCAACGTATCTAATATACTATCTGCCAAGTTTAAAAACCTTCCCCTCTAAAAGTTTAGACTCATTAGATACATTACATTTTAAAGCTTCGCGACTTACATTTTCCGCCTACTGTCAACCATCTTGCATCTTCAATCGAGAACCGTCGGAATTTCCGTAAACGAGAAAACACTCGTTTACGGAAAGTGCCGAAGGTGCGCGATTGCTTGATTCTTATGCTCTTGACACTTGACCCCATCCTTGGGTCGCATTCGATGTGTTCGATTCGCATTCGAATGCACTTTCAACACATAAGTTATTGCATTATTGTTTTTATGGCCTAGTATCATTTTTACCCCAATCGATATGAGGAAAATCACTTTCGTATATAAGAAAATATAATTAGAAATAATCGCAGTTGATTTGTTTAAAAGAGGCATTAAGTTTCGGTGAGGACAAAAATGCATTTAGATTAAGATTGAAGAGATGTTTAGAGAAAAAAACCCAGAGAATACCGAAGCGTCAACAAAACAATAATCCGAGAACTAAAAAGGAATTAAACTAGGGGGAGGGGGTAGGAATCAAAGTAATGCAATTACTGAAATCGAACATTATTGTGAAGTTGCACATAACTTTCAAAGATTTAAGACATAGCAACTGAAGTAGACTTGAATTCATCTAAAATGTAATATTGTGTTAATTAATTTGATTAAACATATAACTTTCGCATTTAAATCATAGAAATACTATTTTTTATTACACATCATAATAGAGAAACTTTCTATTCGTTGATTTCTATTTTCTAAAGTTTAATATTTCCGGCGATTCTTGAGTAAAAACATGATAGTCAGGTAACTTCAAAGATTTGTTTTTCCAGTCTTTCATTCATCTTACCGCAAAGGACCTCTTTTACGAACAATGGGATTTTATCCACGACCCGATTAAATCCAAACTAAGTGTCATGTATAGCACCCCAGCATACTCTCCTGAAACAGTGTTTCAAAAATTCAAAAGGTCCATGGGGCCTGAACTATGAACTTCTTTGTGACGTTTTGTAAGGGTGTGTGACAAGGTTCAGAAATGGATCCATAACGAAGACAAGGAATTATCACACAGAAACATATTATCTCTTATTTTGTTCATAAAAACCTGCTTGACATATTAACCTACTATACATCGATAAATGTGACACATACGAAAATTACGCACAGTGAAATACGGAAAATGGAGATTTTAATGAAAACTTGTATGTACATTTGGTTAGGTTATACTCACACAATGACGTTGTTAATTGATGACAAAAACTAAATGGCTTTCTGATTTGCAAGAATCATTAATCAATTTCACATGCTGGCGGGGGCATTCATGTCTTGGTGACATTTTCAAGTTAAAAGATAGATTTCATATGAATCAATATCAAAATGTTCAGGACTATTCAAGTTCTTTGTTGGTAGTCTAAATAATTAATAAAAAGAACATTGCATCGGTCACTTCATGAATCTTAAATTAAAAGTCCAGGGCCCATATTCATGAAACCGTTCTCATGCTCAGCCATGAATTTCGTGCTCAAGCCTTACTTCTTGTTTTAGCCATAGATTCTTTCAAAATCTAACTTTGTCAAAGTTTTAGGAAAAGTTGAAGAGAGATGAAGCCAAAAACTGTTTCCAACATTTACATTGACTTTTCGACTCTTCGACATGATTAAGGAGAGTTTCAGGAAAGCTGGCTTGAACACAGAATCCATGCTTGAGCATGAGAACGGTTTCATGAATACGGGCCCAGATATATCCCAGCAAAATGGAGACCTCTACAACTAAACACGAAGTTTTAGGTTTATTTTAATATATTTGATGCATGCAGCAATTCAAACCTTTAAAGTCGGAATGAGCTAAATCAACATGATTTTACATTGATAAGAAAATGCTGATTTATTTTGAATTTGTTTATTCTAGGGACTGATAGATAAAATTGTGAATATTTCGGGACTCACCAGGGAAACTTGGGGGAAGATAACAGACTGTTTATTTTGCCAGGTGAGTAATGTAGTGTTGCTATGGAGATCGAGGACACGGAACCAAGCCTTCCATACTACCAATTTGATTATGATTCGTTTCGAGGACTTAACGCTTGTGAAGCTTGTTAATGAAAGATGATGTAACGCACACACATATACACACACACATGCTGCACCTTTTACATAAAGAAGTAGATACAGTATGCTGACAAAATTAATTAAACTGCACCATACAGCTGTCTCGTCTTTCTGGGACACGTCAGTATCATAGTATGTGTGTGAAATAAAGTGTTGGCTTACCTGTTCAGCTACCTAAGGTCAAACTGCCCAAATTTGTAATACCTGTTAATCCATGTTAATAATGCATCTCCAGCGCACACCTTGGCATACACAAATAGGGGGTAATTAGCTAGGTGACATAACTTTGATAATGATTCCGTTTATAGTGACTTGTTCTTGCTAGAAAGAGGAAATTATTTTATTTTGTACATGAATATACATTTCAAAAATGTTTCGTCAATCAAAACATTTGATTTTTCCAACCTGTACACTACCATACCACAGGTCAAACTGAAAGAACGTCTTCGGTCTCTCATAATGAGAGCTTTCTTTTCTAAGAAAGGTGAATGACGATACAAATACATGGTTGTGAGCTATATTGGAGCATACTTTGTGAAAAACACAACAAAAGCTAGGGTGAAATATACTGAGGAAGATATAGTTCGAATGATTGAATTCCTGGTTGACAATATCTTTGTTGAGTTCGGAGGAAAGATTTTTCAACAGACTGTTGGCATTCCAATGGGCACTAACTTTGCACCACTTTTGGCTGACTTGTTTTTGTTTTCATACGAGGCTGAATTTGTCGAGGGGCTTATCAGGACGGGTAACAAAAACCTTGCCAAATCTTTCAATTTCACTTTCAGGTATATCGACGATGTGTTGTCTATAAACAACAAGAAGTTTGCTGACCTAATCGATCGCATATACCCTACTGAACTTGAGATTAAAGACACAACAGACTCTCCTATATCAGCTTCTTACCTCGATCTTTACTTAAACTATGACCAACAGGGGCAACTTACTACTACGCTGTATGATAAACGTGACGATTTCGATTTTCCGATCGTGAACTTTCCCTTTCTTGATAGTAACATCCCTGCTTCTCCATCCTATGGTGTTTACATGTCGCAGTTCATTCGTTAATCTAGGGCTTGCTCTGAATATCGCGATTTTCGTGATAGATGTCGACTGCTGACGAACAAACTTATGGCACAGGGATTCGAGAAATGCAGGTTGATGAAGACTATGGGCAAGTTTTATGGTCGCCATCTTGATATCATCGCGAAATATTCTATATCTTTGTGTGATATAAAGATGGACGTTTTTGAGTTTGCTTGTTAGTGTGTTTACTTGTTGTGATGACAATGATGACTTGGTTCTCATTTTGATGATTGATGCTTACTTGGATGTGACTAAGATTTACATGGTCGGGTGTTGTCGATGAAGCAGAAGACGCTTACTCTTCCGGAACACTTGGTCTTATTCTCTTGTGCTTTTACGAGAGTCTCCATGTAAATCTTTCCTTTGTTCCTATTTTGCCCCTAGTTTCATCGATTTTGAGTTCGGATTATGGTTTTGTTGAAGCTTTGATATTCTCAAATTTTTTTTTCATATATTTTCTTTATAAATATTTAAAGTTGATTCAATATATATATATGCAATTTGATTTTTAAAACACAGTGAAATTGGGAAAAACTTAAGTAAATTAAGAATTTTTAAATAAATATGGCATTTACACTTAAACCAATACTTAATTTCCATTCTAAAAATTTCGGCATGAATCAAATCTTTTGAAATGTAACATAAATGAAAAAAATACTTTTGCAAGACAGTACCGTTTGAATACTAATTGTGAGACAAAAACTGCAATGATGGACTATATGTTTAACTTCAGTGTGTTTGATTTGGTGTTTTAAGCTAAACAACCTATTAATAGCTAAGATTATTTTTCAGTATGTACACAACTTGAGTTTACCGGAGTGGAAGGATGTGCTGCCGCTCGACCTGGTTAAGACCATTCGTGATGTCTCTGCTGCAAATTTCGTTCCTACGTCTGAAATGGCAAAATTAAAGGGAGGTAAGTGCAGTGGAAACAGATATGGGTGTTTTGTATAGAAAAACAGTATTAGATCACAGTCAACATGACTATTTTGTATAAACGTCGTTTACTTATAGCAATAAAGCATAAGTTTTAAAGTCGTGTTACACTTGATATAAGTGTAAACATGTTAGTATCATATTAAGTCTCTCAACCATACTGCAAAGCGGGTTTTTTACGTGTGCTGATTTTTTCGCGAATTTGCCACTTAAATTAGAAAAATAAAATGAATTCGTAATCTGGATATATGGGGGAACTAAACTACAATTAACTGTGTAAGCACTGAAACGGGATATTTGACACCTTCTAAAATCCGGGAAGTGCAAAGACATAAGCGAAATGGCAGCATATTACTTCTGCGGATCATAGTATTAGCCAGCGCAATCAGAAATATCTTCCCCACAAAACAACTCCTACAAATGGTAGTAATGAAACAATTTAAATGATTCAAACATTATACTAAATCAGACTATTTGATTGTTTACCATTTTAAAAAGTACGTATCTCTATTTTGAAATGTGCTTCTTCACATACATAAATGCATGTATTTCATAATTGCCTGATTTGTTAGCAATTAAAAGAAGAATTATTTTCATAACATTGAACCCAGGATAGAACGCAAAACAGCCAAAAATGATTTCCTACTTCTTATAAAACCAGGAGAAACTTATAGCTCTGTATATATTCGTATTTCAGAATCAAAATATAACAAAATGGTTTTCATCGCGCTCAACATAATAGTCGGTATGCGAATAATAATAATAATCTTGTTTTTAATTGATGGTTGTCTGTTTCTAGGTCCATTGTTAAAAGAAATGATTGGAAACATGAAAACAGCTTTGAACACTTCAGCTCATCGAAAGGTGTATTTATACTCGGGGGTAAGCATAAATATTGAAATTCATAGACAATAAATCAAATTACAAAAATTAATATTTTATTAATACAGAAATATATATATCATTACTGATGAGAGCGTAAATATTAGAAAAGTTGGATTCATGATCCTTGCCAAACTGTACTATGAATTTTCGTGTATAGCGTTACCTCCCCTTAGTTTCAATAGAATAACGACACTGACCTGGAAGTCATCTGATTGCAATAAAATGCAGCCAGTTTACTTCACACTAGCGGATTCCGGCTAATTGATGACGGTTGACGCTGTGATCCGTAGCAAGTCATATCGTCACAAAAATTACATAAACTTGTTTTGACGAAATGACTAAACGCACAGATAAGATAATGCGAGCTTTTTCGCCCAAAAACTTCTCGTTCAAGATTCAGGAAGTGGGGATTTGATTAACTTATGTAAAAGGTCACCTGAACATGACTTCAGACACATAATGTTTTTATGTAACGGACGAAGAACAAGGATCAACATTTTATCAGATTGACCCTGAATCTCATTCGGCTAGATCCATAGTGGCTTTATGATACTCCATTTAAATTGTGATCAGAACAAGTATACAGTACAAGCTTGAACACGCGTTCAGGTGGTAGTACACTTATCTTTCGTAAGACGACCGGGATTCGAATCAATCTAATTAAAATCATATCTTGATCTGCGCGCCGTTCCGTAAACATCTCTCTGCTGCGTCAAGATCTGAGGGATCCCATAAGGGGCCACTTTCAGATGACATTTTGCATTAGCTAATCAAGTTCCTACTCTCAGAATCTGAAATGTGGTTTATGAGGCGGCAAAGGTGGCATAATCGCATTTGTGTTAAGTAAAGAGGCAAACATGGTCATCTTAACGTGCCCCCCCCCCCCCCCCCCCCCTATGGGATGTCCTCAGCTCTTAACGCAGCAGAGAGAAGTTTACGGAACGGAGCGAAGATCAAGATATAATTTTAATCAGATTGGTTTCGAATTCAAGTCTGGTATGTGAACGAGTAATAATTAGAATCAAAAACAATTAAACAACCTGTGCGGAACTTACTGGGCTGAGGACCATTGGAATGGGATAATAGACAATACTTTTCATAAAAAAGTTTAACCCTCGGGTTGTGATTTATCAGCCTACATTACACAGATATAATATAGTTTATGTCTCTACAGAACACGCATATCGGACATAATAGTCTCTAGACCATTAAACAGTTTTGGCATAAGGATCCTTAATACTTGCAAAAAACGAACTTCTGGTCGTGGTACGTTTTGCGTTCATTCTTTTTGTTTCGTAATTGCTTTAAAACATTACGAATAAATACTCATTGCATTCAAACAAAGAATATTTTGTTTTTATGATATCATAATTCGTTTCCTTTCTTTAATGCTAGCATGATACAACCATGATCGCGTTGCTGCGTGTTCTAAAGGTATTTGATCAAAGGATACCAAGATATTCCGCATGTGTAATGGTGGAGCTCTGGAAAAAGGATACAATCGGAACACCCTATATCAGGATTTTACATAGAAATGAGACAGACAGTAACAAAACCAATACCCTACAAATACCAGGTAATTTAGCAGTGCATTATTTGGGTCATTACGAAGTCTTATGGTTGCAATCACTTGGATATTTCTTCAGTGGGTTTTGTTTTAGTAGAAAGGTTGTAGACACTGTTGGTGAATTTATTGTTTTAAAAAAAGTTTGTCGTTATATTTAAAAAGATGACGAAACACACACATGTGCTGCACCTTTTTAAATATAGTTATAGATACAGTATGCCGAAAAATGAATTAAACTGCACCATACAGCTGTTTCGTCCTCTTATGACTCTTCAGTGATGCTAGGGGTCAAAAGGTGAGAATCCAAAATTTCTAAACTAACGTAGAAGCAGAAGGGTCAGGTGCGTAAAACCCCTTTAATTTATGAATTTAGAAGTAAAATTAAACTAGTTCTGTATAATTTCAAACGTGACTACGAAAATGTGTATATTATGTACCGTGCCACTACTCAAATGAGATTAACTGTGGCTAGTGAAGCTGGAAGCTATTTTCTCCCTTATTTGCATAGAGATGCGGTTCATGATATACCAACTTGACCCATACATTAATATGAAATCAACTCGTACTTCTCTTTTATTTCAAAATCATAAAAAAACAGCCGTTTTGCTAACACTCGTTTTTCAAATTGTATTTTTCGTAAGTAAATTTCATTACAGTTTTCCAATGTGGATTAATAGGATTCAATATAGAAGGTCGTTAGATTATACGAAAGTTCTAATCAATATTGATTAATGATGTTGTGAATTGCAAAATTATGAACATTTCTGTTTAAACACCAGTCTCATTAGACCAAATTGAATTTCCATGCTTTTGGTCCCCTATTTAACATCATGGATGCATTCTAGAAGGACAAAAACCCAGCTCATTCGTGTAATGGGCGTATCTGCTTGTGTAAGGGTTATTTTACAAATAAAACAAATTGTTTACACTATTATAAGGAGGCAATATATTTGAATAATCTCTCATAGTTTCCACAATACAGTTAACTTTCGAGTTGGTTCCTTTTGTAAAAATGGATGGTTTTAATAGAAAGTATATGCTTTTTAAAAATCATTTCGTCTGTTTGACACTATGCATTTATAACTATACAAACTGAATACACTAATATAATCATATGATATATAGTTCATAGAACATCTCTAATCAAAAGAAGCAATGAAAAACCTCCTGTTGTTACCGTTATTATGAGGTTGCTGCACATTTAGTTTTAATCAACAACAATTGTATAATATTTGTTATAGAAACTAAAAATTCATTTCCACTTTTAATTTCTATCAAAGCTTTGACCTTAGGTAAGAGAGAAATGGGTGGGGGTTGTTTTCAGATTGCATTGTTATATTTATATTATATCAGCCCTAACCTGAAACTAAACAAAATCATTTCGAAAAGATCTTTTAACGTATTATTTCTGATGTTGTTTTTTTAATCCAATCTTTTGATACAGGCTGTTCGGAAAATTGTCCCTTCGAAGACTTCGTCCGTATTCTGGCAAACCATATACCTGGAGATATCAAGGAAGAATGCAAAGTTGAAAGCAAGGCACAAACACTTGGTATGTAAATTCTTAGTTATATGTATGTACGTGGCTTCATATGGCGGAATTTCTATAATCTGTTTTTGCTTTATATCGTAAACATCACAATGCATTATATAATTTATATTGACAGGCCCCTGTTTTTGGTGAACTTTCATTTCTAAAGGAAATTCCTCAACATAGAAATATTCATAGGAAAACAAAACAGAAATATACTTACGATTCTCCACTTAGCATGTGTAAAAATTTAATATGGAGATTAGAAAATTAAGGAATTTCCACAAGTTCAGGAATGTTTGTGAAACGAGGCTCTGATACAAAAGACGAGAAATAATTACAGGTTTTGGTTTCTTCCACAGACATAACAGCCGGCGATACCGTTGGTATACTTTTCCTGATGAGTATGCTGGGGTTTTTAGGTCTTGTTTTGGTAACACTCAGCATTCTACTATATCGAGGCAGACGGGTTTCTTCAGTTTACCAGGCAGTGTCCACCTCCGATAATGATCTCTAGAAATGATAACATAACGTTAAATAAACAATAACCAACAATTCATATGAAAGGAAATGAAAGCTTCCAAAGAAACCCATCAAGGATGTGAAATGTCAGTCACAACTCAACAAAATGCCAGCAATGCAAACTGCCTTTGACAGCCTCGGCACAATCCTTAAAACAGTGACTGAAAGTGATTTTACTAAATCTGTGTCAGATGTATGTTTTATCTAACGACATGCTTGAATCTTAAACGTTATCAATATGACGCTTTGAACAACGTCATCAGATTGTTTTTATGTGTATTGTAATACGGTACAGGAATCAAACACAACGGAGCATTCACATGGAACATCAAGAAGTGATACATTTTTTTGTATTTAAAAGCATTGCTATAATGGTGTTCTTCCTATTACACTTAAAGTCCTGTAAATCATATGCAAGAACTTCATTGTTTCTAAAGGGTTCCATATTCCTTTGAATGGAAGTGCATATTTCCCAATGCTATATAAAATATCAACTTTATTTATTTTACAACAATAATGAAACAAGTTATCCAAATTATATCACTCACTCGTTTGCCAAGATATTAGCACGCGAGGGGTCTTAATGTAGAAGGAAACCGGAGTACCAGGGGAAACCCCAAGTGGTCGGCCAGGCGACCCCATACCGTTTCACGTCCGGTCGGGGAATCGACTTATGGCTGCCTTGGTGAAACCTGAACACCTAAAAACACTCGCATGGTGATTTGCTATGTATGGATATAAAGAATTATTATCGAAAATTGCCCAGTTCACTATTGTTTCCGTATTGATGTCGGAAATCTAGAGTTTGAATCCCGATTTAACGTATTTGAGTTTCATTATAAATGTTTGTTTTAAAAAATAACTTCTGTTGTATGTTCTTAATAAATATTTTCCATTACAATTTTGCCAATTGTATCAGACGGACTAAACTGATTTGATCTAACAATTTTATGTTTTTGTTTTTGTTCACGTTTGTTGTTTAAAAACTTTTATACTGATTAATGAGTTGTAGTTTCCTCTGGCGTGAACTCCAGACAACTATATTTCCACCAATATACAATGTATAATCTGGTGGCACAGTGAATCGTGATGCTGATTAAGAAAACCATAATACTTCATACTTCAAACGATGCATTCTGCGAGAGACCGGTTATGATATATAATATAATATTTAATATATTTAATATTAAATGTAATTGTCAATTCCAGGAATTTTTATCTTTTGTTAGGCAGTTTATTCATGCCCTTTCAGTCAATAGTCAAAACTGTTTTCCCGTGGTGTTGGAGGTTACCAGTTGAAGTATTTGCCATGGCGGAAGACCGCGGGAATAGTTCACCAGGTTTGTTCAAACACCGAGGGAAACCGGTTTTGACTACTGACTAAAAGGTAATGAGTTAAATGTTTTGCTACCTTTAATTCGAAGATAAAGTTTTTTACTATGTTAAGTCATCGTTAATCCTTTTGCACCTACATAGTTATGTTAGCTAGTTGTTTGTGTTACCCTCGTCTCTCGAAACACAGCTATCTACGTTCTGACAGCTTGTCAGAAAATGTCTAACAGTCAGTAAATGTGCACAGTCAGAAAATGCTGTCTGCGTGTAAACAAAAGCCTTTTAATCAAGATATCATATACGCTTGGACACAATCGTTTCCAAGAAAAGTATATTAGTTCATGTTGTTATCTGGTTCTCTATATCAATGGATATTCAGTAATTTTGACTATTTTCATGGTAATTCCAATGTATTTCATATACAACCATGAATTAGTTAATCTATTTGACCGGTGACGTCATGAACTAATACACGTCTCCTTAGAAACGATTGTGCCCAAGCGTATATGTGATACTGATTTAAGTGTTTTGTTAACATGTAGACGACAATTTCTGACTGTAGACATATACTTACTGTTAGACATTTTCTGACAAGCTGTCAAACGTGCATATAACTGTTCTGATAGATAATTGTTTCGAAGGTTCATGAAACACAAAGACCATGCTAAATTCAACAGAATTAAAATGACACAAACGGATGTTCGATGACTTAGAAATGAGTGATGAACAAGGTACAGATTAATTCTAGGCCATTGAATTAAAGGTAACAAAACAGTTAGTTTATGCCCTTTAAGTCAATAGTCAAAACAGTTTTGACTATTGACTGAAACGGCATGAATTAACTGTATAATGTCACTGAGCAAATAGTTTAACTAATTCATGGTTGTATATGACATGCATTGGATAAACTATGAAAATAGTCAAATTTGTTGAATATATGTTTGATATCCATAGCCAGGTAACAATTGTAACTTGTTGTTTTTTTCAAATATAATATTTATTTGTAATTTTATTTGGCCAAAAATGTGCATGTTTCAGATAACATGATTGAGAAATTAGTGTAGATCGAAGTTAAGAACCTAAAAGGGAAATCGATCGGATTTTGTTTAAACAATTACATTTTATTTTTTTTTTCACATGGGGAATTGTTTGGTTATTTTACCAGCCAGTGGAAACAAAATCTTGATGTCGTTAAAACGCTTACATGTTTCGGCGCATTCGAATGCAACATTAACATGCATTCGAAGGGCTGAAATTGTTATGGTGGATATCTGTAGAAATCATCTAACCTGCAATAAAAATATTTTTGTCTTTTCCATAAATATGTTTATTTATTTTATTTGAATGTTATTATACACGTTTTTATCAGAGTGGGGAAAGTATTTATTTGTATATGAGAAATAGATAATGAAATAATGTAAGAGCAAGTGAATGTTGGAGAGTAAATGAAAAGTTTGAATGCGTATGAATTTATCATGATAGCGTTATTACGTGATGGTATTTGTTTATATCACGTGATGGTATATGTTTATATATGTGGGGATGATCTGGTAATATGAAAATTTGTGTTGGTTATAAAATTGACTCGGATCTCGAGACACTTTACAGTAAAATTATTGCATGTATGTATCAAATCAGCTGCATCCTTGTCATACTGATAGTTGCTAGTCTAAAGGGGATATGTTTAATCTGTTATTAGTATCAATAACTCTGTCTTACCCGGAGCAGAAAGTAAACAATAATTTATTTGAATTGCATTTGGCGTTTGGTTGATGAACGCAATTGTAAATATTTAACAGATAATAATAATAAAAACTAGAACAAAATGATTGTTGGAAATTCGATAGGAGTTAAACATTTGAGATATGGGTATTATAATATTACTACATTTTGAAAAAAAAAACATATTAAAAAAACCAATGATATGATAATTTATTATAAGCTAGGTCGATAAGTGGTTCGTCCTTAATTTCAAGCTTTCAAATGTTTGAGGCAGCCACGAAATTTGTCCCTCACGAAAATATCTTAATCATAGTATGTTTTGTTTACACAATGCTTATTTATATATGATTACACTAATAACAGTTTCTGTATATTGCTTTTTACTGCAAGAATTGTTGGTGATTCAATTTTTCGTTACGCCTGTATGTTTAATGCGCTAAAATTTGAGTGCGTTTGAGTGTGTTTACAGAATTTACACGACTGAATCATATTTATCATTCATGGTAAGTTTACTGTGCGTTGCAGATTTGTGCCGATTTCTTGAAAATAGTCATAATAATTTTTGTGTGTGCTATTATTTATTTGTGATATTTATATCTTTTTGTAATATTCTATTCTTCCATTTGAGACCAATATCAATTAAACAAAGTGAAACATCTTCAAAATGTAACTTACCTCTTTGGAAAATGCATTGTCTGCAATTGAAGTCAACATTGCATAGACAATGCAATGTGTTTTAATTGATTTTGCTAGCATAAAAAATAGGTCGTGACCTAGTTTAGATTTGGAGCTTCATTTAGTCTGACACGGTCTGAAGCATCAAATACTCGTTTAGGAATGAATCACTTGTAGCCAAAAGAGTTTCAGGGACTCATTCACCCCTTACATTTTATATTGGACTATTCCACCCTTTTAAATAAAATCAATGAATACCAAAACCATAATCCGAACTCAAAATCGATTAAACTATAGGTAATATAGGAACAAAGGAAAGATTTACATGGAGATTCTCGTAAAAGCACAAGGTGTTCCAAAATAGTAAGCGTCTTCTACTTCACCGACGACACCCGTCATGGGTCTCATCCAAGTAAGCAGCAATCCTCAAAATGAGAACCGAGTCATCATTGTCATCACAACAAGTAAGCACACTAATAAGCAATCTGAAAAACGTCCATCTTCAAGCCCTAGAATAACGAATTAACTGTGACGTGTATACACCATAGGATGGAGATGCAGGGATGTTTCTATCAAGAAAGGGAAAGTTCACGATAGGAAAATCGACATCGTCACGTTAATCCTACAGCTTAGTAGTAAGTTGCCCGAGCTGGTCATACTTTAAGTAAAGATCGAGGTAAGAAGCTGATGTAGGAGAGTCTGTTGTGTCTTTAATCTTTAAGTTCAGAAAGGTATATACGATCGACCAGGTCAGCACATTTGTTGTTTATAGACAACACATCATCGATATACCTGAAAGTGAAATTGAAAGATTTAGCAAGTTTTTGTTACCCGTCCTGATAAGCCCTTCGACAAAATTCAGCATAGTATGAAAACAACTCAAGTTAGCCAAACGTGGGGCACAGTTGGTGCCCATTGGAATACCAACATTATGTTGGAAAATCTTGAATTGGACGAGTTCAAATGGTGAATTATTCAAGAATCAAACTAAAGTTTAAGTCGCGACGATGATGAATCTTTGAGCAAAATAGTTTACCCCCGCATGTTCTAGTCTATTCAATTGTTAATGAGGGCGTCGTTGGGCAGTGTTTTTTTAGCATGTCATTGAATGCTAGCTGTCATCGCCGAAATGGCAGCACCGACTGCATGCTCCCAAGGGAGTTGAGCTAGATATTGACTGTGAAGTCTCTTAACCACGAATGATAACTTGTGAAATTCTTTTTGAGGATTGAATAATTTTACACAGTTACGGTCCTTGGACCTTGGAAATCTCAAATAATTCGCAGTGTTGATTTGAACATGATCCCAACATGGCCATCATGGGCGGCAAGAGTCAAATACAAGACTAAGCACCATATACGTTAAAGAGATTGATTGGCCTTGAACTTATATTTCCTGTCGTTTGCTCTCGGCGATCAAAGCCTTGTTATTATTACAGTGTATCATTAACATTCAGGGCCACCATGTTTGTTTTAACCGTAGACAAAAGCACAATGACGTGGTATCTCCTCTTTCCACGAATCACTTAATGATTCGTAGCCATGTTTCACTTTGTTGTATCCGGTCATTTATGATGTATTTAAGCAACAAATTTACGATACAAATGAGGCGTTTAAAATTATACTCATTAAATGTGTGTCTATTTTTATGTTTATCATAATATATTCAATTTATACAATGACCTCGATCCTAGGTATGTTTGTGATATCCACATCTTGATACCTATATTGTATTTTTGGATAACAATAAATTCGTGTTTTTATCAAAAGAATGTTTTCGCTATATCGACTGACGTCTTATGTTTTAAGGATAACAAACCAATAATCGAGCTTCAAAACTGGGAAACAGACTAACTATGTCAAATAATGAATAGCATTGCATTATATATGATACAGCTAGCTGTTCATCCTTCTGAAACTCATCGGTGATGCTTTGGGTAAAAAAAACTTGGAATTCCAAATTGTCTTTACAACTGTTGCGACAAGGGACTTGCTATTTGAATAATAAAAACATCAATTGTAATTTCAAAATTTGGAATGGTACTAGTAACTTAAGTAGCCACAGTTAATCTCATTTGATTAGTGGCATGGTACATAATATACACATTTTCGTATTACACGATTTAAAATTATACAGAACTAGTTTAATTTTACTTCTAAATTCATAATTAAATGGGTTGTACGCACCTGACCCTTCTGCTTCTACATTAGTTTAGGACGACGAAACAGCTGTATGATACAATTTAATTAAAAGTCTTTCGGCATACTGTATCTATTACAAAATTTAAAAAGTGCAGCACATGTGTGTGTTACGTCATCTTTTAAATCAAATACACTTGTAATTCTTTAAATACTGTGTACTATGAACCATGCCTTTATTCAAAAGATTAGTGCGGCCATTCACAATATTAAATTTTAGTTTATAATTAAATTTTTTTTCAAATTTGTATTGCGTACTTGGATCAACTTGTACAAATGCAAAGAGTGTTCATAGCCGGTGGGACCATAAACAAAATCAGAAAATACAAAAGCGTCAACAAAACCATAATCCGAACTGAAAATCGATTAAAGTTAAGGCAAAATAGGAAAGATTTACATGGAGACCCTCGTAAAAGTATAAGAGAATGAGACCAGGTATTCCGGAAGAGTAAGCGTCTTCTTCTTCATCGACGTCATGTAAATCTTGGTCACATCCAAGTTAACATCAATAAACTTAAAATGAGAATCGAGTCAGCATTGTCAATCAAAACAAGTAAACATACTAATAAGCAAACTCAAAAACGTCCATATTCATATCACACAAAGATACAGAATATTTGTCGATGAGATCAAGATGGCGACTATAAAACTTACACATAGTCTCAATCAATCAGCATCTCTCGAATCCCTGTGCCGTAAGTTTGTTCGTCAGCAGTTGACATCTATCACGAAAATGTCGATATTCAGTGCAAGCCCTGAAATAACGAATCCACTGCGACATGTAAACACCACAGGATGGAGTCACAAAATACCGATATACCTGTTACCATTCCGCTGCCACCAACAGTTTAGTTGTTAACACTAACGGAATAACGAACTCTAAATAAAGAACGTGCATACTTTTAACCATCAGCACGCATCTCATTCAATCCAGTGACTTGATACTTGACCTGGGCACACTATTTTGACAATAAACTAATACAGAGGCCTCGGCTCACGCCGCCAAAATGAATATATCAAAGACGGAGATCCCAAGTGTATGTTCAGTCACTTATTTTGTTTGACCATTACACAAAGCAATGCAGACATTGGTGTTGCGATGAACTGTTTGAAACGTCATGGATTGTTTGAAATTTTAACATTGCTTAATGTTTAAAAATCAACAATGATTGTTTGTTTTTATTGCTATCTGTGATTTGAAAGGTTATTGTTAAGTAGTACACATATATGTACATGCATATTCCTGTAACGAAGTATTAAGGGTTGGGTATACTAGAATCAACCTATGTGTAAGTCCGTCCGTCTGTTTGGTTATGGATTGGAGGTAAATCTCTTTAGGGGTTTGCCAAGGAATTGCTATTGGTATTACAGTGCTGACGAAGTAAAATTCGGAATAATGTCATTAACTTGGAAGAACTTAACTTACTTTTTATTATCATACACATACATACCGAATTACATTATATCTGTTAAAAAGGACATAAGCGGAAGCAAAGTTATATTTACCATTTCAAGGCATTGCTTTTATACAATCTTACACACACCCAAATCGCACTCATACACCGGGCGGCCATCCTTAGATGTTCCTGGCTGTTAATAGGACCTTAAAACAACAAACCGCAGCAGTAAACATAACGAAGTCATGATTTGGGCACAGTTAAAGCGAATCGAATGAAGTTGTCGGAAGTCGGATTTCGGTTAGGCCTAGGCCTATTATATTGAAAACGTTTCAATAACAGAGAAATTAGACACAGCTTATTGACGAAAGTATGATGAATAATATTGGTGACATGTTAGCAACTTGTTTAGTGATTCGACTATTTTTAATTTGGGATATTAATCGAAAACTGCAAGCTTTTAAGGTAGGCACACGGCACGGTTATGTATTGACAAGATCAAAGGTGGCTTAGAATTCGTTACATCTAGTTTTGGACCTAAACTGAGGTTTTTAGAGTATGTTTACACTTTTGGAAGCTTAGAACAATTTCCGATAAACATACCACCCTAATTTAAACTCCTCCGAAGTATAAAATTATTATAGATACCATAGTTTAGGTAAAAAAAAACTACGCTGTATGTGTAACAAATTCTCAGGACCCCTATGAGCAAGGTAGGTTAGGTCCTACAGTAGTTTATCTAGCTTATTAGTTTCGTGAACAGGTTTCATCTGTCGAATAATAAAATCTAACGTATGTCACTTCTTAAAAGAGAACGGATTTCTTTAACCAATCCTAAATGGTTTATTTTAGTATCAGACATGAAATAAAATCACGAAATCTGACTGACGGGCAGCTAGATGATGCCATTTACATTTCGCACGATCATCGAGGGAACCTATGAGGAATATTTAGGACAAATATATCTTGCTTTCGGAAATGTCAGTATTTTGTCAGATCAAGTATCATTAAAGCTACCTAGCTGCGGTATAAGACTGGCACAGCTGTTTTACGTGTGTAGTACATCCGTACATATTGTAGGCCTTCAAAACGCTAACAATACACTGTTGTAAACAAAGGTATTACTTCGCCAGGAAAGAAAAAGTGCGTGGGAAATGAAGTGAGTAGGATTTACAAATTTCATTGACGCGGAGTTAAAATGGATTTTTTTTATTATATACCCCGGTCATTTTATAGTTGGGGCATTACAAGGTGGCATCTCTGAAGCAGATTTCGCAATATGCTATTTTAATGATGCTATGGAAATAACGATATACTAGATGAATCAATTTGCTATGTTATTAATATACTTCTATCAAATCTTCTAATATGACAGATCATTATGTATTCTACACTTCTTATGTCGGATTTATAATTCAATATATATTCATTGATATGCGGATTGAGTACATTAGCTTGTACAACGTGGCAGACGATCACTATTGCTGGACGTGCAACAGGTGCGTCATATATATATGTAAATTGATATAAAAAATATTACCATGCAACGGTTACGAAACATCACTTCATTCAGTCATATTACTTTGAATATCCTATCATATTTTAAGCCATACGGCAAAAATCGATATCAATTCACTAATTTTCAAAATCCGTATGTTAATACATGCTTTGCTTATAAAAGCAAGAACTGTTGGATAACAGGCTCCAGTTTCATCAACGTTCCTTAATATAAGAAAGTACTGATTTAAATCTCAACAAAAAAGCATTTCAGAAGGTAATTCACTAATTTTCAAAATCCTTGAGTTTATCCTTGCTTTACTAATAAGAGCACTGTTGGAGGGCAGGTCCCAGTTTCATCAGCGTTCATTAAATTAAGAATGTTTTAACCATAAAACTATCCATAGAAAAGCATTACATAAGTTATTGGAGATTTTTTCGCTTAACTAAGACCTACCCGGGCAGCTAACTATTAAGATGTATGATAAAAATTGCCATTTCGATTTTCTGATCGTTAACTTTCACTTTCTTGATAATAACATCCCATCATCTCCATCCTATGGTGTTTTTATGTCGTAGTTGATTTGTTATAACAGATCTTGTTCTGAATATCGAGATGTTCGTGATAGATGTCAGCTACTGACGAACAAATTTCACGGCACAGAGATTCGAGAGATGCATGTTGATGAAGACTATGGACTAAGTTTTATGGTTACTATCTTGATTTCGTCGCAAAATATTCTGTTCCTGTGTGGTATTCTAGCACTTAAACGTTTTTTAACAAAATCAAACATGAAACGAAAACATAAATACATCATACAGCCAGGATACAGGTATATGTACACAAATTTACATAAATATGTGTAAACACATAATACACACACATACATACATATACAGACATACATGTGTACATGTATGTACACATGGACATGCACTAACAGTATGACCCATAACACAAGGGTTCATACATACATGCACATACACATAAATTCACACATGTACACATACACACCCTCACACACATACATTAGCACAAGCACACGTGCTTACATATATGTATGCCTGCATGTACACATACACAAATGTGTGCACACATATGCATAGATGTTCATTAATTGCACGCAATCATAAACCTGCACACATACATGCATGGATGTTTATTGCTTGCAGTGACACACACATGCACATACATGCACCCATACACACACATGTCCACATACAGTTGAGTGAAGACTAAAAGTTACACCAAAGTGAACTCCGTTTCGACTTGGAGTGCACTCCGTTTGGACTCCTTGTAAAATTGGAGTGCACTCCTGGTCCACTCTGAGTCTACCTGGAGTCCTATTTGTAAAGACATGAAATTCAATTCTACTTGGGGTTCACATTCAAATTAAATAAAACGCTATATAAGACATGTTGTTCTGTTTACCATAGATGAAAGATAGATACTAAAATCAACATTAAATTTTGTTGTTTCGTATACAAGGAATAAAGAGCTGGACCACTATTAAATAACTTTATAATACACTTGTGTGGTGAACATATTGAACCAATTAACCTTCATGTATATAAAGATGTATAAAAGACAGTATAATATCAAGTTTTATGAAAGTTAATTGCTTAATATTTAAAATGATATTGATAATATTTGTATTGAAACAAAAGTAAATTAAACATTTTTATTGTGTATCTGAATGTTAAAACAAGTTTTTTGTGTATGTGTCCATGTATATGCTATTATTTATCCATTTAAATATTGTAATTAAACAAGTATTGATGAAACTTATCTAATTTCAAATAAATGAAAAAGTATTTTATTTCATGTATGTTAGCTTTATTTTTTTATTTTTTTTTTTACACCAAAGGAAAAATTAATTGTAATGAAGAAAGGTTTATCTTTAACTTCTATTAAAATCAGTTAAGCTGATATGATTAGGTTTAAAACCCCTACACTAACACCATTTTGATTTATTTACATGATAGATTGTTCCCACACTACAGTATATGTGTATGGTTGTGAACTAACCAGTATAAGTGTCAACTATATATCTGTACTGGCTATGCATTGGTGACTCTGGTCTGTCACACCTGATATTTGTTCCAAGTGAGAGACTTGGTAGCCAAATACTGATACAGGCACTGCATGTATACCGGGTTTACAGTCCGTGTTATGATGAAAAATCTTAAAGTATGACTTTGACCACAGAATTACATGTACACTGTATAGATCTCAAGTTTTGTCGGTGCTTTGACATTTATGTTATTTTATAGCTACATGTATCATGCATTCAGAATAAAATCAGCTTCACTTATATATATATATATAATGTAACTTTAATTAATTATCTCCAAGTACCATCACGGACTTAGATAGCAGAGCTCTCATATAATTCCGAGGATATATGACGCAAATCAGGTTTTGGCTATTAGTCTACTTAAACTAAAATAACACGGCTGACATTGGAGAGCTTTGTCTCAGACCAGTGTATATTTTATTGGTTTGTATGGCATTTGAGCATCAACAGTTTTTTGACTGAAGAAAGTGTCACACATTACATCACATATTACAAATACAAGTATGAGTAAAAATTTGCAATGGTAATCAAGACCATAAAGTTATAGACTTTTAAATTGATGAAAAGCCTTGTCATATTAGGATGAAACTAATATGTGTCAGTATCTGTTATGATTATAGTGGCCAACTGACATTTCTAAATATAAGAAGAGTCATAATTTAAGTTATATTTATTTTATTTTTTTTTATGATATTTTATTCTGCAATCAAAGCTACTAAAATATGTTCCATATAAGTCAAATATTACCTGATATTCCAAAGTATTGATATATTGCATAATATAATGTATGTTGACTAGTTTTAGATCAATCAGAATTAAACCATATACCGTTTGTGGTATGTTAGAATATGACTTTTGTCTTGGCTATTATATTATTTATTATATGTATGTGTTTGTATTTAGGTTTCAAGTTCATAAAAAATACAAGGTCTGGTGTCTTCCCATATTATATAATTTAGTCCAATTTGGGTTCGGAGTCTATAATTATCGGAGTTCTGCTTAATTAAAAAAATTATGGTTTTGCGGACGGCTGCATTAATTTCTGCAGGTACCAGCAACATCTAATGTCCCACTTAATTATTTATTTATTTTAAGAGTTTTACGTCCTCACATGGCCTTACGACCTTCGGTGGACGAGAGAAAATAGAAAAGAGAGTAGAAGGGATAAAGTATGTAGGTGGTCGGGTGGTGCAGTGGATAGCGCACTTGCCTTTTACCAAGGCGGCCGGGGTTCGATTCCCTGACCGGACGTGAAAAGGTATGGGGTCACCTGCCCGACCACGTGGGTTTTCTCCGGGTACTCCGGTTTCCTCCCACAATAAAACCCCTCGCGCGCTAACATCCGGGCCAACAAGAGTGATTAATATAAGTTGTATAGCTTTTTTCATAATTGTTGTAAAATAAATAAAGTTTATATACATGTATAAAGTAATGTAGGAGGAAAGGCAAGTGTCCCACTCAGCCAATATTATATATAGCCTTGTATTTTAGTAAATAGGATACAGGTACAGGGTGGGAGCAATGGGTACTAATTACAGATGAGGCTATATTATAGCCTGTTTTTGAAAAGTAACTATAATTATCAGGTAACAACTCACCTGTGGAATGCTTCATCGTATTTAATTTATTCCCTTTACAATGTTAATTGAAACATTTTTCATTTTGTTAAATAAAAAAGTATTTTCTATTGAAGGCTAAGTTTAACTTGAAATTTATGAACAGGTAATTATTAGACTTGTAAATATTGAAAGAGACTATACACGGTTTTGTCAAAGTAAAAATACAGGTAATATGAACCCTGGGTCTAGACTGTCAGCAGCATGAACCTGCAATTATAAATAAAGGTCAGACATGTATAAGGTGATACCATGTATGACCTGTTTCAAACTAACAATCATGGGTCCCAGGGTTGTTATCTCCAGATCTTCACACCTTGTATCAGACCGGATACAGGTAAATTTTGACCAGGAGGGGTTGAGGCCTGAGGGGGTCATTATCTAATTAGATGACCAAGTGTAAGTCTGTCTAAATCTTCAAATCTGATCTGACCCGATACAGACAAAACATTGAATAGGGAGGGGATGGGCAAGGCTCAATTATCAAAAGCCATTCATTGTTTATTGTGTTTTGAAGTTGTTGTTTTCTTGAAAACTTTCAAATGTGATACAGTAAATCTTCTTCACATTATACTTGAATGTCTAATGTTTTAATTAAAATATAACATTCTTATAACATTATATATCCATTCTGATCAACTATAATTGAATTTATCACTACACGACTTTTAAAATAGATCTAGACTTCACACACGCTCTGAGTCTTCCGGGAAGATTTTTCGGTGAAATGAAGCCCTTTTACACATCAACTCGTATATATTCCCGCCAAATTCTGATGTCGTCACCAATCAGCACGTTGCATTGACCACGTGATTTCCGGTCAAAGTTCAACTTCTCAACCAATCAAAAGTCTGGAAGGTCATATTCCAACAGTTGTATATAAAATATATTTATTCAACAATCAGCACGTTTATACAATGGTCTGAGTGTGGAATAACACAAGGTATTGTGGTAGAAAAAGAAATACATAATAGGTTAAACAGGGAAATGCAAGCACAAATTTGATGTTTTCAACATGCATTGTACAGGTGTTCCGATAATATTCCTGATATGGAAATTACGATGGCCAAGTGGTTATCCGTAGATCAGTGTTTTTTTACCGGGTACTCCGGCTTTCCTCCTCAAAAAACCTGACACGTCATTAAATGACCCTAGCTGTTAATAGGACGTAAAACAAACAAAAACAAAAACAAAACAAAACCGTATTTACCAGATCATCTGTTTGAAATAGCATTTTTACAAACAACCGAGGAACTTTTCTTTAATGGAGAAACAAATATTTAGGCATTAAAGGAAACATTAATTTATATTATTGCAAATTAAATTAGAGTTCATCAGGAAATGCATGTACCTATGTAGATAGAGTTATCATGTTCCATCAACCACCTAATAATGGCTTTATTCAGGTATCGCGATTTTGAACAGGTGGTACAGAAATATATTCTGCCGTAATTAAACGTACATTGACACAAGCACATACTATAATTACACAATCAGAAACGTACATCATACAAAAGAATTGGGAATACCGAAGCGACAACAAAACAATAATCCGAACCAAAAATCCATTAAACAAGGGGTTATACATCATGTAATATATGAAAAAAAGGAAAGATTTATGATAGCTAGGGAATTTCTAGGTCTAGCAAAATATTTAAAATATTGTATGTTTATACGTTGGTTTTAACAGCTCAATCGAAATCGTGTTAATTTGTTGTACCAGACATGCCAGCTTTAGAAAGATTAACCTTAATGGGGGGGGGGGGGGTATTTTACCGAGTACGATGTGGAAAATTGCACGCGACCATGCGCGACTAAAACACCGTGTTATAGCGAACATTATGGGGTCATTTCACCAAGTACGATCTGGAAAAAACGCACGCGACCACGCGCGACTATGATCAGTTTCCCCGTAGTCACAGACCAAATCGCAGACAAAATCCATGGGATCCAACCATTTATTTCTGTGTACGCTCTGTGTTCGATGTAATCTCGTATGACCTTCGATGTGGACGCTCTATCTGCGTCCTATACGCTCTTTGGACGCTCAACATACACTATAGATGCGTTTATTTACTCGATCTTAACACGAACTAGGTCCGATCTATTCGATCATCCTGCAACATAGCGTCGACCTTGCGTTGATCTTTCTTCGCAAGTTTTGAGCTGCACGACCATGAGCACAATCAGTTCTCGATCGAGAAGACTGAGTTTCGCTCATACCCGCTCTAGACTCAATGGTCCCTCGACAAATACGTCCTTTTCTCCACCTTGCTCGCTCTTCCGACGCTCTTTTTCCGACATTTAGATCAAGGCTCAGTTTTTTTGCATGTCAAAAAACCGAGCTACGATCTCTTTTCAGGGAAGACCATTCCCCGACCTTATGCGACCACGGCAGATCAAGGCAGATCAACCCTCGGTCAACCGTCGACTTCGTGCGACCTGCCGCAACCAAGTCACGCTTTGAGAACGCAACTCAGTCTACCGGGATGATTTTTCGTACATCATAAATAATGTTTAAATACTATACGCAGATACAAACATTCGGTTGCTACGATGGCAACCACGGCAGCCGCGGTTGCTAAGACAAAATAGTCCCAGTGAATCTACAACGATATATTGGTAAACTTAGAAATTACTCATTTAACAGTATCTTTTTTTTTTTTTTCATTTCAGCACATTTGCATTTTTATCTTAATAATAATACTAGCATTTCAAACATTCGTATTTACTTACAACGGTTGCTATGTACACGCATTGATACATTGGTCTTGCAGTGACGCGGTCGAACGTCGCAACTGATCGAAAACGGCCATTTTTGCGTCACTGTCACGAGAATTAAGAATGTGCATCAATTTAATATTAAAAAGTTTACCAGCATCCATTTATTGTATTTTATGCGTAATGAATTCAATATGTGTTTAACGTTTAGAAAATGTTGAAAGAACCAAGCAATGGCTGTCAACGCATGGTTTTCGTTCTGAAGCGTGAATGACGCCATATTTGAAAATGAAATCAATACGCTGAGCCTTTTTACATTTGGTATACGCTAATTCATACACAGAGTTTACTAAGCTCAAGAAGGGAGACATGTAAATAGTGTTGTTTCGATTATACAGACAACAACAAAATACGGGAAAGTTCTTTGTACTTTCAATGGGAAACATAAGTAAAATTGGTATATTTGTATTTTCAACAGGTATATCAATATAAATCAATCATGACGTCAAAGCGATTTTAAATTACAGCCAATTGAAAATGTAATCATGTAGCCGTTCGTTTGTGGCTATTATTGTCAGCGTTGCGTGGCACGGAACAGATGGGCTTTTGTATGTTTGATTTGAAAACTACTCGTTATCAGTTGAACTCATGAATATATGAATATAATGTGGATATATCTTGTTTGTCCGGATACAAGCGCATGGGGATCATCGTGTGGGAGGATACTTGAGTACACCGAGAAAACCCACGTGGTTGGGCAGGTGACCCAACCTCCTAACATCCGATCGGGACATCGAACTTTGGAAGTGTTTGTAAAGGGCATGTCCACTATCCATTACGCCATCCGACCATCGCCATGAATATTCATGAATGATATCAATCTATAGCCATGGATATTATTATAATTATGATGATTTCAAACTTTACATTGTCAATGAACCCATATATATATATATGAGTTTATGCGACTATTGTAAAGTTAGAAGGTAGGTAGTCGGCACACATGTAGCGGACACTATGCCTTTAGAATCGATGGAGCTCGGGTCTCTCAACAATAACGATGTCCCTCAAAGTTGTCAGAACGGAGGCCATTACTCGTCCTTGGACAAAACAATTAAACCTGACGAACAAAATATCAACCAGGAAGACAAGACGAAAGGCGATGACACACTAACGTAAGTAAACATCAGCTGGTCTGTCCAATCGAAAGGTAAAGACGTGTTTGAATCTGTGTATACGAAACACGTTGATGTCATTTTGAAATGCTTTAATTTTATTTAAGTGTGCTTTGATTTACACGGAGGCACGGTGGTCTAGTGGTAGGACCCCGGGTTCCTGATCGAATGGTTGCGAGTTCGAGTCCCGGTCACGGCACCTGTCAGTATCCTTGAGCAAGATAGTTCACTCTGGTTGTTCCAGTCTACTCAGCTGAAATGAGTACGTGATTAGGTAGTGCTAGAAATTGAAGAATGCTAGCTATGAGCGCCGAAATGGCAGCAGCGGTTGTATGCTCCCATGGGAGTTGAGAACGACATTGGCTAGTTGCTAAGGACCTAGAACCATGGATAATAATTTCTGAATGGTTTTGAAACTGTCTTTAAGGTTGTGACAATGCGGTATATAAGAACCCTTGGATTATTATTATTATTATTATCTGACAAATTACACCGTGATGGAAATGCATGTTTTTAAACAAAACAGATTATGTTGCACAATTCATTGCCATGTTTCATATCAATACACGACCTTGATTTTTACCACAACATATGAGAGTATTCAGGTTCCAAGGTATCGATTAATCAGTACAACTGTTGTAAACACAAAACCCTAATAAACTACTTGTGGATTAAATTATAGACACGTTTAGATTGGCTGACACTGTGAACTTCGACCGGAAATCCTTTATCTCGTGCTTATTGTTTACGTCATCATCGTATGGCGGGAATATACGATATGATGTGTAGATATGCTCATGAAGGCAAAGTGCTCAGAGATGTTTGTAAAACATAAGCCAATGCCATTGTCATTTCATTCAGTATTTTCGTCCTTCCGTCATGATTTCTTTTCTGCTCATTCATACGTTTACGGATAGAGATATTAAGCTGTTATTTGGTTTTTGGTTGTATAATGAAAAGACACAGGTCTGATTTGGCGTTCCCCCAGAGTTTTGGCCAAATTTATACCTAATAGTCTCACAGAATTGGTTTGACCTCAACTGGAGAGTCATTTTAAACTCCAGTGGAAATTATATAAGGATATAAAGTAATTTGTTAAACTTTCACAGTGCTATAAAAGAACATCAATGTGACCGGGTGGGATGCTCTGCTGGGGGCCTTCGGCAGTAAACTTCAGTGTGGTAGCACTTTAAATCGGCAAAAGATCCGGACTATCGCAAGAAGGCTTACATGAACATACCGCAGACTTCCAAATACACACACTATCAACACACACACACATCGCATACACCGGGGTGCCTCCGTAAAAGACCCTGGTTGTTAATAGGATGTGAAAAAAAAACAACCAACCGTTACATCATATTGAATGAAGCCCCCACTATATAACAATTTATTTCATTTAGATTTTTTCCAATAACTGATTTAGAACTTGCGTTTGTATATATGCGTTGCCATTTAAACGACATTGGCGAAACGGCCCAGTTTGGTAATAACACGTCATTTGAACGTTTGACGCAGGGGCGTTCTCCATATTATTCGAAGCGAAGCGAAGCGACAAGTCTCTCATACAACACCCTTTATCTGTGACTTCAAAAGTAAACTACAATGAACGTCTCGAGAACCATTGCTTTCATACTTTTATGAAAAGTATTTTTTGCTGGTAATGTTATATATTGGTTTGCAGTAAATATTGAAAAAAAAACACATAGATTGACTGGACTTAATTTTCCATGATTGTCTGCAAATATATATTTACCCACTTTGTAAAATTGATTATAACTTTTTTTTTATTCTTTTAATTGTAGAGATTTCCAGGGATTTATGCTTCTAATACCTACTTTCATTGGCATTGGCTTTCTTGGACTTCCTTATATGGTCAAGCTGCTGGGTCTATGGGTAAAGTATACAACTTGATATAATGATATGAATCGTTCTTGTTTCGTTTATAAAAGAATATAAAACTCTTTCATGACCAGGGATGTAAGATAGGGAAATTCAACCCGAGGGGTTTTCAAATTTGGACAAAAATCCGAGGGTTTTGCCAGATTTAAAAAAAACCCGAGGATTGAATTTCCCTATCTTACACCGTAGGTCATACACTGGTCATTTTCTCTCAAATAAACTACCCGGATAAACACAAAACCTTGAAAATACGTTTTGACTGGCTACCATTTGAAAATTTCAACTTTTTCCTTGAGCCTTTGCGACGAAAACGAATTAGACAGCGAGATTAAGCTTCCCTATATTTGCAAACAAAACTTGCACAGAAAAAATAATCTCACCTTTCTGGTGTTTATGATTAAATCTTTGTGAAAAGTTTTAATTTCATCACGTCACGTCGCGTGATATGCTATGCAAGAGAATTTTTTCTTGCATAGCTTTCTTACATGGGCAAAGTTTATCCAACATGGCGAGATATGATAGAATAAGATTGGACTGGTTTGCTTGTTGCTGGAAAACTTGAGTTCCACAAAAAAAAAACACCCCGACAAATGGCCACTACCTGGCGACGGGCGTAGAGGTGTACACCAAGGTTCATGGCCAGCTCCCCTTTTATTTAGGATATAATTTATTATGTTGCTTGTATGATGAAATGTTGTATAAATGTGCCTTATCCTTATGACACTTAAAAAACAGAAGTTCAGTTTTCTGATTCAACAAACTGACCACCATTTCCTGGCATCTGATTGGGCAATATTCAAATGTTGTCCTGTTATAACGAAGAAGTTATAATGCATCAAACACTTTGGAACCTAATACAGATTCCACAAAAATGGCTGCTATTTTCCTGGTCTCTAATTGATAAAAATTCAAATATTTTCCTATTTCGCTGAAATTTGGTAGGTGAATGTGTTATGACTTGACAAACACTTCCACAACCACTAAACCGGCAGTGCTTTCAAGCAGTCTCATTGGTTGAAATTCAGTTATTGTTCTTTTTGGATGAAATTTTATTTGTAGGTGAATTATGATTCTAAGAACACTGTTGGTAACATATGTTTCATGATTACATGGGTTTCCAAAATCAATAAAGTGGCTGCTATTTGCTGCACTCTCATTGGCCGAAATTCAAACATTATCCTGATTCGATGAAACGTGACTAATATGTGACTTATGATTCAAACTCTTTCGTGACATAGGGTTCATGATTAAACAAAATGGCTGCCATTTCAAGCACCTTCATTAGTCTAAAGCTAAATATTTTGATAAAAATGTGGTTGTCTGAGTGTATTTTAGCACTGCAAATCGAATGTGGGAGCTCGGGTGACATCTACTTTAGTCCCCAATTACAATTAGCACGTGTTTCAGTTTATTAATCATAGATTGTTTACAATATAGTGTTATAAGCATTCTTTGCATGTAAATGCAATTTTGCAATAAAAGATATCTCATAGTTTTGCTTTTGTTTAATACCGGAGGAAAAGGAGGGTTTATTCGCAAACATTAGTAAATTTCACAGAATGTGATCACAAAAGCGGCTTAAACCAAGGTTTCAACATTTTGTAAACCTCGTGTCTTTTTACAAAATGAAAATTAACTTGGATAGATAAACTTGCTCACGTACCATCATTTTTCGGGGAACACTTATATCTGTGATCTTTGTGTGTTAAACATTATCAGCAAAACATATCAGGTCACACACCAAATAAAATTCCTTTTGATAACCCTGCATATATTTATGTTGCCGTTTCAATCCTGGACTTATTAACACTAGGAAGAAGAGTTTCTGAGATTAGAAAGAAGTCCAGTCTTGCTTGTTTTATAGGATTTACTTTTCGCCAAGTGTAGCGTCTAGTTTCTGGATGATGCTCCCTATAAATGTCAATTAGACTATAGCTTTGAATGATTTCCAAGACTTTATTTCTGGCTGCAGGATTATTTACATGCTTATAATTATTATCGTAGTCTACATTTGGTTCTAAAACTAGGTTAAAATCTCCACAAATGATAATATTATCATTCCCAAAGCTATTGACAGTGTCTACAACTAATTCATAAAAGCCCGGGGTGTCCTGGTTTGGTCCATATAAAGAAATAAGTGTTGTTCTAGACCCATCAATAACTATATCAAGAGCAAGAAAATTACCGTTCAAGTCTCTTTTCTCCTTCAAAACATTAAATTCAAAGTTATTATTCAAAAGAATAGCCACGCCACGTGCGTTAGATTTAAAAGAACTAAAATAAGTGTTATAACCCCATTCATTCTTAATAATTTGTTCCTGGTCCGGAGAAAAATGGGTGTCCTGTAAACAATAGATACTGTATCTTTTCTCTCTTAAATATGAGAAGACGTCTTTCCTTTTGACCCTGTCACATAACCCCTGGCAGTTCGCTGACAGCACCGTGATATCATTGGTGTTCATGGTCGATGTGTATCAGAGAAGAACCTTGTACCTCCCAAGACCGAGACAGAATAACATAAAGAAAGAAGGGAAAGAAAAGTAGAAGAAAAAAGTAAAACATACAAACCATTGTCAGAATATAGTGACCCACTATCCACTACACACGCACCTGCACATTTTCACCAAAACAAATAACCCGTCAACTACACACGTGTACCAAACCGGAAGTTCCAGAGTGGAGCTAAAATAAGGTGACATCAGGAAAGCGGAAATCGTTAATCCGGAAAAAAAGGTTAACGTTGATCGTTCCTAACACCCACACATGTACACACCTATACTCACAGACAAAATATTTTCTTTGCTTTTGACATTAACAAAATAGATATATACCCATATTAGCTTTCTATAGTACTTGATAAACTTATCACAACGTTATTGATGTTACCATAAGCAGCGATATCGTTATATATGTTTCAAAACAAACAAACAAAAGAAGAAAAATGTCTTGTTTGCTTTTCTCACATAAATCAATCGATTCTCATAAACACATATGCACAAACAATATTGTAACACTATTCTCATATTTGCATGCCCATGTACGTACACGTTTGTATATCCATTATGTATATATACGCACATTAAATAAAACACACACACACACATGTACGTGTATTGTAGTTCATTTGTTCGAAGATATACTTTTTATTGCTACGCGCACGTAAGCCTCATATTACAACACATACATGTGACATGCATGTTTATCATGTGTGTGTGAACGACCGTGTCTCGCTACCGTGCACGTGCATACCAGATACAGTACATGTATGTGTGAGTGAGTGTGCTCGCGCAGGCGCACATAAAACATAATACATGTAGTTCAATCACAACACAACATATACCTTATGACATTGTATGTATTATCTTAGATATAAATATTTCTGGTATTATATGACCCACATCAAAAGGTAATTTATATTACACGTTGTACTCTAAACATTTCCCTCCACAGATCTAGTACCAGGAATATTAGAAAGATTATAATGTTAACAATGTCAAAATACGTGCGTGCATGCGCTACTTGTAGTTAGATATGTATATCTACATGCATATACATGTAAGTACTATTACGGTGTGATATATATATCTAACATTTACAAGGTACACATATATGTAGATGTACAGTAACTGTATTATTTCACACATTTATAGTAGGGTTATTCATATTACATAGAATAAAGTAAAATACACCAAACCAATATAAATACATAAAATGTTTTATGGAACATGATGATAAGCTGAGAATAAATAACTATTTTTTGTAGACCAAATATCTATACGCACACTAATAAGATGATATCAATTAACTGCAATGTGTTTAAATTGCCAAATGTATCAATACGCTACAAGTCAGAAAAATCAACTTTGATAAATGCATAGTCACGAACAACAAAAAATAAAATTGGGAAAAAAGTTATATTTCAGTTCCTGGTGTACATGCAGTACTCACGTATGATGAGTGTATCAGTCTTTACCACTCACGCTTATTAATAAGCGAAATTCGCGTCATTGAGCAGGTACACACTGGTCAACATAGTGTCGTCCGAAATTCTTCGCTTTTTCCCGTTTTTTAGTTTAACAAAGAGTTTACCATCAATAGACCAGGAGTTCTCTACACACTCCAGCTCGTACGCGCGTTTTAAGATTTGCTGGTTTTCCTGGGTTAAGTCCTCGAATATATATATCTTCTTACCCTTCAGTTCTTTCCTGGCCTTCAACACTTCAAACTTTTTCATTCTACGAGTAAATTTGCAAATAGTAGAACGCGGACCAAGTCTGTGGGCGATGTCTATATCGGTAACTTTCACATCCACTTTGAGGTTATCCCTGAAAAATTTGGCACATTTCTCAACGCAGGCCTCAGCCGTTTCAGTGCGATCACTCTCTAGTCCGACAATCCGAACCGAATTTTTACGACCTTGTTGCTCCAATGCATTATCACGCCGTTTCAACTGAACTATTCTCTCTTCAGCTTTCTGTACACTTCTCTCTAATTGTCCCACTGTATCTCGTAATCTCTCGTTATCATTCTCAAGGTCAAACACTTTACCTTCAAGTCTCTCTATCATTTCCATGTTTTCTTGTCTTATTTCTTTTCTCAGTTTGTTCATGTGAAAGATCATGTCATCTTTTGTCATGAGAGTTAATAGTACCTGGTTAATCTGATCGAGTTTCTCATCGGTACTGTCCAAGTTACTTGCTGACACTTCACTTGCTCTACGATCAGCTTTCGCTTTATTACTGGTACTAGTGTTCCTGGTGGGCGGCATTTTCAAAAAAAATATTCAGTCCAAATAGTAAATTATAAGACGAGTACAGTGTCAACAACGAAATCGGGCAACACGTACCTGTACGTATATATTACATATACATGTAGCTCCACAGGAACAGGTGCGCGCGTGGACAGTGTTCACTATGGCGGTCACTGAAGCATGACAAACTTCTCACCCATATCACAAGAGATAATTTAAAAAATCTCGAAAAACAGTCACTTTTTCCAAAATCCAATCAGTTATGAATGTTCCATATTGTCTCATAGCTGTGCTTCGTCAAAATTATTCCAAATGACTCTGTCTTATTGGGCAAAAAGAGACATTTTGTAGAGACAGAAATACACCACAACTTCACGCTTTCTCAGTGACCACGTGAACCAGGCTATAGATCTGATCATTCTATTCGAACGTTATCTTTGACTTTGAATGAATTTAAAAGAGGGAAGGGGCTATGGAAATTCAACAACTCTTTATTATTTGATTCTGAATATTTGGAAATGGTTAAATCTTGTATTGAGGGGATTAAGCTGCAGTACTGTTTACCTGTATATAATTTTGACTCTCTTAAAAATATTTGTAACAGTGATATACAATTTTTAATCAATGATCAATTATTTTTGGAAACATTACTTATGGAAATAAGAGGTAGATCTATATCCTATTCATCTTTTAAAAAAAAAACAAGCTAATTTACATGAGGACAATCTTAAGGTGTCCATAGAATTATTAGAGGCGGAAACTGATCCTGACCATGAAAAATTAGACAGATTAAGAAAGGATTTGGAAACTATACGTGTTAAAAAAGTTAAGGGTAGTCTAATTAGATCGAGGGCTAAATGGATTGAGGAGGGGGAGAAACCATCATCATAATTTTTAAACCTAGAAAATAGAAATTTCACTTCTAAGATCATACCTAAAATACAAGCAGATAATGGTGATATTATTTCTAAACAAGAGGATGTTTTGACTGAAGTAAGATTATTTTATGAAAACCTATTTAAGTTTAGAGAGACACATAACATTAATCTAGAATTACATTTAGAAAACTGTAATATTCCAAAGTTAAGTGATATTGATTCTGATTGTTTAGAGGGTAAGATAACTTTTGAGGAAGCGGGGAAAGTGCTTAGAGGTATGAAAAATAATAAGAGTCCGGGGTCAGATGGTTTTACTTCAGAATTTTTCAAAGTTTTTTGGAAAAATTTAGGTTGTTTTGTCGTACGCTCTTTAAATCATGGGTTTTTAGCTGGTCAATATTCTGTTACCCAAAGACATGGAATTATTGTATGTATTCCCAAGGGAGATAAGCCACGCCACTTCTTAAAAAACTGGAGGCCAATTACACTCCTGAATATCACTTATAAAATTGCTTCGGGGGTAATCTCGCAAAGAATCAAAACAGTATTAAGTAAAATTATCAATGAAGATCAGACAGGCTTTTTAAATTTGGGCCAGAAATAAGAAAGTGGATCAAATTATTTAACAATAATGTATATGCTTCAATCAATCAAGGGGGAAATCTATCGGAACGTATTAATATTGAAAGAGGTTGTCGTCAAGGGGACCCAATAGCTCCTTACATTTTTATTATATGTGCAGAAGTGCTAGCTGCAAGAATTAGAAATAATAATCTTATTAAAGGTATTGATGTAGATCATGTACCAATTTTAAATGTACAATATGCTGATGACACCGGGTTGATACTTGATGGGTCAGAGAGGTCACTTAATGAGTCTTTATCAGAGCTAAATATTTATGCAAAAATTTCAGGGTTATATATCAATACTAGTAAAACTCAAGTTGTATGGTTAGGGAGCTGTAAATATAGTGAAGTAACATATAGGCCAGATTTGAACTTACAATGGGGAAAAAATAGATTTATATTTTTGGGGATTGAGTTTTCAGTTGACTTGGATCAAATACCTAAAATGAATTTTGACAAAAAAATTGTAAAACTCAAATCAATTCTGACATCGTGGAAGAAGCGGAGCTTGACTCCGATTGGTAAAATCAATATTATCAAGTCTTTATTAATCTCACAACTAAATTATTTATTCATTACATTACCAAACCCACCAGAAAAATAAATCACTATGATAAATTCTTTATTATTTGACTTTTTGTGGAATGGTAAATGCCATAAGATTAAAACAGACGTTATTATTCAAAATTTTGCAGATGGTGGGCTCAAGATGATTGACGTGTATGCTTTCATTCATTCATTAAAGCTAGGTTGGATTAGAAGATTATTTATGTCTTCAGGCAAATGGTATCTGATACTCAAGTCAACTCTAGATTTAAATAAGCTATATAGTTGTGGGAAAGATTTTGTTAAATTATGCATATGAAGGTGCCACAATAAATTTTGGAAAGATGTCTTTAAAGCATGGGATAAATTAAACTATTCTGAAGATATGAGGCTAAAAAGACAAGATTGTATTCCTAAAACACCTCTTTGGTACAATAATGACATTAAAGTTAACAACAAATTTGTTTTCTATCCCAACTGGTATATGACAGGTATCTTAACTTTAAATGCTTTGATGAAAAATTCTGAAAATCTAGCCTTTCTTTCTTTTGATGAATTTATACAAAAATTTGGAATTAATACTAAATTTTTACAATATCATGGACTAATATTGGCAATAAAACACTATTTAAGAAATCTCGAGTTAAAACCAGAGAAGCTTTCACACCCTTTTATACCACAATTATTAGAAATATTTTTTAAGAACAAAAAGGGTGTGAAAGACTTCTACAGGTTTATAATAACTCCAACAACAACTCCTACAGGTACTAGGAAATGGAATTTGAGCTTTAACTTTGATAGAGAAATGTGGTTAAAAATATATAATCTTCCTTTTAAGGTAACAAAAAATTCTAAATTGATATGGTTTCAAGTCAGAATTATTCATCATATCTTAGTTACAAATACCTTCCTTCATAAGATAAGAATAAATCCTAGCCCTATTTGTACTTTATGTAATATGGAAAGGGAGACAATTATACATTGCTTATGGGAATGCAAGGAGGTGCAAACTCTTCTTCATAAATTTGAAACTTTGTTAGATTTGTTGTTTATACCTTTTGCATATAATAAAAACTCATTTCTTTTTGGAATAGTTTTACAAAATTGTAGCTCTGTTGACAACGAAATTTTAATCATTATGAAACATTACATATATAAAACCAGATGTCTTAACAATTCTTTGAATATCAATGCTCTCGTTAATGTAATTAAAGATAATTTTGTAGTCCAAAAATATATATATAACAGTCTTAGTGACCATGGTAAAAGACAATTTGATTTAGGCTGGAGGAAGTGGAAGCCTTTATTGGATCTATGAGTTGTACTTATATTAGTTTTTTACACATCCTACCCTGGTCTTAAACTTATTGTTATATACACTGTATTATTATATAAATACAGGTAACTTACTTTTCTTTTACTTATCTTCTATTGTTGTATATCATAACACTGAATGTTGTGGTCTGCATCGCTGACTAGCCCAATGATTTATCAGTATTTTATTTTTTAATACATATTGTATTACAATATTCTTGTACATGCATGTATGCAATAATTACATGTATGTAATTAAGAAATGGTACCTCCCCCTCTCTCTTCCTTTCTCTCTCTTCCTATCTGTCTTCCTTAGTGTGTCTTCTGCCATTCTGTCTGTGAGGATGCGTGTGTGTGTGTATATAGGTGTGTGTATATATATGTGTATGTATATACACTTTACATGCATGTTTGTTATGTATGCAGGATCTTCCCTGACACTGGTTTCATGCGTGCTATTCACAGAAAATCCATCAAGGCCTCCTAAACTAAACGTCTTTGCACTCTGTATCCTTAGGATGTACAGTGTACTGTTAATTCTAAAATACCTCATTTTATTTTTATTTATTTATAAAGGTAACTAAAGTGCTTGTTGTTGAAGGACACATTGTTTAATTTACAATTCCTGGTTTCAAATTTGAGAGCCCCTAGGACCTTTTATAACAAAATATGAGGGAAAATCCTGTTTATGTTATGTTGATTTATGCTATGTTGTACTATGTTATGTCATGATGCTACATATGCAAGCATATTTGTTATGCCTCGCTACGTATGTATATATGTGTGTATGTATGTATGCATGTATGTATGTATGACCTATCATAGCATACACAATGATTTTTTGAATGCTGTGGGTGCGAGTGTGCAAGTGATTGTTTGTTGATGTCTATTTATGTATACCATGTAAAATGTCTGAAAATAAAAGAAATATAAAAAAAAAAAAACTTTAAACACAAATTTGAAAAAAAAAAAAAAAAAATGATGTTGCCGTTTTATTGTTACTGTAAGTGCGAGTAGAGTCATGATATGCTGGTCTATTTTGCTGTGTTTGACACGTTGTGAAAGAAATCAATTTTGAAAAAAAAGGTTTATCAAATTAATGCAGAAAAGATCATATAATTCATCTTTGTATAACCTACTATCAGTTGAAGTTAGACGTACACTGGGAGACTGTTTGTCTTTAAATACCGAGACACCCAAAATAGAAATTTAAGCTATCGGTCGGTATAATGTTGGTTACGCACCAATTATTCCGAATAATGTTTAAGGCACACTTCAGTTATTTTCAAAACGTATTATTCATATAACTCGGGTATCATTTTGCTGACGTGATGTTTACTTCGATGTGACCTAGATTTATCCGGCGAGTGTCGTCGATAAAGCAGAAGACTCTTACTCTAAGTATTATTGTACACCTGTTTATTTATATATACAATGTATATTGTATCAGCAATCCGTGTCAAACAACAAAAGGCCCATGAATCCTGTATCAATCACAAGGTATCAAGCGGTGTTGACTTGAAACATAGTCTACATTAGTTTCGAAATTTTGAATTCCTACCTTTTGGCCCCTAGCATCACTAAAGAGTCCTAGAAGGACGAAACAGCTGTATGATGCAGTTTAATTCATTTTTTTCGGCATACTGTATCTATTACTAAATTTAAGAGGTGCAGCATATGTGTGAGTTACGTCATCTGAAGTGATGTCTCGTTGTAAATGATTAAATGACTGTTGCATATTGAATGGTAATTTAGTTCTTGTGTTTCATCAATACATCCGCACAGGAATTAACTAACAACACAAAGCTTCAAAATTAAGATATGTTTCTGAATCTGAATCTGTTTATGATTGCCATAATACATAATATAATCAGAGATTCATATTATTCTATGTGTAATATAAAGGTCAATATTTCTTATGATTCTGGGATCGTGGTGGCCAAGTAGTAATGGTGTCCCAACATTCTACCACTAGCCCATCAACTCTTGGTTGCGAGTTCGAAACCCACGTTGGCAGTTGCCAGGTACTGACCGTAGGTCGTTTATTTTTCTCCGGGTATGCCGGCTTTCCTCCAACTCCAAAACCTTGCACGTCCATAAATGACCCTGGCTGTTAATAGGACGTAATAAAAGTAAATAAACCATATTCTAATTATTCCAATTACGCGGCCCGTGTCATTGCTGATATGTGATATGAAGATGGACGTTTTTAAGTATGCTCATCAGTGTGTGTTTAACTTGTTGTGATTGAGAATGGTCACTCGGTTCTCACTTCGATGATTTCAAGTTTACTTGAATGTGACCAAGATTTACATGGCGGGTGTGGTCGATGAAGCAGAAGACGCTTACTCTTCCGGAACACCTGGTCTTATTCTCTTGTACTTTTACAAGGGTCTCCGAGTAAATCTTTCCTTTCTTCATATTTTGCCCCTGGTTTAATCGATTTTGAGTTCGGATTAGGATATGTTGACGCCTCGGTATTCTCTAATTTATTTTTACCACACGTTTTTACGTAACGGAAGTCGTCCAAGTAGCTGACACTTTTTTCTCGGGAAAACCTTGTCTTTTTCCCCTGGCCAATTATCAAATATTATGTTTTTAAACAAGTTGACCTCATTTTATTTTCCCTTTCCTGATCGTAACATTGCAGGTTCTTCAACCTTTTGTGTTACAGTTTAAGGCTCAATTTACGTAACTTTAGGGACATTTTCGCGATTCTGAAAAATTCTAAAAAAAAACAGTTGATAACCATGCAAAAATAAGCACAAAACGAAGTAAACCTGAGCGGTAACTAATAAGAAATTCTTGACAAAAAAATCCAAATAATTGAGAATAATTCAGGTGAGGCCCACTTCAACAACAAACCGAAGGTAGAAGACGGTTCGAAATGGTCGCGTGTTTACAAATAGCGTGTTTCAACTGCTGCTGTACCGATAACCGCGAAAGAATTCATCTTGAATATTGCTGATACCAGTTAATCTTAACCAAATCTATAAATGTAATAAGTTATTAGGCTTGATTTTCGTTTTAAGTTTTGCCGAATGTTACGTATATTGGGCCTTTAATGGGTTATTATAGAGCTTGATCTAAATCCTAATCTTAGTGATAGGTGTCGGCTCCTGACGAACAAACCTACGGTACAGGGTTCGAGAGGTACAGGTTGATGAGGACGATAAACAAATAAGTCTTAAGGACGCCATCTCACTCTCATTCAGACATATTATGTGTTCTTGTAGGCAGGTGGGCGATTTTAAATATTCTCATTAGTGTGTTTACTTGTTGTGATTGAGAATGATGACTCGGTTCTCACTTTGAGTTATTCGCAATAACTTGTTGACTTGATGATAGGCTGAAGTGATGTCTCGTTGTTAATGATAAAATGACTATTGCATATTGGGTGGTAATTTAGATCTTGTGTTTCAACAATACATCTGCTATTAATGAAAGATGAAAGTTGAAGATATGTTTCTGAATCTGAAGCTGTTTATGGTTGCTATTATACATAATTATTATCAAAGAATCATAGTATTCTATCTATAATATTTAAGTCGATATTTCTTATGATACTGGGGCCGCGGTGGCCGAGTGGTTAGGTGTCCCAACATTCTACCACTAGCCCTCCGAATCTGGGTCGCGAGTTCGAAACCCACGTGGCAGTTGCCAGGTACTGACCGTAGGTCGGTATTTTTTCTCCGGGTTCGCCGGCTTTCCTCCAACTCCAAAACCTGGCACGTCTATAAATGACCCTGGCTGTTAATAGGACGTAATAAAAGTAAAAAAACCATATTCTAATTATTCCTATTACATGTCCCGTGTCATTGCTGTCACTAGCCCCTTTCTCGTGATATGAGGGCGTGGCATATTTGTCTCATTGAGAAATATTTTGTATCTTTAAGTGATATGATGATGAACGTTTTCGAGTATGCTCATCAATGTGTGTTTATTGTTGTGATTGAGAATGGTCACTCGGTTCTCACTTCGATGATTTCAAGTTTACTTGAATGTGACCAAGATTTACATGGCGGGTGTGGTCGATGAAGCAGAAGACGCTTACTCTTCCGGAACACCTGGTCTTATTCTCTTGTACTTTTACAAGGGTCTCCGAGTAAATCTTTCCTTTCTTCATATTTTGCCCCTGGTTTAATCGATTTTGAGTTCGGATTAGGATATGTTGACGCTTCGGTATTCTCTAATTTATTTTTACCACATGTTTTTACGTAACGGAAGTCGTCCAAGTAGCTGACACTTTTTTCTCGGGAAAACCTTGTCTTTTTCCCCTGGCCAATTATCAAATATTATGTTTTTAAACAAGTTGACCTCATTTTATTTTCCCTTTCCTGATCGTAACATTGCAGGTTCTTCAACCTTTTGTGTTACAGTTTAAGGCTCAATTTACGTAACTTTAGGGACATTTTCGCGATTCTGAAAAATTCTAAAAAAAAAACAGGTGATAACCATGCAAAAATAAGCACAAAACGAAGTAAACCTGAGCGGTAACTAAAAAGAAACTATTGACAAAAAATCCAAATAATTGAGAATAATTCAGGTGGGGCCCACTTCAACAACAAACCGAAGGTAGAAGACGGTTCGAAATGGTCGCGTGTTTACAAATAGCGTGTTCAACTGCTGCTGTACCGATAACCGCGAAAGAATTCATCTTGAATATTGCTGATACCAGTTAATCTTAACCAAATCTATAAATGTAATAAGTTATTAGGCTTGATTTTCGTTTCAAGTTTTGCCGAATGTTACGTATATTGGGCCTTTAGTGGGTTATTATAGAGCTTGATCTAAATCCTAATCTTAGTGATAGGTGTCGGCTACTGACGAACAAACTTACGGTACAGGGTTCGAGATGTACATGTTGATGAGGACGATAAACAAATAATTCTAAGGACGCCATCTCACTCTCATTCAGACATATTATGTGTTCTTCTAGGCAGGTGGGCGATTTTAAATATTCTCATTAGTGTGTTTACTTGTTGTGATTGAGAATGATGACTCGGTTCTCTCATTGAGGACGTGTTACTCGCTTGGATGCGATAAATGTGTTATATATCACGGGTGTCGTAGATTACGCAGAAGACGCTTAGTCTTTCGGATAACCTAGGGCTATTCTCTTGTACTGTTTTCAAATATTTTCGAGCTTTAGAAAAATCAACCAACAGTAGATTTTGGCCTCTAGCATCACTGAAAAGTCCTAGGAGGAGGAAACAGCTGTATGGTGCAATTTAATTCATTTTTCGAAATACTGAATCTATTACTAAATGGAAAAGGTGCAGCATATGTGTGTGTTACGTCATCTCTTCTAAGCGATTTAAAAATTTTGCAAAGGAGGCTGCATGTAACACGAACATCTACCGCGGCTTCCCAAATACACACCCTCACAACTCTTTCGTTAAATAGACCCAAACCAAACCGACCAGAACTATAGTAATTACGGCAATGTGGGACATATTTTCACAATCAACAGTTTGTTTTCATCTGAAGGTTTTTTTACAACTATTTTTTTATATTTGAAAGCATCAGTATTTGTTGAAACAAAGATTGAAAATATTGTTCTTCTCTCCATAGGCTGGAAGCGGCGGTCTCCTTTTCTACGGATATTTAAACGAATTTGGTGTTTTGATTTTAGCTAGAAGTACCCAACTGTTATCGAAAAGGTACCTTATATGTTTATAAAGCTTATGTTTTTTTATAGGAATGCTTCTATTTAACCTGTTATGAAGTGACCAAACCAAACTTATGAAGTCTACATACAATTCATACATGTTACCTTAAGCACCATATGTGTTGAAAAATATATATTGATTGTTGGTAATCAATCAATCAACAACCAACCCATTAATCAATCAATCGTTATTCAATCAATCACTAGTCAATTACTATTCAATAAATAATTCAATCAATCAATTAATCACTATTCAGGCAATCACTAGTCAATCAATTATTCGCTATTCAATCAATTAATCACTATTCAATCAATTAATCACTATTCAATCAATCAATAAATCACTAAGCAGTCAATCAATCACTATTCAGTCAATCAATCACTATTCAGTCAATCAATCACTATTCAGTCAATCAATCACTATTCAGTCAATCACTAGTCAATCAATTATTCACTATTCAATCAATCACTATTTAGTCAATCAATCACTATTTAATCAATAAATCATAAATATCCAGTCATTCAATCGAACCAAGCTATCGACGTTCCTTACATATTCCTGCTAAGTTTTAATTGTATTGTACTAGAACTGGTGAAAGATTTGGTGATATTGGGAAGGTAGTGGATATGAGTATGAAACTCGGACCTCCGTGTTTACAACATCTTGCAGGAAAATTCAAGTAAGTGACAACTTTTGATTTTGTTTCTTTATTTTTCTTTGTCATATAGATTAGTATTAAGATGAGTATAAGTCTGCAAAATATGACATGTGATCAAAATATAATATATCCGAATAGTTCTTTCTTGGTGCGTACAATCCTTAAACTGGTTATTGTAAACCTGTTTTCTTTTCTTCATTAAAATGCATAGATATAATACGGAAATATGATCCGTCTATATATTTCCAATTAAAGTGTTTAGTTGAATTTTATTATTCGTCGATTGTACGTATAAAGTTACATTTTCCAATCTGATGAATAAACATATCCTTATTCTCTTTACGTTGTACAAGGATAACAACATCCTCTATGAGGTCATGTTCTGCTGACCTTTTGCATTAGCCAATCAAATTGCTGCTTATATAATCTTTGAAGTGAATGTTGGTGGACGAAAAAGTTTGCATGAATCCTCTATATGTGTTAAGTCAATTCGTCAAAACAAACGTTCAGTGCATGTTGAGTCGTATTGACCTGGTGCGGATGACAGTTACAATCAAATCATTCTACTGGAGTGTGAGGTTAAGAGGTGACAAATGTCACCAGTACATGACCTCATCTGATGAAATGTTGTCAGACCTTTATATAGCGGAGAGAGAATTCGGATCTGTATTTCATTCAAATGGTACTCTTTTAAGAGTTACGATATAATTATATTGGAATCAATAGATGATTTCACAATAAATTAAAACAGAACAGCTCCTGAAACCCTGTTGACTCATATTGTCTGCTTCCATATAATGACATGCCTTTATAGTATGTGATACAGTTATCTCCCCTTTTTTGTATTTTTATCACGACCGCAGCGCGGTTCCAACCCGAGGCCCTCGGAACTCTAGATGGATGCTTTAGCAATTAAATTTAAATTAAATCCATTTCAGCTTCATATTATGCTTATATATTTAATATACGAAAAACTACCTCTTAAATCCATGCAAGATCCTTTTTGCATGCATTGAAGTGAAGTTATCAAATGCATGTGTCATGCATTCAGTGGGCTTATTTTATTGTGGAGTATTGTAATTAATAATCTATAGAGGGAATGTGCATCTTTTATCAATACTAACTATTTGTTTACTTTGTTTCAGATTGGTTATGAACTGCTCCATTATTTTGAACTGTGGTTTGCTTATCCCCGATCTGATTTCGGTTATGAACCTTTTTGCAAAAGATGTAAGTGGACATGTGTGTTGAATATAACCCATTTCTATTTTGCCTTTCGTCCATTTTGCATCTTTATTAATTACAAAGGATTCATTGTCCGTGCATTTGGTTTTAGATTCTATAATAATTCTTCCGTAAAAGTGGAATTGTTCGCGGTGTGGAAATTTTCGCTTTAATTAAATCTCTGCGAATATATCCACATGCAAATATATTTAACATCATTCGAACTACTAGTATTATTGGAACACAGAACAAAACAGCATGACTGAAGCGCGAAAATTGTCACATCGCGAACTGTTTGGTGGCTGACTTAGCGAAAATTTCCTCACGCGAAAATATTGGCTTTAACAGTATTTATTTGATGCATATACCGGATAATTTTGCATTTTGTGTGACACAAAACTAATGCATATGTCTCAATGTAGTTCAAAAAGTTGTATAAGAACGACAAAAAAAGCTTTATTGTTCAATAAAGTTAATGTTTTTATCAATTGAATGTGAAACATTTTGACAAATTAATGTGTTTTCATCCACATAGTAATTGCAATATAGCGCTACACTTAATCTTACTCTTCTACAAGTTATACAATTCTAGTTCCCTCACAAGTCTATGGTCCACCACATGTGATACAATTCTAGTTCCCTCACAATTCAATAGAACAACACCTGTGATACAATTCTAGTTCCCTCACAATTCAATAGAACAACACCTGTGATACAATTCTAGTTCCCTCACAATTCAATAGAACAACACCTGTGATACAATTCTAGTTCCCTCACAATTCAATAGAACAACACCTGTGATATAATTCTAGTTCTCTCACAAGTCTATAGTCCACCAACTGTGATACAATTCTAGTTCCCTCACAATTCAATAGCACAACACCTGTGATACAATTCTAGTTCCCTCACAAGTCTATAGTCCAACACCAGTGATTCATTTTCTAGTTTTCTCACAAGTCTATGGTCCACCACCTGTGATTCATTTCTAGTTCTCTCACAAGTCTATGGTCCAACACCTGTGATACAATTCTAGTTCTCTCACAAGTCTATAGTCAACCGCCAATCATACATTTCTAGTTCTCTCACAAGTCTATGGTCCAACACCAGTGATACATTTCTAGTTCTCGCACAATTATATAATCCACCACCTGTCATACATTTCTAGTTCTCTCACAAGTCTATAGTCCACCACCAGTGATACACTTCTAGTTCTCGCACAAGTCTATGGTCCACCACCAGTGATACATTTCTAATTCTCTCACAAGTCCATGGTCCACCACCAGTGATACACTTCTAGTTCTCGCACAAGTCTATGGTCCACCAACAATGATACATTTCTAGTTCTCTCACAATTCTATAGTCCACCACCTGTGATACATTTCTAGTTATCTCACAATTCTATAGTCCACCACCTGTGATACATTTCAAGTTCATTCACAATTTTATAGTCCACCAACTGTTATACAAATATCTAGTTCTCTCACAAGTCTATGGTCAAACACCAGTGATACATTTTAGTTCTCCCATAAGTGTATGGTCCACCATGAGGGATACATTTCTTGTTCTCTCAAGTTTATGGTCCACCACCAATGATATATTTCTAGTTCTCTCAAAAGAATGTGGTCCACCACAAGTGATACATTTCTAGTTCTCTCCAAAGTCTAATGTCCACCAACAGCGATACATTTACTAGTTCTCTAACAAGTCTATGGTCAACCACCAGTCATACACTTCTAGTTCTCGCACAAGTCTATGGTCCGCTACCGGTGATACATTTCTAGTTCTCTCACAAGTCTATGGTCCACCACCTGTGATACATTTCTAGTTCTCGCACAAGTCTATGGTCCGCTACCGGTGATACATTTCTAGTTCTCTCACAAGTCTATGGTCCACCAACTGTGATACACTTCTAGTTCTCGCACAAGTCTATGGTCCACCACCAGTGATACATTTCTAGTTCTCTCACAAGTCTATGGTCCACCACCAGTAATACATTTCTAGTTCTCTCACAAGTCTATGGTCCACCACCAGTGATACACTTCTAGTTCTCTCACAAGTCTATGGTCCACCACCAGTGATACACTTCTAGTTCTCTCACAAGTCTATGGTCCACCACCAGTGATACATTTCTAGTTCCCTCACAAGTCTATAGTCCACCACCAGTGATACATTTCTAGTTCTCTCACAAGTCTATGGTCCACCACCAGTGATACATTTCTAGTTCTCTCACAAGTCTATGGTCCACCAACAGTGATACATTTCTAGTTCTCTAACAAGTCTATGGTCCACCACCAGTGATACATTTCTAGTTCTCTCACAAGTCTATGGTCCACCACCAATGATACATTTCTAGTTCTCTCACAAGTCTATGGTCCACCACCAGTGATACATTTCTAGTTCTCTAACAAGTCTATGGTCCACCACCAGTGATATATTTCTAGTTCCCTCACAAGTCTATGGTCCACTATCGGTGATACATTTCTAGTTCTCTCACAAGTCTATGGTCCACCATCAGTCATACATTTCTAGTTCTCTCACAAGTCTATGGTCCACCACCTGTGATACATTTCTAGTTCTCTCACAAGTTTATGGTCCACCACTAGTGAAACATTTCTAGTTCTCTCACAAGTCTATGGTCCACCACCAATGATATATTTCTAGTTCCCTCACAAGTCTATGGTCCACCACCAGTGATACATTTCTAGTTCTCTCACAAGTCTATGGTCCACCACCTGTGATACATTTCTAGTTCTCTCACAAGTCTATGGTCCACCACCAATGATATATTTCTAGTTCCCTCACAAGTCTATGGTCCACCACCAGTCATACATTTCTAGTTCTCTCACAAGTCTATGGTCCACCACCAGTGATACACTTCTAGTTCTCTCACAAGTCTATGGTCCACCACCAATCATACATTTCTAGTTTTCTCACAAGTCTATAGTCCACCACCAGTGATACATTTCTAGTTCTCTCACAAGTCTATGGTCCACCACCTGTCATACATTTCTAGTTCTCTCCAAAGTCTATGGTCCACCACCAATCATACATTTCTAGTTCTCTCACAAGTCTATGGTCCACCACCTGTCATACATTTCTAGTTCTCTCCAAAGTCTATGGTCCACCACCAATCATACATTTCTAGTTCTCTCACAAGTCTATGGTCCACCACCTGTCATACATTTCTAGTTCTCTCCAAAGTCTATGGTCCACCACCAATCATACATTTCTAGTTCTCTCACAAGTCTATGGTCCACCACCAGTGATACTTTTCTAGTTCTCTCACAAGTCTATGGTCCGCCACCTGTCATACATTTCTAGTTCTCTCACAAGTCTATGGTCCGCCACCTGTCATACATTTCTAGTTCTCTCACAAGTCTATGGTCCACCACCAGTCATACATTTCTAGTTCTCCCACAAGTCTATGATCCACCACAAGTGATACATTTCTAGTTCTCCCACAAGTCTATGGTAAACCTCCAGTGATACATTTCTAGATCTCTCACAAGTCTATGGTCCACCACCAATGATACATTTCTAGTTCTCTCACAAGTCTATGGTCCACCACCTGTGATACATTTCTAGTTCTCTCACAAGTCTATGGTCCACCACCTGTCATACATTTCTAGTTCTCTCACAAGTCTATGGTCCACCACCAGTGATACATTTCTAGATCTCTCACAAGTCTATGGTCCACCACCTTTCATACATTTCTAGATCTCTCACAAGTCTATGGTAAACCTCCAGTGATACATTTCTAGATCTCTCACAATTCTATGGTCCACCACCTTTCATACATTTATAGTTCTCTCATAAGTCAATGGTAAACCTCCAGTGATACATTTCTAGTTCTCTCACAAGTCTATGGTCCACCACCAGTGATACATTTCTAGTTCTCTCACAAGTCTATGGTCCACCACCTGTGATACATTTCTAGTTCTTTCACAAGGCTATGGTCCACCATCAATGATACATTTCTAGTTCTCTCACAAGTCTATGGTCCACCACCAATGATAAATTTCTAGTTCCCTCAAAAGTCTATAGTCCTCCACTAGTCATACATTTCTAGTTCTCTCAAAAGTCTATAGTCCATCACCTGTCATACATTTCTAGTTCTCTCACAAGTCTATGGTCCATCATTAGTCATACATTTCTAGTTCTCTCTCAAGTCTATGGTACACCACCAGTGATACATTTCTAGTTCCCTCACAAGGCTATGGTCCACCACCTGTCATACATTTCTAGTTCTCTAACAAGTCTATGGTCCGCCACCTGTGATACATTTCTAGTTCTCTCACAAGTCTATGGCCCACCACCAATCATACATTTCTAGTTCTCTCACAAGTCTATGGTCCACCACCTGTCATACATTTCTAGTTCTCTCACATGTCTATAGTCCACCACCAGTGATACATTTCTAGTTCCCTCACAAGTCTATGGCCCACCACCAATCATACATTTCTAGTTCTCTCACAAGGCTATGGTCCACCACCTGTCATAAATTTCTAGTTCTCTCACAATTCTATAATTCACCAACTGTGATACATTTCTAGGTCTCTCACAAGTCCACGGTCCACCACCTGTGATACAATCCTAGTTCTTTCACAACACTATGCTCCTCAATAGTAATACATTTCTAGTTCGCTCACAATTTTATAGTCCACCACATGTCATACATTTCTAGTTTTCGCACAATTCTATAATCCACCACCTGTGATACATTTCTAGTTCTCTCACAATTCTATAGTCCACCACCAGTGATACATTTCTAGTTCTCTCACAAGTCTATGGTCCACCAACAGTAATACATTTCTAGTTCTCTCACAAGTCTATGGTCCACCACCTGTCATACATTTCTAGTTCTCTCACAATTCTATAGTCCACCACCTGTGATACATTTCTAGTTCTCTCACAAGTCTATGGTCCACCACCAGTCATACATTTCTAGTTCTCTCATAATTCTATAGTCCACCACCTGTGATACATTTCTACTTCTCTCATAATTCTATAGTCCACCACCTGTGATACATTATACTTCTCTCATAATTCTATAGTCCACCACCTGTGATACATTTCTAGTTCTCTCACAAGTCTATGGTCCACCAACAGTGATACATTTCTAGTTCTCTCACAAGTCTATAGTCCACCACCTGTCATACATTTCTAGTTCTCGCACAAGTCTATGGTCAACCATCAGTCATACACTTCTAGTTCTCGCACAAGTCTATGGTCCACCACCTGTCATACATTTCTAGTTCTCTCACAAGTCTATGGTCCGCCACCAATCATACATTTCTAGTTCTCTCACAAGTCTACGGTCCACCACCGGTGATACATTTCTAGTTCTCTCACAAGTCTATGGTCCACCAACAGTGATACATTTCTAGTTCTCTAACAAGACTATGGTCAACCACCAGTCATACACTTCTAGTTCTCGCACAAGTCTAAGGTCCGCCACCGGTGATACATTTTTAGTTACCGCTGTAGTCTATGGTCCACCACCAGTAATGGTCTTTCTGTTTGAACAATTGGTATTAAGGTTATCTACAAATTTGTAAATCTGACAAAGCGTAAAGACAATATTGCTTTTGTTTTCCAAGGCTCTACATCCGTACGTCGAAATAAGCGATACCTTGTCAATAGCTGCTATAACGGTGCTGCTTATTCCTCTCTTCCTTACACGAAGGATGAAGCTCCTCTCCCGTTTAACAACAGTAGGGAACATCGCTCTCCTTGGTATATGTATAATAACCTTTCAATACATGTTCCAAGATATTCCGGAGAGCACCACGAGACCAACAAGCAAGCCCTTTGACTTCGTAAAATTCACGTCATTTACGAATGATGTGATGTATTCGAATGGTGGCATAGTTCTGGTAAGTGTATATTTCCTTAATCGTTTAAGTGAACTTATTTATCAAAAATGAGAATTCAGTTTATTTTGATTTTTGAGGGGTTGTTTTGTAAGCATATTTTGAAATTAAAAAAGACTTTTGATCTTAATTTTTCTATTGATTTGTTTAATGCAGATCTTTTAGTTACTTATCATTGCTTCACTGACTTAAATTACCCGTACATTCGAACAACGGTTTTGATATTATTTCTCCTGTTGCAAGTATACGCCACTGTTTGCATAGATAGATAGATTTATTTGGTAAAACATTGAATCAATACATAGTTCAGTACATTTACAATACATTACATGCTTTACCAGGATAACACAGACAAGTCAGAGACTTATTTCCACTGTGGTCCTTAACATGAAACACAAAGTACAAACATTTTATATGTAATATTAAATACTTATTACAAGATTATACGCGGTTAAGATATATCACAGATTCATACAATAATTATCACATCAAATAAATATCTGTTGTGTTATCACAAGTTTGAATTATATTTTAGATTAATTATCACCAAACATAAGAAATATATATTCTTTTATAAAGATATTCGTTGGAATTTTTGGTATGACAATTAGGTACTGGTGAACTAGGTGTATGATAACCACCAAATGTAGTCATTTCTAAATAAAAACCTAAGTAGAAAGGACATTGTATGAGCTTTGCTTATGAGTTTTGTTGTAAGAACGCTTTTGCATTTTTTCTTAAAATTGGTTTTGTTGGTAACAGATCTGATATCAGAAGATAAATTATTCCAGGACTTAATTCCACTGTAAAAAAAATGTTTTTGATTGCTGTCCTTTTGCACAAGGTACCAAAAAATTGAAAGGAGAGCTCTGTGTGCTGTATCCATGGCGTTCACTGACCCGATTGAAATGTTCTGTAATATAACCTGGACTTTTTTCGTGAAAAACACTAAACATGTGATTTAGCCCTAACTGTTTCACTCGGTTTTAAACATTGAAAATATCTATTTTTTTAAAAATCGTTCCATCAACTCTTGTTCGTGGTCCTAAGTTACAAATGAACCGTATACATCGGTTCTGTGCCACCTGCAACTGCACCTTTTAACTTTTGGTAAAGCCATGATACCAGGCCGAGCAGCAATAATCAAAATTGCATAAAACCAGAGAACTGCATAGTGTTTTTCTAATATTCACCGACAGATATTTACATTGTCTATATAAAAATGGTAGACGGGAATTCACTCTCTTTATGGTGTTCTGTACAATAAAGTCACCAGTTAAAAATTGATCAATATCTACATGTATTTCAAAATTTTGAACTTTCTTTACTTTTTGTCTGGTACCGAATAATATGCATTCTGTTTTCCCGAGATGGAGGTATAATTTATTATTAATCAGCCAAATGTTGCAGTTTGCTAATTCTCGTGATAATTTCATTTTAATTTCGTCTGGATCTTTACTAGAAAACAAAATTGCGCTGTCGTCTGCATATAGTAACAGTTTACAGTCGCTACTTATACTAAGTTCCATGTCGTTGACATAACAAAGAAATAGAAGAAGTCCTAAAATGCTGCCCTGGGGAACACCACATGTAACTTGTTTTGATTTTGAAAAATACTCTTGGATATTTACAATTTGTTCATGTGATGACAAATACGATCTAAACCATGACACACTTTCCACTCCGATTGTTTGGAGTTTTGTACATAAAATGTCATGGTCGACTGTATCAATTGCCTTTTGTAAATCAAGTAATATCATTCCAGTATATAAACCTTTGGATGATTGACATTTGAGATGATTGAATAAATTTAATGTATAAGTCATTCGTTCGAATGCTATTCATTTTCTTTTGCTTCAGGAATTTCGTTCGGTGTAATTTCGCAAACATCAAAATGATACAATTTTCTTCAGTCTACCATTTCACCACTTAGATGCTATTTGTGCATAAATGATCTTACACGAGTATTAAACGAATTTCAAAGTCAAACATTATTTTCATGTGACGAGTCTTATGAATTCCGTAGTACATTCACACGAGTGTAAGATTCTGTTTTTCACATACAAATGTAACGTATATTCACTTGAAACATACCAAAATTTTCGATTTCTTTCTTCAACAGAAAGGCAAATTTCTAATTTTACGATACAATTTTCACAACCGAGACTATCAATGACGTCATTTGACATCATTTATTTATGACGTCACAAAAGAGTGATTACATATCTGTAATACAATAAGTATGACATGGTCGTATAACATGAGTGAAAGGGTCAGTTATTTGATAAATAATAATATATCTCCGATAAATATATCATCCTTTACTTATACTGTAGTCCTATAACTAACAACATTCGTCTATTTGTTTCTTCTTAATAACTATATTTTTAGATAATTCCAATTCGGGACCGAATGAAAATTAAGAAGAATTTCGACGGTTGGAATGGTTTGCTAGGACTTGCATGGACGATTGTAATTAGCATTCATGTTGGCATTGGATTTTTTGGTTATCTTAAAACTGGAGAAATAACTCAAGTAAATTTCATTTTAAACCTTCCGAGTGATATATGGTAAGTATAACATGATTCTATGTTATAATATACAGAGTGTTTATTGTCAGGATATCTTATATTATAACAATTGAATTTAATGTAACGTGATAGCCATATAGATATCTAACAATGTTACAGAAAGGCGACGCGTAATTTCCAACGGATATATCAAACAATGGGACAAGAAGATGCGTTGTAACATTTCATATAGATATCTAACAGTTTGACAAATAGATGATGTGTAATATCCCATGTAGATATCTAACAGATTGACAAGTAGATGATGTGTAATATCCCGTGTAGATATCTAACAGATTGACAAATAGATGATGTGTAATATTCCATGTAGATGTCTAACAGATTGACAAATAGATGATGTGTAATATTCCATGTAGATATCTAACAGTTTGACAAGTAGATGATGTGTAATATCCCATGTAGATATCTAACAGTTTGACAAGTAAATCATGTGTAATATCCCATGTAGATATCTAACAGTTTGACAAGTGGATGATGTGTAATATCCCATGTAGATATCTAACAGTTTGACAAGTAGATGATGTGTAATATCCCATGTAGATATCTAACAGTTTGACAAGTAAATCATGTGTAATATCCAATGTAGATATCTAACAGTTTGACAAGTAGATGATGTGTGATATCCCATGTAGATATCTAACAGTTTGACAAGTAGATGATGTGTAATATCCCATGGATATATCTAACAGTTTTACAAGTAGATGATGTGTAATATCCCATGTAGATATCTAACAGATTGACAAGTAGTTAATGTGTAATATCCCATGTAGATATCTAACAGTTTGACAAGTAGATGACTTGTAATATCCCATGTAGCTATCTAACAGATTGACAAGTAGATGATGTGTAATATCTCATGTAGATATCTAACAGATTGACAAGTAGATGATGTGTAATATCCCAAGACTATATTTAACAGTTTGACAAGAAGATGACGTGTAATATTCATTGGAGATATCTGACAGTTTGATAAATTGATGATGTGAAGTATCTCATGGATATACCTACATGTAATAGTGGGACAAGTACATCTTGTAGATGACGTGTTCTATTCCATGCAAACTCACAGTATTTTTGAAGCAAGTTTGTAACAGTCAAGGAAAAGGAAGTTCATGATCGGAAAACTGAGCACGTTCCGCTTAAATTATGAGCGTCGGTGGATACAAGTGTAATGACCCTAACATAGAAATAGGTCCTTCAGTTACTGCTTGTGTCTTATCATTTTATAAATTGTAAACTTTAGACCATGCTCAACCTACATAAAGTCAAATTGCTAGCACAGATAGGAACTATAAGAAATTGACTATCGGATATCATGGGTGGTCGGGTGGATAGCGCACTTGCCTTTCACCAAGGCGATCGGGGTTCGATTCCTCGACCAGACATGAAAGGTATGGGGTCCCCTGCCAGACCACGTGGGTTTTCACCGAGTACTCCGGTTCCCTCCCACAATAAGACCCCTCACGCACAAACATCCGAGCCAACAAGAGTGATTAATATAAGTTGGATCATTTTACAATTTAACTACCCCCCCCCCCCCTACTTCCCCTGTTCTTAAGAGTGATATTATCTACCTAAAACTGTCTATTTTTTCAATATTTATATTTTTTATTTATATTCCTTAATAAGGTTGTCTTATATTACAGGATATACAAGTTTTTGAAGATTTTTTGCCTTCTCATTATGTACTGTACGCTGGGGATGAATGTGTTTGTGGTAGTTGAACTTATATGGACAAACTTAAAGGACAGATCAAGTATGGAATGTATTCAAAAGTATGGTGAATACATTTGTCGAGTTATGCTGCTGATTCTATGCTGTAAGTATAATAACAATAGAAGAGCCCGGATGTTAAGGAACCCAGTGTCATTGGTAAAACTGTTACTACTGTTTAACGTATTTACATGTAGCTATAATGAATAAAGAGTCGCGGTGGCCAAGTGGTTAAGGTGTACCAACATTTTGGCACTAGCCCTCCACCTCTGGGTTGCGAGTTCGAATCCCATGTGGGGCAGTTTCCAGGTACTGACCGTAGGTCGCTGGATTTTCTCCGGGACTTTTCTCCACTTCCGAAACTTGGCACGTTCCTAAATGACCCTAATTATCAATAGGACGTAACACAAAAATAAACCTAATCGATGATAAATTTATAAAGGATAACTCAAAGTTATAGGAATTTTTATGAAGAACTCATAAAGATTAAGTAGGAAATAATTATCAAGATAACAATACAACAACCAGGGACAGACATTTTATATCACTTTATGGTTTTATTAACTCTGCAGTATTTGTCTAAGTTTTATGGTCGCCATCTTTGTCTCATTGAGAAATATTCTGTATCTTTAAGTGATATGAAGATGGACGTTTTTGAGTATGCTCATCAGTGTGTTTACTTGTTGTGCTTGACAATGATAATCGGTTCTCATTTGGACAACTTGATGTTAACATGGATGTGACAAAGATTTACATGGCGGGTGTCGTCGATGAATCAGAAGACGCTTACTCTTCTGGAACACCTGGTCTTATTCTCTTGTTCTTTTACAAGAGTCTCCGTGTTAATCTTTCCTTTGTTCATATTTTGCCCCTGGTTTAATCGATTTTGAGTTTGGATTATGAGTTTGTTAACGCTTCGGTATTCTCTTTTTTATATCGCTCTAACAGACTAATGACCTAGTTCATTAATATATCCTTGCTCAACAACGCTACAATCTTATAAAAATGCAGCTCCAAGACATTTCGTCAAAACAAAGTTTATGTGTATTTTGTGATGAAATGATTTTGTGCAGATCACAGCGGTGTCTAAATTATACTGGGAGTATGAAGCAAATAGGCGACATAGGACACAAGAACATGACCTCTTATGGAATGTTGTTAGATCCTTATATAACGGACTAAGAACAAGGATCTGCATTTTAATAAGATCGAACAATGCGACAGTTCTATCTTAATTGAACGTCAATGGCTTGGACTGCATGTACGAACATACTACGACACACTGCAAGAGTTAGATAAGTCACTAAGTAGCGGAGCTTTAGTTATGACGCTTACTAAAATAATGTCAAATGTATTTATGCATTAATGACATTTTATTTTAGTTTCATTGGGGCATGAAAAAAAAATGTTTGCAAACTGTATGAATGCGCGGGGCAAGCAATTTTTCCTATGAAGCTAAAAAATAATTGACGTTAATGCTTATAATTAATTTTTGAAACTTAAGTTTTCAAATTTAAAACATGTTTGCGTACCATTTGACTGATCTAACAATGGATTATTTTTTACAAATCAATACCCAACGTCAATCGCTGCATTTTGACGTCATATATTTTCGCGCCATTTTCGGAATTTCTTTTCATGACGGTATGAAAAGAAATCTCAACCAATCAGAAAGCCACATTCTGCATACAATCAATAGAAAATTAATTATTAATACATAAATTCACTTTGATTTAAGGTGCGTTTACGATGTTGGTCCCAGAATATCAGCTACTGATGTCGTTGACGGGATGTTTTGGATCCATATACCAAGGCCTTGTAGTCCCCCCTATCATCACAATATTGACATTTTATGGCGAGGAGGCTCCAACAATACTTACTGACAAAGTGGACAGAAAACTGACACTTTTATTATGTGTATTGTTACTAATATTTGGAATATATTCACTAATTTCGGGGATGTATGTTGCTGTTTACACGACTGTGAATCATATAGTATTGTAAATTGTGTACACGGGCATTGTATGTAAAGAAGGAGAGGAGCACATGGCATTGTGTGTATATGGAAGCATGAGGATTCCCTGCTTTTCGGATGTTCTCTTTATTTATTATAAACTAACTGTACAATACAGTGAAATCGTGTTCATGATTATGATGTTTTATTGTATACTTAGTAATTAATACTGGTGTTTTGCACATACACGATGACGCCCAATCTTCCAACCCGTAATCGTCACCCATGCATTATTGATTCAGTATTGCACCCTCAACCCTGTATTGCACCCTCAACCCTGTATTGACCCTCTTTGTGGAACACCTCTAGATTTTACAAACCATTCTGGTCCTTCGGGTTTTGACCTAGCTGGTGGGTTACAAGCAAAACAAAAAAACATGGCGTCTGGAAGTCAGAGTGGTCAAGATATGGGAATGACAAAGAATTCCTAAACAGCAAGATTGGATTTCCTAGCAGATAAAGAAATAATGATATCAGACGAAATAGACAATTCCCGCTCTACTGCAGTAGAGCAGGCCTATTCATACAAGCTGATGTTCACCGTCGAGAATCAGGACTAGGACGAGATATATACCTAAATATTGTAGCTCGTATAGAATGAGAAACGACAATATGATTAAAAAACACAGACAGACATGAATATGTTTAATTGTTATCTAAATTTAAAAATGAATTCAAGAATGTAGAATACATAAACTCGACCGAAAAGAATGGATATCTCACAGGAGTTGCATGGCTAAACAATGACAAGAATCAAAGAGAGAATATGAACCGGACACTTTTAAATCAATTCAAGGTAGCATCCAACGTTGTTTAAATGAAAAACAATTCAACATTAGTATAATTGAAGACATCGAATTTGATTTATAAAGACTTCAAACACTTAAATATCTTAACAATTAATTTTATAAAACATACATTTGACCAATATTAGGGTCTTAGGGCCAATATTTGGTCGATATGGAAAATAGAACGAACTGTTTTCATAAGTTTATAGTACATATCGGCAAATTGAACCAATACAGACAATTCCTCGCTAAACGGGTCGAATACACTGTATTAGACCCCTTGCTGAGCGGGCCGAATATACCGAAATTGCTGCAACTTCATATCACTTTCATAACGTCACAGAAACCGAAAATGAACACGTGTTGAAGTTGTGGAGTATCTTGAATAAAGACCTCTATAGCTTGATGAATTAATAGAGAGCAAAAGAGACATAAATGAAGATGCCGGTGTCGAGGGACCTTTTACATAGTCGTCTTCTTGTGTTAACATCTGTCAATATGTCAACAATCAACACTCAATCCAGGTTTAATAGATGATGTAACACACACATATGCTGCACCTTCTAATTTTAGTAATAGATATAATATGCCGGAAAAAAATAAACTGTGCCATACAGCTGTTTTGTCCTTCTGGGACTCTTCAATAATGCTAGGGGACAAAAGTTAGGAATCCAAAATTTCTATACTAATGTAAAACTGAGTATATGTTTCGTTGCTGATAAATGTTCGTGTAATTTGCCCTGTCTTTGTGAATAAAGAAAACATTAGTACACAAAGTATAAACGATCGAATGTGAAGGGGAACTTTACCATTCTTAGGCAAATGTTTGACTTTGCGAAAATCACTCTTCTTTCGGCATACTGTATCTATTACTAAATTTAAAAGGTGCAGCACATGGGTGTGTTACGTCATCTTTAATGATAGGGAGTGACAGCCTCTGCTGGTGGATATTTTAGTCCCCGTGGTTTGCTTGAACCTCCATAGCCATACATAATCTCATTTGAGCAGTGGCACTGTACATAATATACACATTTTCGTAGTACACGATTTTAAATTATGCAGAACTAGTTTAATTTTACTTATAAATTCAATATTAAAGGGGTTTTACGCACCTGACCCTTCTGCTTCTTCATTAGTTTAGACATTTTGGATTCCCACCTTTTGGCATCAATGGAGAACGAAACAGCTGTATGTTGCAATTTAATTCATTTTTTTCGGCATGCTGTATCTATTACTAAATTTCAAAGGTGCAGCACTTGTGTGTGTTACGTCATCGTTGCACTGCATTCTCCTTTCCTAACTAGACGTATTTCTGCAAGAATCTATAGAGTCTGTCAGGAAACAAAACGGGGAAGAGTCCGGTAGATTTTATCCCAAGCTACGACAGACATTTGAGCAAAAACACTACGACACAAGTATAATTGAAAAATGGTTCTGATTTTTGATAAAACGATGGATGCTCTAAAATGCGAAACAGCGTGATTTAAAACAAATAAAATGGGGGAGTGAGAGCCATATAGCTAGTTCTTCCCAAATATCTGACGAAGACATGGGAACTCTGTATTCTATGGAATGGGCTGGGAAAGAAAAATCTAAAATTTGTTTTAAATACTTTGTGGTTCCAACACACATTATATTTTGAAATGAGGGGATGGTTCCACATTGTGCAACAAGTTGAGGGAAGTAGATTTCAAACACGACTTTGAAGGTTATCAGGATTTTTAGAATACAATGAATGTATGACTAAAACAAGAACAGGTGAAGATGTACGGAACACCCTCCCTGCCCCCAAGAATGTATGCCACCCCAATACTCCTTGCCCCCAATAATGTATGCCACCCCCAATACTCTAAAGAAATTCCCAATACCTTGTATAGTTTCTATGAAGCTAAGCCCACACGACTTCTGTAATGCAAATAATAAAATAAGAGAATACCGAAGCGTCAACATAATCATAATCCAAACTCAGAATCGATTAAACCAGGGGCAAAATTTGAACAAAGGAAAGATTTACATGGAGACCCTTGCAAAAGTACAAAAGACTAAGACCAGGTGTTCCGGAAGAGTAAGCGTCTTCTGCTTCATCGACGACACCCGCCATGTAAATCTTTGTCACATCCAAGTAAACATCAAGTTCTCAAAATGAGAACCAAGTATCATTGTCAATCACAACAAGTAAACACACTAATGAGCATACTCAAAAACGTCCATCTTCATATCACTTAAAGATACAGAATATTTCTCAATGAGACAAAGATGGCGACCATGAAACTTGCCCATAGTACTGATCAACCTGCATCTCTCGAATCCTTGTGTTGTTAGTTTGTTTGTCAGCAGTCGACATCGATCACGAAAATCCCGATATTTAGAGCAAGCCCTGGAATACCGAATCAACTGCGACATGTAAACACCATAGGTTGGAGAAGCAGGGATTTTACTATCAAGAAATGGAAGTTTACGATCGGAAAATTGAAATCATCACGTTTATCGTATACCTTAGTAGTAAGCTGTCCATGTTGGTCGTAGTTTAAGTAGAGATCGAGGTAAGCAGCTGATGTAGAAGAGTCTGTTGTGTCTTTTATTTCAAGTTCAGAAGGGTATATACGATCGACGTGGTCAGCAAACTTCTTGTTGTTTATAGACAAAACATCGTCGATATATCTGAAAGTGAAAATAAAAGATTTGGCAAGGTTTTTGTTACCTGTCCTGATGAGCTCCTCCACAAATTCAGCCTCGTATGACAACAAAAACAACCTAATGGCCTTATAATAACCTAATGGCGGTAGTTGCAAACGACAAAACTCCTGATGTGAAGGACATATTGGTTCATACGTGACCCTTTGTGAAAATGTAAACTTGACCGTATGATCAAAGTTAAGGCAAAAAGGCAAACTTACCTGGTCATAAACCAGTAACAAATACAAACGTTCGAAAATCCCTTGTTCAGAAAATGACCGACAATTGCGTCTCTTATACCCTGCAGGCTTATGTCACTGACCATAAAAACACGCAATCGTTGAACAAGTATAGAACACTAAGTGATAAGGCATAAATGCATGATTTAAAAAATGTTGTCAAACACTAAAAATAAAAAAACACAGAATTGTTTCTGTCTTCGAAAGCACGGCCCACTGCATCATCCAAGGTAACATTCGATTTCACACCCACGTGTTTACCGCCAAATTCGTTATCCTAAGGAGAAACCAAGGTTCATAATACAACCTATGTCACAAAAAACATCGGAATACCGGTACTGAATCCCTGTTCGCTTGTTGAAATATGAATAATTGCCAAATCACCACAAACATCACAACACATGCTCAAGGACAGAAACGCCGTTGCATTATTGCGGTTGAGATGGTAAGTTAAGATGGTCATCTGCTAAATTTAACAACTTTTTCTGTAAAATCTGAAAAGTGATATTACATATTAAGTATAAATTATGAATAAATATATTCAGATGATAAAAAAGAATGTTAATCGAAATGTATGTCCTATATGGTGTTACAGCTATTTTTTTATTGGTTAAGTCCGTTTCTGTTTAACGTCCTACATGTATCAACAGCTACAATATAAGGTTAATAAGAGACTTGTTTTAGTAAACAAAACACATGATTCCCCTTATCAGTAAATATGCATATTTGCTACTTTGTAGAAGGTTGATTGTGCGAAAATAAAAGATTAAGAAATGTTCTTATTCTTATTTGTTTGACATGATATGTCAATAATGTTAATAATGTTGGTAAGGTTTGTTTGGTAGCTTCATTGTATGGTCAATTGACATTTGTTTTATGTCCAACTTTCGTTCATAATGTCTGAAAAAATGTTAACAGTTGATAAATATTCTAATAGTCATTAATAATGTCATAACAAAATGTTAAATAGATAATAAATGTAAAATTTTACCTTGACCTTTTTTTGGGGGTAAGTTGACATTTTTTTTCTTCTGACCAACTTTCCTTCATTATGTCGTAACAATATGTAAAGCAGATAATAAATATATAAAATTTGACATATGACCTTAACCTTTGACCCCGTGACGTCGAGGTTTGGTCAGTGGACATCTTCTTTTATTCCAACCAACTTTTCTTCATAATGCCATAACAAAATGTTAAGCACTTAATAAATGGTTAGACGGACGGACGAACACATTACTATTGGGGGCCCTGATTTGGTCAATTATTGTAACATGTATATAATTAGACAGTGAAGGAACGATGACATCACCTTGGCGTACAGCTTTGAATGTTTGAAAAGTTTTTTATATCTGAAGTTTGGGTGAAAGTCACACTGGCCTATTGACAGTGCATTGCACATCGTCTATGGGTGATTCAGGCATACTAAACGTTTTATCAATATATCTTTAACGGTTATTGCCCAGGCAAGAATTATGAACAATTCACACTTATTTGACCTCCGACCTTGGAGTCAAGGTCATGGGTGGCATACTGACAGTGCACTGCACATTGACTTTAGGTGATGCATGTTTACTGCAAGTTTCGTTAAGATATCTTCAACGGTTTGGAAATGATGTAGGGCATGAACACGAATTATTAGAAGAACCGGAACCGGTACTGATACAATATGTCTCCCAACTTCAGCTCTACAGCATGATCTAAATATTAACCAAAATTGACGACTATATGCTGCAAAGCAATGGCAGCAGCCATTTCTAAAAAACAAACAGGACATTTATAACAGATAAAATGTTCTTTAATTAATCGTTCCAAATTTCACGATTACAAATATTTTCAGCTCCCCACAGGTCTGTTAGACTCTTCGTAATACGTAAGTAGTGTCAACAAAGCGAGTTAATGGGAAAGTACATTCAATTTGGTTTTTAATTCTCGTGTAAATTACTCGAAGACTTAAGTTTTTTCTAACCTTAAAATATGCTCTGATGTATTAAGCTATGTGATGTGATGTGTATTTAAAAAAAATAAATAAATAAGCTAGCTATGTAATGTCTTTCGAATTCACAAACCTGTTAAACTGATATTAGAAATTGATATCTAAAAGCAGAACAAAATTAAAAACGTTGAAATGTTATCATGGGATGTAAGCATGAAAAAATGTATATTGCCGATACTGTATTACATCATCTATGTAGAGTACGGTTTTAAACTTTACAAATTGTCATGGCTGTTTGAATCTGAGTAATGCCTGGCAGTATACTAAAAACGGTTATTTTCGCCAAGTCATAGTTCTGCCCATTACTGGTAAGATTTCCCTTCACATTTAATAACTATCTTTATCTGAAGAATCGATTCATGCACAGCATTAGGTCATGTCATATTTTGAATTTATATTTTATGCACCGTGACAAATTAAAATATTTTATGAATTCAATAGCATGGTACAGTTTCAACATTTTAGCAGTGATAGTATTAAGTAAAAATAAAGAACAAAACAGCGTCACACTTTCGATACAATGCATATCAAAAACGAAGCAGCTGCAAAGTATTTAAATATTATCAGGTTAAAAAGCTTATTATCCTCTACCAGTATGTGCAATTTCAAGAACATCTGCTGAAAAACAAAATCCTACGATTTAGTTGAGGTTTAACTAAATGCATTGAATATGAAAAATAATATGACGTGACAGAATGCTTTTAGGTACTTACATGAATTTGGAAGAGAATATGTGCTTAAGAGATAACCACCAAGCGACCTATCGTGGCAGCTTATCTATAGACTGACGAGTCCCCGAAGATGACATGCTGGTAAGAAGGCAATGTAACGGAGTAGTCAATAAGCAAAACCAAGGATCCCTCAAGGACTCGCACAACTAAATCAGCTTATAACGAAGTGTTTCATACGATTGTAGTCCCTACCGAAAATTTGTTCCGGCTAAGTAATGTGATTTTGAGTAATTTAAATAGATAATTATTGACATATTCTGCATTGAATGAAATCTATAGATATTTAACTTTACAAAATTTACTTTTGGTAGATTTTGATATGTGATGGCGGATTGATATGGGGTCAAAAGTCAGAGGGTGTTTCCGTCCCATTTCACTGATTTGACATGGGAAATTCTGGTAGTCCGAAGTAGACGCCTGTAGCGAGATAAAATGCCATTTAAAGTCTTTACCATGTATGTATCTGTGAATCCAGGCAGATGTCACTAGTGTTAAACTTCAAATATTAAAGTTAATAGCTCGAAAGCTTGGTAATAACATATAGTAAATTATTTAGTTGTGCGAATCCTCAATACATTAATTGCACGTGTTCTTCTATTCCGTCATAAACACATACACGCAATTTAAAATACAATATGGTTCACAGTCGTGTACACAGCAACGCACATCCCCGCAATTAGTGAATATATTCCAAAAGCTAGTACTAATACACACAATAACAGGGTCAATTTCCTGTCTACTTTGTCAGTAAGTATTTTTGGTTCCTCCTCGCCATAAAATGTTAGCATTGTGACGATTGGAGGGACAATGAGGCTTTGGTAAATGGATCCAAAACATCCCGTCAATGACATCAGCAACTGAAACTCTGGGACCAGCATTGTAAACGTACCTTTCAATGAAGTGAATTAATATATTAATACATTTCGAATAATTTCGTTAAGCGTCAAATCTAATGCTTAGCTAGTTACTGATATTCATCTCACAATGCCTTGTAATATATCATGCAAACAGGAACAGTAACGTTCATTTAAGATATCATGTAAATATTTTTGAGCAAGGGCAAATTAGTTGAGTTGGTAGTTAGCGTTAACAAAACCATAACGTTGGACCAAAGCTCGGATCCCTGCTGTTCGCGCTTATTTTACTCTTACGATGTAACACTTATTTTGGTCTTTGTTTTCCAATTTAATCTTTATAATTTCTTCACGCATACCTTACTAGATAGGAGTTTACTTTTAGAAATGATTCATCAAAGCTATAAATATCAAAAACTTTCTATAATGTCGTTACTAGTGGCACTAATTTCCTTTACATCCAGTCATGTATTATTGTATATACTTACAGCATAGAATCAGCAGCATAATCCGACAGATGTATTCACCGTACTTCTGAATACGTTCCATACTGGATCTGTCCTTTAAGTTTGTCCATATAAGTTCAACTAACACAAAAACATTCATCCCCATAGCGCAGTAGATAATGAAAAAGGAAAGAATCTTCAAAGACTTGTACAACCTGAAATTTAGGACATATGTCTTAGAACATTATTAATTAGACATGGGTAACATTAAAAATCTTAAATTTTAGACAATTTTATTCACTCATTAATATAACAAAGTTAAAGCCTTAAAAGAACGAAGCTTTAGTTCATATATGATATTGGATTGTAGATTGATAACCGTTTGTTGTCTAATATATGGATTCGACGTGTTAACGTTTTTGCTTTAGATAGGTTGGTCAAGGTCTTTTGGATGATATATATACATTAAACACTTATTTAATGAGTTAAAAACGTCTTTGCCACGAAGATAAAATAATGCATAACTTAATGTTATATCTCAATGAGATATATACGTAATCTACTTGGCACACCGTTAAATATCTCAATGAGATATTGACGAAAATTGCTTGGCACACCGTTCTATGAGATATTACAGGTAGTTAAATGGTTATACTATAAGAAATTCGATAAGCTACTGCCAGTATATTGTAAGAAACTATCATGTAATACTTACCATATATCACTTGGAAGGTTCAAAATATAATTTGCTTGAGTTATTTCTCCAGTTTTAAGATATCCAAAAAATCCAATGCCAACATGAGTACTGATAACAATCGTTAATGCAAGTCCTAGCAAACCATTCCAGCCGTCAAAGTTTTTCTTAATTTTCATTCGATCTCGTACTGGCATAATCTAGGAATAAAAATATTTAGGATAAACAAAAAGATAACTGTTTCTGAATTGTAGGAATACTGTTAAAAGGGTGAGACATTTATCAATCTGAATAAAATGCAGATCCTTGTTCTCTCTCCGTTTTACAAGGATCTGACAACATCCCATAAGAGGTCACGTTCAGATGATTTTTGTCGCTTCTTTACTTAACACTAAAATAATTTTACAATGGCCTGTCATCTTGCAGCAAATCATTTCGTCACATTATTCCACATGAAATTTTTGGTGACGAAATGACTAAACGGACAAATGCGATTATGCGAGCTTTGTCGCCTCAAAATTTCACTGTCAAGATTCTGACAGTAGTAATTTGATTGGCTAATGCAAAAGGTCATCTGGACATGACCCCCTATGGGATTTTCTCAGATCTTAACACAGCAGAGGGAATTTTACGGAACGGCGCGGAGATGAAAATATAATTTTAATCAGATTGGACATTTATAGGACATACATTAATGTAGAAATGGTTCCCAATTAGAGAAATGACCGACCGACGAATATCATGTTTTAAAAGTTATATTTCCCGAATAAGAAATTGCATTAGAAGTAATGGAAAATAAAAAGCATTCGAACGCATGACTTAAAAAAATCAACGGCGTGTTTTTGCCATAGGAAAGTGAAATCTAAACCGTTATTCGATTATACAGTCGAATGAATTTGGAGATGCAATGATAAGTAAAGATATGAAGCAAAACAATTGATAGAAGAATAAGACAAAAAATTACACAAAGGTAAGGGTTTTCTGCCTTATCAACAGAAACCAGTACAGCAAATTGCCATTAAGTTTAAAAACCCAATATACGTAACTTCAGGAAATTTTTCGTGATTTTGAAAAATAATGAAAATAATACAGTTGATAACCAAGCAAAAATAAGCGTAAAACAAAGAATTAAAAATAATTCAGGTGGAACCCACTTCAACAATAAGCCGAAATAATTCAAAATGGACCCGTGTTTACAAATACCGTGTTCCAACTGCTGCTGTACCGGTAACCACGTAAGAATTCATCTTGAATATTGCGGATATCAGTTAATCTTAACTAAATCTATACATATAATAAGTTATTAGGCTTGAGTTTCGCTTCAAGTTTTGCCGAAAGTTACGTGTATTGGGCCTTTAAGTGTAATTCATTTTATTCTTATTTTGAAATATGCTTTCAAAAACCACTGGATATATAAGTTTATCAAAGATAATATATACTTACCAGAACTATACCGTTATATGAATACATCACATCATTCGTAAATGACGTGAATGTTATGAAGTCAAAGGGCTTGCTTGATGGTCGCGTTGTGCTGTCCGGAATATCTCGACATATGTACTGGAAGGTTATTATACACATCCCAATAATAGCGATGTTCCCTAATGTTGACAAACGTGAGAGCAGCTTCATTTTTCGTGTAAGGAAGAGAGGAAGAAGCAGCACCATTATAGCAGCTATGGACAAGGTATCGCTTATTTCGAAGTACGGATGTAGAGCCTTGGAAAACAAAAACAATAATGTCTTTACGCTTTGTCAGATTTACAAATGTTTAGATAGACTTTATACCAAGTGTTCAATACAAAACAAGCATCACTTGTGGCAGACCATAGACCTATGGGAGAACTAGAAATGTATTACTGTTGGCGGACCATATACTTGGACAAGGTATCGCTTATTTTGACGTATGGATGAAGAGCCTTTGAAGACAAAGCAATATATGTTTTATGTAATGTAAGTAAAATAAATGCATCCCAGGTAGTGAGCCTTAGACTTGTGAGAACACAAGATACATGTATGTATAACTGATTTCGTACTACAGACTTGTGAGAGCACCATAAATGAACCATTGATGGCAGACCATATACTTGTGAGAGAAATAGAAATGTTTCACTGGTGGTGGACCATAGACTTGATAGAGAATTAGAAATGTATCACTGGTGGTGGACCATATTCTTGATAGAGAATTAGAAATGTATCACTGGTGGTGGACCATAGACTTGATAGAGAATTAGAAATGTATCATTAGTAATGGATTATAGACTTATGAGAGAACTAGATTTGTAAAACTAGTGGTGGACCAGAGACTTGTGAGAGAACTAGAAATGTATCACAAGTAATAGACCATAGACTTGAGAGTGAACTAGAAATGTATGACTGGTGGTGGACCATAGACTTATGAGAGAACTATTTGTTTGGTTGGTTGACAATTATCTTGTGAAAGAACTAGTAATATAGCACAAGTTGTGGACCATAGACTAATGAGAAAACTAGTAGTTTATTACAGGTGACGGATCATAGACTTTTTAGAGAACTAGAAATGTATAACTGGATATGGACCAAAGATTTTTTTAAAAGAAATTTAAAGTATAACTGTTGATGGACCATAGCCTTGTGAGAAAGCTAGAAACATGTCATTTTGCAGACCATAACTATAATCATGAGAGAAATAGAATAAACGATTTACTTCCGTGAAATGATGTATAGATTGGAGCACATTTAGGAAGAAGCTTCATGGATAGTCGAAAACCGTTATCTCAAAGTCGATTGGACAATGGTAAAACTTGGAGTTAACCTAGTATTCGAGTTACGCGAGTTTGAATGTCGGGACCAACGAAATACTTCGAATTAAACGGGATCTTCAAATAATACGTGTTCGAGATAGGAAATTATACTAATTTTTCACATTGACATGCACACAACAAACTATACCCATTTGTGATAGGACATGTATAATTCAGTTACCGGTGTATCAAGCAAAACATGAATAACGCTGCACAATACATTCATGTCTTGCTCCATGGAACCATCGGTGATGCTAGTGGTCAAAAAATTGAAGTCAATTTACTCTAGACTACTTGAAGTTCATAATGTAACACATGAACTATATTACTCCATAAACTGATTCGTCCTATTACATAATTTTCTTAACTGTATAAATTACTCTGCATGCTTTTTGTGGCATTATCAGGGAACACATCACGCATTTGCTACAACTAAAGGGATACATTATTCAAAGAATCTAAAAAAATCAATGGACAATGAATCAATAGCAAATGATTAAATATTCAAAAGGCTTAAAAAAGCTTAATTCAGTTTAAATAAAATAATGTCTACTTACATCTTTTAGAAACAGATTCATTATAGAAATCAGATCCGGTATAAGTAGACCACAGTTCAATATTATAGAGCAGTTCATGACAAATCTGAAACAAATAAAACAAAGTTTTTATTCATAAAACAGAATATTACTTCCCAAAAATAAATTAACCCTAATGAATGCATAATCAATTTGCTTCATTTCAATACATATTTGGAGGATATTGCGTGGATTAATGATTTTATTTTTTATATAAGAATTGCAAATTATCATCATCTTTTATAGTGCTGTAAAAATGCAGCCGCAACATCAATATTGATCGGGCTCCATGCTTATATAGGAGTCACCACCGTGCAAAGATAAAAACAATAATAACATTTTCATTTCCTTTAACGTAGAATAGGAAAACATATTTGAAAGACTCAATATACGATTTCCATTATATACACGACAAAATATTTGGAAATATAAACATCTGTATTATTTATAAAATAAATAAGAGAATACCGAAGCGTTAACAAGATCATAATCCAAACTCAAAACCGATTAAAGAATTGTTTTAAAGAAAATAGCAAAAGTCGTCACTTGCTTGAATTTTCCGGCATGATGCTGTAAACAAGAGGGTCCGAGCTTCATGCTCATTTCCACTACCTTCCCAATGTCAGCAAATCTTTCACCAGTTCTAGAAGATTTAAAATAGGAATAAAGTAGACAATAGGTTAAGTTTACTGATTGATTGATTGATTGATTGATTGAATTACGACTAACGAGGTCAATATAATTTCTTTTAGTCAATATAATCGCATATTAACCAAGTAAAAAAGTCCATAACTGTTTTATTATATAACAAATCAAGATTAAAGCTGACAAACCTGAATTTCAAGCTCAATACATGAACAGGGTCCCGGATGTTGGGATATATCTATTTATTAACCCGTTTACTGCTATTTACTGGTTCTCCAGGCAATGTCACGTGTAAGCGATTAATCCAATGATAGAAGCCATAAAAGCACATTATATAATAAGACCATTATTTTATGGTGATTAATGTGACATTATGTATTCAGCTTAAATTGTATTCAAAAATTATAAATGGTTAATAAATTCTTGAACGTAATAGTTTTTCCAACATATTTAGTACCTTTTTGCTAAGAGGTGGGTACTTCTAGCTAAAATCAAAACTCCAAATTCCACTACATAGCCGTAGAAAAGCAGACCACCGCTTCCAGTCTATGGGGAAAGAATAACATGTTCAATCTTTGATTACAACAGATGCTGGAGATCTACCTAACACAAAACAAAAATCAGATAATACATAATTTCGATTGTGAAAATATTATTCTGGTTGGTTTTTGTTTTGATTATTTTTAACGTCCTGTCAATAGATAATGACATTGAAGGACGTCCTGTGAACGATGTGAGTGTATCTGTTGAGTGCATGCGTATTTCGGAGGCTGAATTATGTTTGGGTAAGAGTCCTTATGCCGGTGCAGAACTGAAGCCGATTTTATACATGTAAAACTTTTTAGTTTACGTCATATTAACAGCCAAGGTCATTTGAGGACGTGCCATGTTTTGGAGGTGGAGGAAAGCCGGAGTACCCGGAGAAAACACACCAACCTACGGTCAGTACCTGGCAACTGCCCCACGTGGGTTTCGAACTCGCAACCCAAGGTTCAATGGTAAAAAGACGAATATGTTCGTGAAGAGTGAGTAGGTGTCTGCTTCCTCGACGACATCTGCTACGTAAAAAGAGGTCAAGTCCAAGTAGTACAATGTACCACGCCTTCGTAAACGAGAAGTGGTAGTCAAAGTAAAACCACTTGGCATAATAATGAGCGTGAAAAGAACGTACACCTTCAAATAACATACTAATAAGAAGTTCTTATATACCGCTTTATCACAACCTAAAGATAGCCCCAAAGCGGTTCACAAATTATTATCCGTAGTTATAGGGCCTAAGCAACCAGGCATTATTGTTCTCAACACCATGGGGAACATACAACCGGTGCTGCAATTTCGGCCACCGCCCAACTACGTACTCATTTACAGCTGAGTAGACTGGGACAATCAGTGTTAAGTATCATGCTCACAACTGCTGTGACTGGGACTCAAACTCGCTACCCTTCGATCACGAGTCATATAACTAGACCACTCTGCCTTAAATAAAGAAATAACATGATGATCTGTAAGATTTATTATTGAAACATATCCCTTTTCAGAAAGGCGTGTGTTACAAGTTCATTCATTCAAATGTATCGTATGAACAGAATATTAATTATTACCCAGTCTGCAAAAGTGATTTTAATTATTTACAATGAGAGCACTTCAGACTCTGTATCTAGTCAACTCCATTTCAAAACTGTCGATTGAAACAGGACTCGTGGGCATTTTATTGTAAAATGTCTATCGCTAGTACACTAAACATTGTGTGAAAAGCAACGTTTTTAAAGAAACTAAGGTGTGAATCAAAATTCTCCAGAGCAAATTTTATTTCAAGTTTCACGGTGTCTAAACACAAACAGTCTCCTAGTGTATGTATTTCTGCACCCGACTACACTTTGTTAAAGTACGAATGAAATCTTTTTTATCATCTTTTTCATCTTTCCTTAAGTATAAGTTAAACTTGTTTTCACTCAATTTCTGTCGCAAAGTATGAAAACGTAATGCGTTATTACAGGCAAAATAGGCCATCTCATGGCCCTACACACAAGGACATTCGTTACACAACATAATCATTATTATGCACATATTTATATAGGTTTAAAAGTTGCAAAAGTGTTAAAATTGAATATTAGCTGAAAGTGATTGTTACACAAAATCATGCAGATGATACGGTGGTCTAGTGGTAGGACGCCGGGCTCGTGATCGAGGGGTTGCGAGTTCGAGTCCCGGTCATGGTACTTGTGTTGTATCCTTGAGCAATAAACTTAACTCTGCTTGTTCCATTTTACTCAACTGTAAATGAGTACTTGGTTGGGTAGTCCTAGAAATTGTAGAATGCTAGCTGTCAATACCAAAATGGCAGCGCCGGTTTTATGCTCCCAAGGGAGTTGAGAACGATATTGGTTGGTTGCTAAGGCCCTACAACCACGGATGATAATTGGTGAACCACTTTGAGACGACCTTTAAGGTCGTGATAAAGCGGTATAAAAGAACCTCGAATTATTATTATTATTATAAAGTGTTTCTCCTAACGAGTTTTTGTTCGCTATCATATTTATCTAGCTAGAGTAATTTTTAAATTGCATAAAGATACGAGGTTTACCGGGTCTATTTACAATTTGTTTTTTAAAATTTCTCTTACGGGATTTATATATATAGAAACCTACCATCCCGATTTTTGGGTATTGTTTTTTTTCTCCTCACATAACTTTTATCAAGAAAAGTATGTTTCCCCTGAAAAATTCTTTGCGCTTCCGATGGATGCAGTGCTGGGGAAACAATAACTATAAATCATGACGTAACAATAGAAATGACGTCATAATACATTATTGCGTAACGTCTTAATTGCAAAATTAACAAATGAAATAAAATCACCCAGAGTGGCGGATGAAATACATTTTTCAAAATACAATAGAGGAAAACTGGTTTTTATCGCATCGTTATGTTATGAATATCTATTTGCATTTAATTAAATTTAAATTTGAAATTAGATTATTCAAAAGTCTTCACATTCGCAAAGCAATCACCAGGAGACAGTTCTTAAATGACATTGACTGTTAAGGACGCAAAAACAATAAAAATAACCACACCAAACCAGCGACAAATAAGTTATTATAAAAGATAAACTGTAAACCAATTTATTTTCGCGTATTAATTTTCGCGTTTGTTACGAGTGATTAAAATTCGCAAAACTGTATCGCCGCAAAATAGTCTCAATGCCAAGTAAGAGTAATTTACTGTACTGTACATAGGATCTACGACCGTATTTATCGCGAAATAGTTGTTTCATATGGAAACGCGAATTTAAGTCGTCGCGAAAATAAGCTGGTTTACAGAACTATGATTTGTAAAATCCAGATGTGATCATTTCATAAGATGAAAAAGATTTTCTGTTATAGCTTCACTGTTGTCTTATTCGAATTCGTATATCAAAGACAAATGTAGTACATTGTACACAATGTATTCTTCATAGGAGTGAACACATTTTCTGTTTAGTTGTATAGTTTACCCATAGACCCATCAGCTTGACCATATATGGAAGTCCAAGGAAGCCAATAAACATAGGTATGAGAAGCATCAATCCCTGGAATTCTCTGAAAATAAAAACAAAATTTATAAAAGACATAATTAATTATTGACCTTTCCCAAAAGTTTCTCCTTGATAGGTCACAATTGTGGATGCAATGTGAATTTCCGTGAAGTGTTTTTGTGATGGTTAGGCGCCATGACGTAATTCCCATTATGACGTCATACTTGCATGGCTCAAATTTGAAGCGTATATGTGTGTTACGTAATCTTCAAAAAGCTCGTCCCAATGTAGTCATGATATGACAAATAAGGGAGTTAACAACACGTTTAAGATAGGCCTGTACATAAAATATAAATGGTAATCATTTCAGGTTAAGATGTAGAAAACGATCTAAAATGTTTGCTCTATTTCGACTTGGTATTATGTCAATGGGTATTATTTCAATTTAACCACTGCTATTTTAACACCAAAACAAGGAAAAGCATTTTAAAAAGGCATTCGCGTGTTTAATAAAAGCAGTCAAAAACATGTATTTACTTTTCGTTTGCAAAAGCATAAAGAAATCAAAGAAATAAATGACTTGAAAGTAGTTGTTTACTTACGTAAGTGTGTCATCTTCGTTTGTCCGGTCTTCCTGGTTGATACTTGGTGTGTCAGGCTGAATCGATTCGTCCAAGGACGAGTAATGGCCTCCGTTCTGACAGCCTCGAGGATGATCGGTATTGTTGAGAGACCCAAGCTCCATCGATTCTGAAGGCATATTTCCACTCCACAGGTACAACGACACAGTCTACCCAAATAGTATATGCATTGGTCGCACACACTAATATACATGTATACATAGATTAATTTAATATGTGAAGCGTGAGGTGCACCATAATGATTGCATGCATGGCTTGAAATATGTTTCAGTTGTTATTCATGAATATTCATGTGACGGTCGGGCGGTGCACTAGGGATAGTTACATACAGTTGTGGTACCGCAAAACGCACCAAAAACTGCGTGCGTGCATCGTGCATACATCGTGCACACATCGTTCGCCCATGGTGCGCACAACCGGGCGATCTAAAGATCGTGCGTTTATGTGTGCGATTAAATCGCACACACGCACGATTTGGTACAATTGGTCGATACATATTACGAAATGAAAAACATATGGATCCCTCTTGTCCAAAAACTATTTAAATTCGCATCATATTTATTGGGATTATGTCAATTTAACAATATACAGTAAACAGTATTACAGTGATCATAAGACAGCCAAGTGCGGGTTAAGCTACCAGGTATCAGAATATGTAAATAACATGCCGGAGTTTTACCTGTCCCGTGTGTGGCGATACGCTACGACAGCCATTACCGAGCGACCGTTATAAAAACAAACTGGACTCTTATAATCAGTTATTTGAAAAACCCTCTCCTCCCCAACACTTTACCTGTGTTTTCACACCTAGGCGAGTGTTGTAAGTGCCCCGGGCCAGAGATATCTACATATATATTGGCCATGTACAGGTACAGTTTATAACTTGGTAAAACTGGCAATACTTACTTGAATGAGAACTTGTCAATATGAGTTGAAAGTTTACATACATGTGTCTATTTGGTTTGTTTCTAAAACTACAGAAAGACTATTATTAATTTTTAGAAATATATAGATAGAACTATCAGCTAATGTAAATAGTTAAAATATAGAAATATGTTTAAAACAACTAATTTATAAACTATATTTACAACTATATTACAACTATATTTTTAAACCATTTCTAAATTTACATCAACCACGATTGTCATCGCACAATGTTTGTCTATCGTGCGCCCACATGTGCGTTAGAAATAATCGCCCAGGATCGCATCGTTCGCATATCGTGCATACACCGTTCGCCCATCGTGCGCCCACCGCACATCGTGTAACGTTGTGCGATCCCACAACTGTAGTTACATATTTAATTGACAGTAATTTAAAATCGCATTGATTATGATTTATCTTCATTAACATACTTATTATTTTAATACTAACTGATATTACTTATTAATGTATTATATAATTGCAGATATAAAAAGTCAGTCACAGGAAGCAGAAGACGCTTACTCTTCCAAACCACTGGCCTTATTCTTTTGTACAAGTGTTTCCATGTAAATCTTTCCTTTTTTTATAACTTGTCTCTAGTTTAACTGGGTATGAGTTCGGAGTTTGGCTAGTATTATGCTTCAGATTTCTCTAATCTTATTTCACCTAAAGAATGATTTTTTGGCAAAAACAAAACAGATTCTATTTTGAAATCGAGTCCAATAACTACAATTAACCCTAATTCTTGTAAATAATAAAGTTTATGATAATCAATACGTTGCATATTGCTTTTTATTTTTTATGGCAAGAATGTCATTTAATTAGTCATTATGCTTGTTTTTAATCATTTCTACGAGTTCTATATTCGCGGTGCCGTTAGTGTAACCTGAAAACTGGATGTGAATACAAAATTGTTTTGTAGAAGGTTTGATTTTAATTTTGTGTATACTTCAATCGACAACATGAGTCATTTCAGGACTAAACAACATTGTAAATACTTGATATTTACAAAAACGAATACTTAAAAAAGATTAAAATCTGAAATTGGTGTTAAAATACATCAAAAGCAAAAGAATTGTTAAGACACATAGTATATCTTATCGTAAAGGCCTTTCCCGAAAGTGTTATTATTCCCGTTGATAGGCCACATTGGTGGATACAAATTGAACAAGATGGACTTCCTGGGAGTGTTTTTGTCATGATTTGGCATCCATGTGACAATCGGATGACGTAATCCCCACTATGACGTCATAATTACATGGCGCAAATTTGTTTCAAAAACACTTCCCAGTGCTGCCATGATACGGCAAACAAGGGAGGTAATACTTTTGAGATAGGCCTATAGTTTAGTCGGATGTTAGTAATAAGACATTTATTGCACAGGAACTCTATCAAATAACCGTTTTATAGATGGTGGGTTAACACTCCGCCATGAATTTGTTGCAAATCGGCATATGTTTAACTGTAAATGGGTGATAACATTCATGACAATAATGTTGGTCTTCCTTATGTAAGATATAATAATGTAAAAAACTATTTTAGTTTTACGAGCACCTGACCCTTTGCTTTTACATTAGTTGAGAATTTTCCACATTTTGGCCCCTCGCATCACTGAAGAGTCCCAGAAGGACGAAACAGCTGTATGACGCAGTTTAATTCATTTGTTCGGCATACGTGTACTGTATCTATTACTGAATTCAAAAGGTGTAGCATATGTCTGTGTTACGTCATCTGTTATGTAACACAATGTAGGTATTATTTTTGTTTGTATATATTTTGTACATTAAAGTGTTTAAAATGTAAACAATGATACTTTTGTTAACGAATAATGATATGTCCTTATGCATAATCCAAACAAACAAAAACAGATTTATGCTTATCTATAAAATGTATGTGATTGATAAAACATTCAATGAAATAGGTATATCTCGGCAATACAAGTTTATTAAATGAAGAGATGTTGGCAAATTCTGGCAATCAAAAGTGTGATTTATAGCAGTTGGTGGTCACACTGCATCAATGTTATATCGAAGGAGATATTATAAAACAAAAATCTTTCATCATTTCGTTACACTCCTGGTACATTTGTTTCTAAAATCAAAATAAATATGTTTGGTGATACTAATTATTTAATTCAACCCAGCTGCATGTATTCATTGTAGCTATTGGTTAGTTTGTTCATATCAAACGTTCGAAAATCCTACCACTAGTAAAATAAATAAATCGATTTATTATTAGCTCACCTGGTCCAAAGGACCAAGGTGAGCTTATGCGATACCGTGACGTCCGTCGTCCGTCCGTCAACAATTGACTTCTTCTTTATAACCACTGATCGGAATTTGACCAAATTTGGTCAGAAGCATCCCTATGGGGTGGGGACTCAAAATTGTACAAATGGTTGGGCTGACCCCCCAGGGGCCTGGGGGCGGGGCCAAAAGGGGTCAATTTGGCTATTTGATATAAACGACTTCTTCTCTGAAACCGAGCAATGTATATTGCTCATATTTGGCTGGTAGTATTACTATGGGTTGGGGATTCAAAATTGTACAAATGGTGGGGCTGACCCCCCAGGGGCCTGGGGGGCGGGGCCAAAAGGGTAAGTTGGCTATATTGATATAAACGACTTCTTCTCTGAAACCCAGTAATATATATCGCTCATATTTGGCTGGTAGCATCACTATTGAGTGGGGATTCAAAATTGGACAAATGGTGGGGCTGACCCCCAAGGGGCCTGGGGGGCGGGGTCAAAAGGGGTCAATTTGGCTATATTGATATAAACGATTTCTTCTCTGAAACCCAGTAATGTATATCGCTTATATTTGCCTGGTAGCATTACCATGGGGTGTGGATTCAAAATTGTATAAATGGTGGGGCTGATCCCCCAGGGGCCTGAGGGGCGGGGCCGAAAGGAGTCAATTTGGCTATAATGATAAAAATGACTTCTTCTCTGAAACCAAGCAATGGATATTATTCATATTTGCCTGGTATCATCACTATGGGATTAGGATTCAAAATTATATGATTATGATCACGGAGGGGCCTGAGGGGCGGGGCCAAAAGGGGCACATTAGACAATATTGGTATAAATGATCTCTTTCCTGAAACTAAGCAATGTATGACATCTATATTCTAGTGGTAGAATCCAAACGTTGCTTGAATTCAAATTTATACAAATGTTTTGGTAACCTCGATCACAATCATGGATTTAGATATGACCCCAGGGTCTGCCACGCCCTTGCAACTTGACTCCTGACTCAAAACTTTTAAACGGCTGAGATCCCCACCCCAAAACTATATATACAATTGCTGGGCATTAAGAGACAATCACAATTATGATTTTATATTTGACTCCAGGGTCTGCCACGCCCTTGAAACTTGACTCCTGAGTCATAACTTTTAAATGGTTGAGATCCCCACCCCAAAACTACATATACAATTACTAGGAATTAAGAGATAATCACAATCATGGTTTTTGATTTGGCCCTGGGGTCTGCCACACCCTTTTAATTTGACCCCTGAGTCATAACTTTTAAACGGTTGAGATCCCCACCCCAAAACTATATATACAATTACTGGGCATTAAGAGATGATCACAATCATGGTTTTTGATTTGGCCCTGGGGTCTGCCACACCCTTTTAATTTGACCCCTGAGTCATAACTTTTAAACGGTTGAGATCCCCACCCCAAAACTATATATACAATTACTGGGTATTAAGAGATGATCACAATCATGGTTTTTGATTTGGCCCTGGGGTCTGCCACACCCTTTTAATTTGACCCCTGAGTCATAACTTTTAAACGGTTGAGATCCCCACCCCAAAACTATATATACAATTGCTGGGCATTATCAGATGATCACAATCATGGTTTATGTTTTGACCCCAGGGTTCGCCACGCCCTTGTAAATTGACTTCGGAGTCATAACTTTTAAACAGTTGAGATCCCCACCCCAAAACTATATATACAATTGCTCGGCATTAAGAGACAATCACAATCATGATTTCATATTTGATCCAAGGGTCTGCCACACCCTTGCAAATTGACTACTGAGTCGTAACTTTTGAATGGTCGAGATCCCCACCCCGAAACTATACATATAATTACTGGGCATTAAGAGATGATCACAATCATGGTTTTTGATTTGGCCCTGGGTCTGCCACACACTTTTAATTTGACCCCTGAGTCATAACTTTTACACGGTTGAGATCCCCACCCCAAAACTATACATACAATTACTGGGCATAAAGAGATGATCACAATCATGGTTTTTGATTTGGCCCTGGGGTTTGCGACACACTTTTAATTAGCTCACCTGGTCCAAAGGACCAGGATGAGCTTATGCCATACTGTGGCGTCCGTCCGTCGTCCGTCCGTCAACAATTGACTTCTTCTTAATAACCACTTGTTGGAATTCAACCAAATTTGGTCAGAAGCATTCCTATTGGGTGGGGACTCAAAATTGTACAAATGGTTGGGCTGGCCCCCCAGGGGCCTGGGGGGCGGGGTCAAAAGGGGTCAATTTGGCTATATTGATAAAAAACATCTTCTTTTCTGAAACCGTACAATGTATATCACTCATATTTGGCTGGTAGCATCACTATGGGGTGGGGATTCAAAATTGTACAAATGGTGGGTCTGACCCCTAAGGGGCCTGGGGGGTGGGGCCAAGTGGCCAATTTGGCTATATTGATAAAAAACATCTTCTTTTCTGAAACTGTACAATGTATATCACTCATATTTGGCTGGTAGCATTACTATGGGGTGAGGATTCAAAATTGTACAAATGGTGGGTCTGACCCCCAAGGGGCCTGGGGGTGGGGCCAAAAGTGGCCAATTTGGCTATATTGATAAAAAACATCTTCTTTTCTGAAACTGTACAATGTATATCACTCATATTTGGCTGGTAGCATCACTATGGGGTGGGGATTCAAAACTGTACAAATAGTGGGTCTGACCCCTAAGGGGCCTGGGGGGTGGGGCCAGGGGGTAAATTTGGCTATATTGATATAAACAACTTCTTTTCTGAAACTGAGCAATATATATTGCTTATATTTTGTTGGTAGCATTACTATGGTGTGGAGATTCAAAATTCTACAGATGGTGGGTCTAGCCCCCAAGGGGCCTGGGGGGCGGGGCCAAAGGGGTATATTTTTGACTTTTTCCCCTCAAAAGTTACTGGTGCAGATAGTGTTTAATATACTTAAACAGAAAGTAGAAACTTAATATTAGTGTTAAACGAATGACCGCTCGACAAAGAATACTTATTTGTAAAGGAAACGTTACTAGGAATTAAGAGATAATCACAATCATTGTTTTTGATTTGGCCCTGGGGTCTGCCACACCCTTTTAATTTGACCCCTGAGTCATAACTTTTAAACGGTTGAGATCCCCACCCCAAAACTATATATACAATTACTGGGCATTAAGAGATGATCACAATCATGGTTTTTGATTTGGCCCTGGGGTCTGCCACACCCTTTAATTTGACCCCTGAGTCATAACTTTTAAACGGTTGAGATCCCCACCCCAAAACTATATATACAATTGCTGGGCATTATCAGATGATCACAATCATGGTTTATGTTTTGACCCCAGGGTTCGCCACGCCCTTGTAAATTGACTTCGGAGTCATAACTTTTAAACAGTTGAGATCCCCACCCCAAAACTATATATACAATTGCTGGGCATTAAGAGACAATCACAATCATGATTTCATATTTGATCCAAGGGTCTGCCACACCCTTGCAAATTGACTACTGAGTCGTAACTTTTGAATGGTCGAGATCCCCACCCCGAAACTATACATACAATTACTGGGCATTAAGAGATGATCACAATCATGGTTTTTGATTTGGCCCTGGGGTCTGCCACACACTTTTAATTTGACCCCTGAGTCATAACTTTTACACGGTTGAGATCCCCACCCCAAAACTATACATACAATTACTGGGCATAAAGAGATGATCACAATCATGGTTTTTGATTTGGCCCTGGGGTTTGCGACACACTTTTAATTAGCTCACCTGGTCCAAAGGACCAGGGTGAGCTTGTTAATTTGGCTATAATGATAAAAATGACTTCTTCTCTGAAACCAAGCAATGGATATTATTCATATTTGCCTGGTATCATCACTATGGGATTAGGATTCAAAATTATATGATTATGATCACGGAGGGGCCTGAGGGGTGGGGCCAAAAGGGGCACATTAGACAATATTGGTATAAATGATCTCTTTCCTGAAACTAAGCAATGTATGACATCTATATTCTAGTGGTAGAATCCAAAGGTTGCTTGAATTCAAATTTATACAAATGTTTTGGTAACCTCGATCACAATCATGGATTTAGATATGACCCCAGGGTCTGCCACGCCCTTGCAACTTGACTCCTGACTCATAACTTTTAAACGGCTGAGATCCCCACCCCAAAACTATATATACAATTGCTGGGCATTAAGAGACAATCACAATTATGATTTTATATTTGACTCCAGGGTCTGCCACGCCCTTGAAACTTGACTCCTGACTCATAACTTTTAAATGGTTGAGATCCCCACCCCAAAACTACATATACACGGGGATCAAACAGGTTAAAGGGTCGCGGCGCCAAATACGGGAACCAGAAAATTCTTTAACATCTGTTTCCAAAAAAATCAAGGATTTTGTGCATGTATACCCGGTAGCATGTTTGGAAAAATGATATCCTATTTTGTTGGACTATGTATTGGAGCCTTTTTCTTTATCTATTCTTTTATCAGATATCAACATTTTAGTTTAACTGGCAGGTCTCAAACTGAAAATGTGTACATAAAATATTTTGAACCAGGTGAGCGATACAGGCCCTCTGGGCCTCTTGTTTTCTATCAATTTCAGACAATATGCAACACAAATATCTTTTGAAGAGTGTTTCTGAACAAACTATTGGTTTCACTTTCATACCCACGACATAATGGACATGTTATAATGTCCACATGACAAGTTGAAACAATAATATGACATATAGCGAAACAAAAACATGTCACACTCTTTCCAAAGATTAAATGGCATTTCCCATCGATATTTTATTTAAATAAATAATAAGTTTCAGATGAATAGTTTGAAATAAAATATTTAAGAATTCCACTGGAAAGATATGAAAAATCATTTACGTTTTAAGCGGCCTTTATGCAATCAGTTATCATTATCTAGAAATAAACTACGTAATAAGTAAGCGTCTCGGCCTTACTGAGCACACTTAAACCTCCCCCACAGGCTTTAACTCAATTCAGATCACAATGTGATTTAAAGTCGTATAAATAGCGACCACAGTCCCAGAAATCGTTGAGTATATCCCAAATATTAATACTAATACACAACATGTAAGTGTTAATTTTCTCTTCAATTTTTCACAAAGCGATGTTGGTTCATCTGCACCGTAAAATGTCAATAACGTTATGATAGGTGGGATGATGAGAGTTAGGGAACATGCTGATAAACATCCAGTCAAGGACATCAGCAGCTGAAACTCTGGGACCAAAATTGTAAACACACCTTCAAAAGAAAAACGACAAATACATGAATATAATGTATATCGTCTAGTAAGTAATATCGACGGTATGGTCAATTATATGTTCTGGATTCTAACAAACAAATGTTAAATCAGTAGCGTACTAACTAAAATAGATATATGATGCGTGAAGTAGTAGCGAAAGTGCGAAAATATTGTCAAACAAAAGCAAAATTATTAATATATTTGATAACTGTTACCGATAATTACTTTGGCCGATTGAACGCAGAAGACGCCTACACTTCCGAAACACTTGGTCTTATTGTCTTGTACTTTTACAAGAGTTTCCATGTGGATCTTTCCTTTTTTCGTATATTGGCCCTAGTTCCTTCAATTTGAGTTCGGATTATGGTTTTGTTGATGCTTTGTTATTCTCTCTTTTTTAATCAGGAAAACATATCTTAAGGCAATATCAAATAGTTGAAAAAAATAACTTAAAAGTTTTAAATCTCAGAAATAAAGTTCAGTATTGTGATAACCAACGAGGCTATATTCAGTGTGAATATAGTTCATACATATGTTTTGCTTTAATTTTTAATTTTAATACTTTGTTATATATTCAACATATGTAAATTGGCATTAGTTGTATGTATACTTACAACAAAGAACAAGCAATATCCCTCGAAAAATGTATTCAGCATAGTTCTGAACTGATTCTGTAGCGAGTCTGGCCTTTAACGTTGTCCATGTAATATCTACGACTAGAAACACACTTGTGCCTATGGTACAGTACATCGTTAGTAAGGACAGGATCTTCAGAGACTTGTAAAGCCTGAAAAATGATAGCGTTATCTCAAATATAAGTAATAAATAACATACAATTATGATAGAATGCATATTAAGCTGTAATAAGCGAAACTGACACTCAAGGATTCACACAACTTAACCAGCCTATCACGAAGTATTTCATACGTTTGTAGTCCCTACTGAAAATTTGTTCCGGCTAAGTACTGTGATTCTGAGTAATTTAAATAGGTAATTATTGACCTATTCTGCATTGAATGAAATCTATAGATATTTAACTTTACGAAAATATATAAGTTTGGTAGATTTTGATATGTGATGGCGGATTGATATGGGGTCAAATGTCAGGGGGTGTTTCCGTCCCATTTCACTGGTTTGACATGTAAATACGGTTGTCCGAAGCAGACGCCTGTAGGGAGCTAAAATGCCAGTAAACTCCCCAAAATATGCCCTTTGAAGCCTTTGTCATGTATGTATCTGTGAATCTAGGCAGTTGGCACAAGTGTTGAACTTCGAAATCTTAGTAATAACATAATAATAAATTATTAAGTTGTGTGAGTCCTAAAGCGCTTTACAATACATGACTGTACAAATGCATGGTTTACCCAATCTATACAATTAACAACTTCATCAACGAATACAATTTTTGTTTGTTTAGCCAATATTCAATTTCTAGAAGGTTTTAACGCAATGAATCCAAAATATATCTAAGTATATATATATACTATCATAGTATGTATTAAAAAGACATCATTTAATTATGTTCCAAGGAAAAGCGAGTATGGAAACTTATTATGTAAACTGTTTCGTAATGCTGAAAGTTTTCAAAACATTAAAAAAGATATAACAAAAAATAGTTATATCCTCTAATGTAGAAATTGGGGCCAGGTCCTCGGCAAGCCTCGGTTCTAACTCTTCATTTTACACTCTCGGGTAGAATGTCTCTATCGTACAATACCATATTCCTATATGTTATGGATTATCTTAGTAATACTGTCCAGTATATCCCTGGGAATAAAATGAAGCAGGAGACATCAACTCTTTCGAAACAAATTGTCTTATTGTCTTGTACTTTTGTTCAATGGTACCTCTTATCTTTATTCATATTTTGCCCCTTAGTATCATCGGTTTTAATTTCAGATTATTGTTTTTGATATTCCTGATTTGTATGTAATACTTACCAGTTATTCTCTGGAAGGTTCAATATGCAATTCACATTTGTCATTTCTCCAAACTTTAGGTATCCAAAAAATCCCGAACCAACATGAATGGATGTCACAATCATCAATCCGAATCCTAGCAACCCATTCCAGCCGTCAAAGGTCGTCTTAGTCTTCAGACGGTCCCTTATTGGCATTACCTAAAATGGAAATCTTGTAAAGAAGAACGATATCTCAAGTCTTTCATTCAACGAGATTTTCTTTTAAGGGTGTACGTGAAGTTGTAATCATATTTGTTAATCAATGAAGCAACCATTTAATAGATTTATAGTGTGTAAATTATGTTCAGCTGTGAAGGGACAAAATATACACCATATATATGATGTCCTTCCCTGTTTGGAGACTTACTCCACCAAGACGTGTTTTACTGAAAGGAATTATCAAATGAAGTAAATAATGTGGTTGGCTATGTAATTTGCAACAAGAAATCAAAAAGTAAACAAATCGTATTTTTAATTTACAATCAATTATATCAGTACAACATATTCAAAAAAGGTAATGTTTAAAAAACAAAAAAACAAAAAACAAACAGGAATGAATGAGCTGAAGAGATTAAACCTGGTCTCAACAGGTTTCATGATGTTAAAGTCTTCTTAAAGACTCACACAACTAAAAAAATTACTATATGTTATTACTAAGCGTTCGAGCTAATAACTTTAATATTTGAAGTTCAACACTTTTGACAACTGCCTCGATAAACAGATACATACGTGAGAAACGCTTCAAAGGGCATTTTATGAGAAGTTTACTAGCATTTTAGCTCGCTACAGACGTCTACTTCGGACAACAGGAAATGTACATGTCAAACCAGTGAATTGGGACGGGAACACCCTCTGACTTTCGACCCCATATCAATCCGCCATCACATATCAAAATCTACCATAAAAATAAAAAATAGAACTGCCTTTGTCAGTAACCTCGACTTTTCTTTTGAAGAGGAGAAGCTTGAAGAAGTACATTATTGTATTCTATGAAGCAGGTAAAAGCAGAAAAATTAGGTGTTCGATTATTATGCTGAAATACGGCTGCCTTCAATGCTTGCAACCTAGTTATGTATAGTTATGTATATGGAAATTGTAAAATGCAAGCTGTGAGCGCCGAAATGGCAGCACCCGTTGTATGCTCCCCAGGTAGTTGAGAACGATATTTGCTGGTTGCTAAGGCCCTATAACCACGAATAATAATTTGTGAACCGCGTTGAGGCCGTCTTTAAGGTCGTGATAAAGCGATATATAAAAACCTTGAATTATTATAGGTTTATTATTTGAAAACCGAAAACCTAACGTATCTTACCAGAACTATTCCACCATATGAAAACATCACGTCATTCGTATATGATGTTAATGTTATGAAGTCAAAGTCCTTGCTGGCAGGCCTCGTGTTGCTATTCGGAAGGTCTCGGCAGATATACTGGAAGAATATGACCACAATCCCAAGAAGAACTATGTTCGCTACTATTGCTATTCGGGAAAGCAATTTCATTCGCCGTGTTAAATAGACAGGCAGAAGAAGCGCCGAGATAGCAATAATGGACTGCGTATCGCTTATTTCGATGTATCCCTGCAGAGCCTGTTTAATAAAAAATATGTTTCAAATGCTGCTTATATCAGGATAAAAAGGTTTGGTTTTTTAACTTGCATAGTGCTATGAAAGTCCAGCGGTTACATCCATATTGATCTTGATTTGGGGAAATATGGATGTAACCACTGACCTTTCATAGCACTATGAAAGTTAAAAAATGACTTTCAATCTATATATTTACATTTTCACTATAGAAAATTGCTTAATTTGATCTTTTTTTCTATTAGAAGTTTTTTACCTACGTTTGTGTATGCGTCGTCATTAACACCATTTTTGCGTAACAGTCCAATTTGAACAAAATTAGCGTCAATGATAATACTTCATCATTTCAGCGTTTGACGCAGGGGCGTTCTCCATGTTATTCGAAGCGAAACAACAAGACTCTCATTGAACAAGTTTGATCTATCATAAACAACGTTCTACGTCACGAGAACCGTTGCTTTCATACTTTTATGAAAAACATTTTTGCTAGAAATGTTCATATAGCGGGTTGCAAAGCAAATGTAAATATAGACGACTTATAGTGTACGGTATAAAGGGAGGGTCTAATATGCGTAGACATATAACTGTAAGTGCCACATCAGCATCATTCTGTGAATATTTAAACCATTTGAAACATCTTATGTATTATCACATTCTTCTAAAATATCATTGAAAGTCAATTTATAGTTCAAATTGATGTACACCTTTTTAATTAATTAATTAAGAAAAATCATTTTTTTGGTGTTTTTTTACCAAAAATGAAACAAGTCATAGGAATGCTTAGATTTTCACAACATCATCTCTACCTGGTAGCATAATCAACATATGAAAGTTTTAAGGAAATCTAGTGGTTAATTGCGAAAGGGTCGAGCCTCCTTAATAGACCAGACATTTTTGTCAAGTGTCAGTGGTATCTAATTACACAATGATGACCTGTATCAGTATGTACAAAGAATATAGTAGTACTTATATTTTATGCTAATTATAAATACCGGAATTTAGAATTTGAATAATACATATTGGTGTTCAATAGAAACAATGTTAGCAAAATCGATTGCTCTTTAGATACCAAATCATCATATCATTATGATAAAAAAAAAACAAAGTCAAAATTTAGCGCCGTATGCCATCATTTGTATCGTTTAATCTGACAAAATAACAAAAAAATGACAGAAATGTATTTGTGAATTGCTCAAAACATTGTAAATGAAATAGATAACGTATTAACACATGTGTACTTAGTTTTTAGTTTAAACATATTGTATTGTCACGAAAACGACAAGAGGATTGGGCAAAAGTTATGTCAACTTATGAAACTCATGTGTACTTACATTTCTAACGAAGAGATTCATAATGGAAATCAGATCGGGCAATAACAGTCCATAATTCATTAATACAAAGCAGTTTACACAAAATCTGAAACAGATAAAAAAACAAAACAATTTCGTTACCTACTGTATCGTGCAAAAACATTGAATGCTGATGACAAGTTATGCCTGTATAGTCCTTTCGTCGAAGAGTATCAAATTACCTCCCTTTATCCTAAAATAACGATAATAATATACGACATCAATATAGCGCTCTATATCATTTGTAAAAATACTCCAAAGCACGTCACAACATGCAGACAATAGTTTTATTTGTAATGCACAAATAAAGAATGGCTTACGGTCAAAATCATTTTTTAATCTAAAATATAATTATATCAAAAAAAAAATCAGAGAATATCAAAGCGTCAACAAAACCATAATTCGAACTCGAAATCGATTAAACTAGGGGCAAAATAGGAGCAAAAGAAAGATTTACATGGAGACTCTCGTAAAAGCAAAAGAGAATAAGACTAGGTGTTCCGGAAGAGTAAGCGTCTTCTTCTTCATCGACAACACCCGCCATATAAATCTTGGTCATATCAAAGTAATTAAATGGCGCCAATTTTTGCTAAGGTCATTTTTTCAAAGTTAATATAGATACATGCATAAATGAAAATAAAAGTCAGTACAGTGCAACCTCTCTATTACGACCGCACTAAAGTGGTCTTAATATCGAGGTGGTCTTAATAGCGAGGTGGTCTTAATAGTGAGGTGGTCTTAATAGCGAGGTGGTCTAAATAGCGAGGTGGTCTTAATAGCGAGGTAGTCTTAATAGCGAGGTGGTCTTAATAGCGAGGTGGTCTTAATAGCGAGGTGGTCTTAATTCTGAGGTGAACTGTAAGCGAGGTTACACTGTACATATAGATGTCGTCTATGTCGAGAGCCTAAAATGCAGACGTAAAAGGTGCGTCTTAAAATGTTCCTTGAAAGCTTTCATTTTACTGCTTCAATAAACATTTGCTCTACGATATAAGGTTCTATTGATCACATAATCAAAAGTTGTTATAAATATTAGAGAAAAGTTGTTTTCTCGTGTTAAAATGAAGCAACAATAACGATGTTTTGACTCGGGATATTTCTTTTTGTGATGTCCAAACGCAATTCAATGTCCGCGATATCGTGTGATGTGATGAAACAATTGAAACAAATAAAAACCTGCCTCCAGTCACGGCCTTGCTTGATATTAACGTTAGTAGTCAAGTTCGCTCAATAATATTTGTATCAGATGTAATAACTAATAAAACCGTTTGCTAACGTCATTATTTGGTTTCGTTTTGTATTTATTGATAAAAATTATTTATGACAAGGAAAACAAACAAACAAAATAATTGAGGGGGGGTGGGGGGGCAGAACAATCTACTACAACGTATGAACTAAAAACTAATATTATCCAGAACCGAAGTTACATAACGTAATATTTAAATTCAAAGTAATTCATACATAAAAGAATTAAGTATTATCTTAATTTGAATGCAATATATTATTATGACATACTCCCAAATTAAATAATTTCGTTCTAAAATAGAAAACCTTTTATATATCATCTTCCTGTTTGGTTGTTGTTGATTTTTTACGTGTTATCGTATTTATGACACATTTACAATGTACACAAGTATAAATGACTTTGATAAAAATAAAGGTATACATATTATATCATGCTGATATAATGAACAGGAGAAAGCTCTAACACAAATATATTATATAAACCACGTTTCAGGAACGATGTTTTAGTCCCCGAGGTTTGCTGGTGACAGTAAATCTCATTTCAGTAGTTGTACGGTACATAATAAACACATTTTGAAATTATTCAGATCTAGTTTAATTTAACTTCTAAATTCATAAAATGTAAGGAATTTTAGCACCCGACTCTTCTGCATCTACACATGTTTAGAAATATTAAATTCCGACCTTTTGGCACCTAGCATCACTGAAGAGTCCTAGGGGGACGAAACAGCTGTATGGTGCAGTTTAATTTATTTTTTCGGCATATTTTATCTATTACTAAATTTAAAAGATGCAGCACATGTGTGTGTTTCGTCATCTTTAAAAGGTGCAGCATATGTGTATGCTATGTCATCTTTGATAATTTTCAGTATATTTTTAAAGAAGCAATCTTTCATCACTTGTTATATATATAAGTATATCAAAAAACAGAGAATACTGAAGCGTCAACAAACCCATAACCTGAACTAAAAATCGATTAAAGGGTTTACATGGGAACTCCTGCAATTTTCAATGCAAATCTCAGTAATTGTCAAAAATAAAAAAAACAATTCCTTCATTAAAAATCAGAGAATACCAAAACGCCAACAAAACCTTAATCCGAACTCAAAATCGATTAAACTAGAGGCAAAATAGGAACAAAGGAAAGATTTACATGGAGACCAGGTGTTCCGGAAGAAAATTATCATGCGATTTTAAAACGAAAAAACTAACATATAGTACAAATATTAACTTCAACATTAACGGCTTGTATATAATATGATGTAAAGAAGTGTGTACTGACCTGAATTTCCCAGCGTGATGTTGTAAGCAGGGAGGCCCCAGTTTCATACTCATCTCCGCTACTTTCCCAATATCACCAAATCGTTCACCTGTTCTGTGATATATACTTATATATGGACTTAAATTTTTTTTAAAGATTTTCAAGGAAGGGATATTGATTGTATAAGTATGTAAGGTCACATACTAGTATTCAAATTGTGTATAAAAAAAAGAGAAAAAAAGGGCCCTTGTGGAGTTATCAACTTGTAGATGAAATTATTTTAATTGACAATAATATTTTTAATACAGTTTATATCGCCAACATTCCTTTTTTAAAAACAGTCGGGAACAATCGGGAACAATCGGCACTTTCCGTAAACGAGAGAAATCTAAATAGTATTTTCTCGTTTACGGAAAGTGCCGACGGTTTCCGATTGCAGTCGGGAGATGAAAAATTAAAACTGACTTTGAACTTTGACCCGATTACCTTGGGGACTGACATTTGATCTGGGCCCTGATGTTCAAAGGATGTGTAGCTTAAACAATATTTAACGACATTTTTCAAACTTGAATAATTCTGCCAATATAAAAGTTACAATCTTAAAATTTTGTATGTAAATTGACAATATTGGGTGTTTGATATCTGCAAAGTTGTAATTAAATCCATTGCTTCATTTTAAAGTTACAGGATAATTAAAATTTGTACTTATCACAGATTAAGCTAATCATCCTTTTAACAACTGGGCCCTGATGACTTTTTCCCAGTTGATGTTACCTATGACGATACGTAATGAGGAGATGTTGGCATCACTTTGACATACACATTTGTTGAACAGAAACAACTATATACCTGGTTACTGGAATTTTTTTTTACAATAATGCTTTTCTTATAATTCACAATTTAGAGATACCTTTCTGTTAAACGCTGGGTGCTTCCTGTTAAAATCAAAGCTCCAAATTCGTTCAAAAATCCAAAGAGAAGAAGTCCGGCACTCCCAACCTAAACAGAACAGAATACAGCATTGTTTCCAAATTCCCTTATACACATGTTTTAAAAGAAAATAATAGAATAATCAAAGTACTGGAAGTGCTGACGGAAGCGGTAATGTGATGTTTGGAAATGGAAAAAATTAGAAATTTTGTTAAATGCATTCGTATATATATGGTAACACACAATTGTTGATATAGATGCATGCGCGCGCAGTTCCATTATCAAATTTTGATTTGAAACTGTTAAAATGATATAACAGACTTTAAATATAAACTTTATTTATTTTACAACAATTATGAAACAAGTTATACAACTTATATTAATCACTCTTGTTGGCCCGGATGTTAGCGCGCGAGGGGTCTTATTGTGGGAGGAAACCGGAGTACCCGGAAAAAACCCACGTGGTCGGGCAGGTGACCCCATACCTGTTCACGTCCGGTCGGGGAGTCGAACCCCGGCCGCCTTGGTGAAAGGCAAGTGCGCTATCCACTGCACCAACCGACTTTATATCAATACACTCATGATTTCATATTATAAATTATAATTAGCCATACAAGTATGCCGATCGTTTGCTCCATTTTCTACACTGTTGCACTAATTTCTGTTAGTTATTTTCATTTTCTTTTAAAACAGAATATGACATCATCACATATCATTGATAGTACATAGATAAAAGGCACTTTTGTCATACTTTAATCTAACTGGTATGGCCATGTCATATATACAGGACTATATATGTATTTAAGTAATCAGAAATCAAGTTTTCTATTTTTTTTTTTTAACTAAAACACATTGTAACTGAGATATATTGGTCAGGCAATATTCAAGAAATCACAAGCACAATTTTTCAAAGATTAGTCCGAAATCTGACTATGCTCGAATTTAGTTACTTTTCTTATAATTAAATATTAACATTATACAGAACTAAATTATCGATAGAAATGTGTTTTTGTCTTTCAAGACTATCGAACTTTTTTTGTTTGCAACAGTTTACAACAATTATTGAAGTTATCTCCCTTCCATCAGTAAACTGACGAAGAAGTGTATTTAAATAAGGATAGTTGGAATCGGATCAAATTAAATCGATTCTTCTTAGTTTCCTGTCGCCATTAACCTAACTAGCTAACATACCGTTTTTCGTTAAAGCACGGAACAGATATCTAATTTAATTCCGTGGTTAAAACAATTGAACCAGTCCGACCAAAGTTGTTCTTATATTAAATTAAGTCGAACCTAGTAATATTATGCTGTTTCTTTTCTAGGCCAACCATGAGAAAACCCTTGCAAGGTCTACATAAGCATTGGTATCTCCGCCATGATTTTTACCCAAAAACGTTATACATTTGAAGTTGTTCAGCATAAAGGAAAACGGCCTTATTTATAATATATTATCTAACAACAAATACAGATTAAGGAAGGTGTTATCTGAAGCGTACAGAGGATTTTAAAAATAACCGTTTGAATAATCTCTTGTACGATTTTTTATCTGCACTCCGTTACTGTTAAAGTTGTCGCCCTTTTTTACAGTAATTACAGAGTTTACCGCTTGGTGTCTCAAACTCTGTATATCCGGTTTTTAACTAATCGCTATATGCACGGTGTTGCTAACATTTCCATAAAAAGGTATTCTTCTGTTCAATAATCTTGTCGTATTTTAGTCTTCAGCGTTGCATTTTATTTAAATAACATTCTTTTAAATTGTACAATATAAACCTATCGAATTTTGTCTGATTCATTTTCCAATGAGAAGTTGTCCAGTTTACATCGCGGGTGCGTATGAACAAAAATGAGGGAATAATACCGAAGCGTCAATAAAACGGGTACCAAAATTCGAATTTAAAATTAACTGAACTAGTGACAAACATATACAAATGAAAAATTTACTTGAAGACCATTGAAAAAATTGCAAGAATAAGTCCAGGTGTTCCAGAAGAGTAAAAGTCTTTTGCTTCATCGATGCCACCTGCAATGTAAATCTTGGTCTCATCCATGTAAATGTCACGTCCTCAAAGTGAGAGCTTAAGCATCATTCTCAATCATAACAAGGACGAAAGCTAATGAGAGTTATTGAAAAACATCCACCCGCTTATTATATAAGGACACAGAATATCTCTCAACGATACCAAATTGGCAACCATAATCTTCATCAACCTGCGCCTTTGGACTCCTTGTGTGTTAAGACTAGTTTGTTCGTCAGCAACCGATATCTATCATTGGAATCGCGATTCCTACAAAAACGAATCAACCGTGACATGAAAACACCATAGGTTGGAGAAGCAGGGATGTTACTATCAAGAAATGGAAAGTTCACAAACAGAAATAACTTATTCATTAAAATATTGTGTAAGTTGTATATTTACCCATAGACCCAGCAGCTTTACCATATATGGAAGTCCAAGGAATCCCACGCCGATATATGTAGGAATTAGAAGCATAAATCCCTGGAAATCTCTAAAAAAAAAAAAAATATATAACCATTAGCACATAGCCTTTTATGAAAAAGTATATATTTTTTGTACATGTACATATAACAATATACAGTTAATTCATGTCCTTTCAGTCAATAGTAAACACAGTTTTTCCCTCGCTGTTGGGACCTTTGGTGAATTATTTCCCGTGGCCGAGGTATTGGGACCAACCTGGTGAACTTTTTTCCCATGGCCGAGGTGTTAGGACCAACCTGATAACAATTTCCTTTGGTCGAGGTATTGGGACCAACCTGGTGAACTATTTCTTGTGGCCGAGGTGTTGGGACCAACCTGATGAACTATTTCCCATTGCCGAGGTATTGGGACCAATCTGATGAACTATTTTCTAAGGCCTAAGTGTTTGGACGAGGCCTTGGGGAATATAGTTCACCGGGTTGGTCCCAACAAAGAAGGAAAACTGTTTTGACTATTGACTGAAAGGGCATGAAATCACTGTTTTGTTACCTCAAACTACATGAATTTGTAGAATGTCCGGATATTTGTGTGACAAGCATCACTCATTTCTGGTTACAGCATTGTAAATCCTTTGGCGTCACAATAAGTCTGTTGAATTAACATATTCTTCATGTTACGTGAAAATTTCGTAAAAGTATGTAGCGATACTTGAATCTTCGAAACAGCTATCTTCGAGTTCCAACAACTCGCCAGAAAATGTCGATTGCATGTTAACAAAAAACGTTTGATCAAGATCACTTAAATGTTTTGGTGCATGGGGTTTCTATGGAAAGATGAATTAGTTCGTGACATCACCAGGGAAAGAGTTTTACTGATACATTGTTATATAATAAATGCATTGGATTTATCATGAAAATAGTCAAATATTGTATAACATTTCATATACAAAGCCAGGTAAACTTAGATACAAACATATTCAATTGTCAATACAGTTCACCTTTGCAAGGCGGTGTCATGTGTAAAAATAAGGAAAGTCATGCATATCACTCTGTCCTACATTTTGACCTTTGACCTACATTAAAGGCCAAATATACGTAACTTCAGGAAATTTTTCGTGATTCTGAAAAATTCAGAAAAAAATCCAGTTGATACCCATGCAAAAATAAGCCTAAAACGAAGTAAACCAGAGCGGTAACTAACAAGAAAGTCTTGACAGAAAAATCTAAAGAATTGAAAATAATTCAGGTGGGGCCCACTTCAACAACAAACCGAAGTGAGAAGACGGTTCAAAATGGACGCGTGTTTACAAATACATGTACCGAGATTCAACTGCTGCTGTACCGGTAACCGCGTAAGAATTCATTTTGAATATTGCTGATATCAGTTAATCTTAACTAAATCTATCGATCAAATCTGTTTTTAGGCTTGATTTTCGCTTCAAGATTTGCCGAAAGTTACGTATATTGGGCCTTTAAAGAAATATTTGTCCTAGTTCAATCTCCTACGCTTCAAGACATCCTAACTTCATACACTGTACCTGGGGTAGGGTCCCATTCGTGAGGTGACGGTGAAACTTTAACTCGCTGAATTGTCTTGTTTTGATTCGGCAGCAATTGTCAATATAATCATACTTAAATATAAAGTATTGAGATCTGGATGCTCCGGCGGACCTACTAAGGTAATTTCTTGAAGCACAGCATTTTTTGATTGCCTTACTCAAAGGTTCAATTGTATTTTCAGAATGCACATGTGCAAAATAAAAAAAATCAGAGAATACCAAAACGATAACCGGAACCCAACGTCAATTAAACTAGTGACGCAGTATAATATACTATTATAAACAAAGGAAATATTAACACGGAAATCTTTAAAAGAGTATATAGAATAAGACCAAGGCCCAGTTGTTCAAAAGATGATTACCTTATTAATCACTATTTAACAATATTTTTCAATCTTAAATAATTATGTTACAATACACAGTGCAACCCCACCTTTTTTACGTATACTACATATTTGATATCTTGAAAATTGTAACTCTTTCAATGATTTGGTCTGAAAGTTATATATGAGAATTGACATTTGCACTAATCATTTTTGAACAACCGGCCCAGGTGTTCCGGAAGGGTAGACAATGACTGAACAAAAAGGGATCAGTTGACGAAGTACGTCCGGGCGGACACCCATATGGTAATTTGCGTACTTACGTCAGGGTGTCATCTTTATTTGTCCCTTCCTCTTCCTCGCTTCTTACTTGATGTTGTGTGGGGTGTTTGTCTGTTGGCAAGGAATCAGTCACTTTCTGCCTGATTTTAGGTAAATCCATCTTACTGGCAGACAACATCTCTATTTCATGGTAAATCATACATTGTACGCTTTCCCAAACAAATGCATTGTATCACTAAGCATTATCCGTTGAACACGTGGGCATAACTAATTTCATATTCATGTATTCAAGAGATAACATTTAGAGTTGAAAATCTATACACCCCCATCTGTTCCGTGTTACGACCGGCAAGGCACCTGGAAGAATGTTTTAAAATTTACCCGATTAAAAATAACAGACATGAAATGCATTGTAACTGTTTTAACAATTATAAATGACGACTTGGAAAAATATAGAATAACTAAATTAGACTGTATTTTCCTGGTTCATGATGTAAAAGACTCTAAAGTATAATTTAATAATTGATTTAAATCGATATTCATGACTAAGGTTTCAAATAAGATGAATTTTTAAAAGTGTTTTGTTTTATCAACTAACCAATCAATCGATCGATGACTATTTGGTTCCTGTAACGAAAATTACAGGAATCATGTCTAGCTTCTTACAATCGGACATCTTCGAGCCTTTCCGGTTAGCTCGAAATAACACATCGATTGTCAAATCGCAAAATCTCGCCGAAATTTCTATCAATCTTTGAAGACTTCCCAGAAAAAATTCTGAAGCTTGCCGGATTTTTTTTATTATGAGTTATTTCAATTGAAGCTTCCTTCTATAAGAGGAGATACGTCAATGAATTGTTTTGCGATCGCAACACCTCGGGGAATGATATCGATCTGCGTAGATTTCCGAGTTTATTTCCGAAGATTACCGGAAATTTCCCCGAGATGTTGCGATTAGTGTGTTTGCCTGTAACCTGCTGTACGACGTTCACATTACTTTTCATGTATATGGATAATAGTGGGATTAACCATGATATATCAAATGTTACGACGTATCGTATGTATTTTAGGTCACCTGTGACGAAGTCTCAAGTGACCTTTTCTAATTGTCTTTTGCCCGTCGTCTTCTCAAAAACCACTAAACCAATTTGAATGAAATTTAGCAGGAACCTTCCCTAACCAAATATACACCAAAATTGTGAATGTTATCGTCCCTACTCCCTAGTGGCCTAGGGGAGGGGCTCAAAAGGGATCAAAATAGTTAAAAATTCAACAATCTTCTTCTCCAGACCAAGATATGCTCGAATCAAATACTATTCACCAATGGAAAGGTATTAAGGTGCTTAATCAAAATTGTGAATTTCAGGCCCCCAAAACCTCAGGTTCTCCCAAGGGGAGGGGATGAAATTTACTACATGTATACATGTAGTTTTGATAGGAAAATGACACTTTTGGCAATTTTCACTTAGAGATCATTGAAACTTGTCCGGAATAATACCCAGGAGATGACGGTTTGATATTGGGCAAATTTTGGCTCGGGCCTACCCTTGGGGCAGTGGAGAGCAGTCAAAAGTGTTAAATCGGCCAAAATTTTAACAATCTTCTTCTTCAGACCTAGATATGCAGTTATTGGTACTTACATCAAACCTCGGGTGACCGTTAAGGCCCGAGGGCCCCTTAGATGTGAAATTGAATGTGCACTGATTTCAGATAAATAAACAATTCCTGAAATTTCGACGGTGCATGCAACGTATACCTACAACTATATAGATGTAACAGGCGTGTATCTAGCAATCAGGTATTTATAGTATCGTGGAAAATTTAGTTTTGTGTTTCACATTATTGCATTGCAAAATGAGTTAGGTTTTTTTATGAAAATATGTGCGTACTATTCGAAAACGTTGTACTTCATGTACATTGGCTGCAAAGCATTTCAGCGAGGATAATGTTCTGCTCAAAAATGGTACTAGTATTTCGTTGAAAATGTCGGTTACAGACAATTTTAATCATACTAGGTCCCATACTCACGTGCGCTGAGCATGTTTGAAAAAAAAGCTTATAAATGGAAATATAAGCAGTTAGTTCTACCATATGTCGCAAATGTAAACACAAATATATCTAAAATTTACAAAAAGGTATTATGATATTATCTTGGGCTTGCATCATTAGGGCGGCGATTAGGCTACAGCTGGCTTGTATATTTCTGATGCGACGAACTCCAATTACAAAATAATTTTGAATTCTTTCCGCCTCTGTGTGCAGCATTCCGCCAATCCATATTATACTGACAACGATTGAACTCATTGTACTCATAACTATGGTGGCTGATTTCTGCCATCTCGTCTTTTCGCCTTTTCGCGTATTTTTTTTTTACGCGAAAACCCGCCGAACGGCGGTTTTTTGCCTTGTAAATTTTACGCGAAAAGGCGAGAAAATGAACACGAAAAGGCGAGAAAATGAACACGAGAAGGCGCCGTTTGTTCTTGAAATAATCTCGCCTTTTCGTGTTGTTTTCTCGCCTTTTCGTCTTTTCGCATCATCCTAAAATATTTGAACGTCAAAAGGGGACTTACACCGCCATTTTATGACACAACCTGGGAAATTTAAGCCAATGTTAAGATTTTGTCAAACGAGGTTTTAGTAAACAAGCAGAGAGAAACCACAAGATCTTATTTTTTCATTTAATGCCGCAAAGTAATTTATAAACTTTATGTATTTTACAACAATTATGAAACAACTTATCCAACTTATATTTACAGTCTGGTTGGAATTGATAGTATATTGCCTATACATTTCTACGAATGCCTACTGAACTTTATTTTCCGATAAAATCAGTGGATCACGCGCCTATTGGCGCAGCGCGCAGTAATACACTCCGTTACGATTTGAACACGAGGCCGCGTCACTTCTTTTCAGACTTGATCAATATCCTGCCGCGTAGTATGTGTTAATTTATTTAAGAAATAAATAAGAAGCATTTTAATGGGGTTTTTTTAAATACAATAACAGTAACAAAGACAATATGGTTTGTTTATATATGAACTTATGTGAAAAAAAAATAACAATAAAAAGATGTAATCTTTTGGAACTTTTTTGTTTACTTGTTGACTGAAATTTCGCGGGAGTTCGTCACTTCATAAGGCGGCTGTTTCAACAGTCTACCGAAACCAAACGATACTGTTTGATTTCATCACAGTAAGTATCATAATATCTGATTAAAGAAATAATTACACGTGGGAATATAAGGTCTGGACAGTAAATATAAGGATTAAAGTTTCTTTCTGGTGGTTTTGGCGAAGCGTTCCATGAAACAACTATCGATATCCTACTGAACTTTATCCTTTGATAAAACCACCAGAAAGAAACTTTAATCCTTAAATATGAATCACTCTTGATGGCCCGGATGTTAGCGGGCGGCGGGTCTTAAATGTATTTCGGGAGGAAACCGGAGTAACCGGAGAAAACCCACGTGGCCGAGCAGGTGGCCCCATACCTTTTCACGTCCGGTTGGAGAATCGAACCCAAGCTGCCTTGGTGAAGGGCAAATGCGCTTTCCACTGCGCCATCCGGCCACCCAGCAAAATAATACCATGTTTTGGTTTGTATACGGTTTCACATTTCCGAACAAATAAGGTCATGTAGAGGTCGTGCAAAGACGGGTGTTCACGAAAAAAAACCCAGATATTTTGAATGCGTTTTGTTCTTAATGTACATGTACATATTAGTAGAGGGCATGAAAACAGCATATCCCCGATAATGCAGGGTGTTCATAATTTTAGTCGCATCGTTTAATCATACAGTGGGTAACTAGCAGGTGTATTCTTTTCGTGATCCCGAGTCTGTAAGGGTGGATTCTGAGAACATTGTGGTCTAGTGGTAGGACGCCGGGCTCGTGATCGAAGGGCTGCGAATTCGGGTCCCGGCAACGGCCCTTGTGTTGTAACCATGAGCAAGACACTTAACTCCGCTTGTTCCAGTCCACTCAGTTGTAAATGAGAACGTTGTTAGGCAGTGCTAGAAATTATCTGTAGAATGTTACCCGTGAGCGCCGAAATGACAGCACCGGTTGAATGCTCCCCACCCAGGGAGTTGAGAACGATATTGGCTGGTTGCTAAGGCCCTATAACCACCGATGATAATTTGTGAAACGCTTTGAGACGGTCGTGGTAAAGTGTACAACTATGCATATTGTATACGAGCCTCGAATACAAATAATTATTACTATTGATGATCAAACAATATAAACGAAAAGTTGATATCGTAAACATATCTCAACACTCGTGACCATACCTAAATATGACAGTGTCAACGTGCAGATAGAGAAACGGGTCACTGATAATGGGCGACAAGCGAGATTACGAAATGAGATTCGTTGATATCGGAGTACGAAATAAGCGCATAACTGCGGGAAAAGTTTAGCATTAAAGCAAAGCTGGGATATGTTTCAATGACGTGGCATCGGGCAATGTACATGTAATGTGTTATTTATAAACAGCCGATAATACAAATTAGTAGGTAAAACGCAAATATAAATACGATCTTGTTTGCTCATGACATCATCAACATTCTCTTCTTATTAGATAATTCAGTATTGTAGTCAAGGTATACATGTCCCCGGGTAGTCCTACTGTGATAATGAACATGCATATACATACACCTGTATCGTTATGACACCCTGGGCAGTCACTGATGACGGATTAATATGTTGATACATATATCAACGTGATTAATTCATATATCGCTGTGTATGTATATTAGAAACTTTGCATAAACAATGGGAAAATATTTATATGTCTTCACGGTGGTACTTCTGAGTCTATGTGACATTGAAGCCAAGTCTTGTGACAAAAAATCATCTTGCTCGTGTAAATCCAGCGACGGAGTATTAGATCTCAAGCCGGCAGCCATACATGGAACAAAGTAAGGACATTTGTTTTATAAAGTTATTGTTTTTATATATTTGTGTTGGACCAGAGTTCCTTTGTAATAATAGTACCATATGAACTCATTCATCCTTTTTGGACATAATTGATCTCTTCCAGTTCAAAGGCTGGAATAGTTCATTTTGCAATATCGGGGAGGAATCAGTTTGGTTTAAGAGTCGGTAAAATGATGCCAATAAGTAGAAGTAGCGAAGAAAGGTTGGCAGATGTAAATTAATGTTGAGAAATCAAGAGGTTGCAAACTAACTTTATTACATAACCAATGAGAGTCGAGTATAGCCATTTCATATTAAGACATAGGCAATAGCATACGATATAGGCAATTAACGAGATGATATATGCAATTAATGTTAAGATATAACTTATTAATGTTATATAAGGACAAATACAATTAACATATAGACAAATCCAATTAACGTTAAGATATAGCCAAATATTATTCATGTATAGTTAATAAACGTTATGCCATTGACAATTAACGTACAGAGACATTGTGTTGGCAATTAACGTTAAGATATAGCCAATTAACATAAGAAATAGCCAATTAACGTTAAGATATAACCAATTAACATAGGAAATAGTTAAATAACGTTAAGATATGGCCTATTAACATAAGAAATAGTTAATTAACGTTAGGATATAGCAAATTAACATAAGAAATAGCCAATTAAGGTTAAGACAGGCAATTAACATAAGAAATAGCCAATTAACGTTAAAACAGGCAATTAACATAAGAAATAACCAATTAACGTTAACACAGAAAATTAACGTTAATATATAGCCAATTAGCGCTAAGATATAGCCAATTAACGTTACGATATCTGCAGTTAACATAATAAATAGCTAATTAATGTGGTGGGGCAATTGCCTTAAAACGTAGACAAATAATTTGTACCGCATTTAAGTTTAAAGGTAGAAGTTGATCAATTCCCATTGATTGAAATACCGCTTTAGCTTCAAAAGGAAGCGGTCGGTTGGCCAGATCAGACTTTTCCTTGATCGTACATGTACATTGTACCTATAATGTTTTTGTGACTTTATGACTGTACTCTCAATCTAGTATTGTTGATAATAACCATATCGTACGACGTACGCATGTGCCGTTTTATCTACTTAACCTGTGTGTATGTGTGTCAGAGATATATATAGATAGGTATACGAGTCTGATACAATGGTATTTGTTTGTATGAGTGTAATACAATAGTATTTGTTTGTGATAAACAAAAATCGCCATAGAGATACTGTAACGTTAATTTTTGCTTGCTTTATTGCATGCAGCTTGGTACAGCAGTTGGAATTGAATTACATGTAATTATAAACGGAAAACTATAGAACCAAGTTGTGTTATACACGAAACCATCATACATGTATACAAGTTTTGTTAAATCAAGTCCAGAAAAAAAAACATAAAAAATTAAAAATAAAATATTGGAACCAGAAAGCGTTGTTAAGAGATCATCCACAAAGTGCTCTAAGTGGCGAAAATTGAACACACACTATCCGTTACATCAGCATTGCTATGATATTTGATCTCACAGCTTAAAGCTGACAATGCAAGTTAAAAACCTTTCTTGTTGATATTTAAAAAAAAAGCGCTCAGTAAAAAAAATTAGAAATCTTCTGAGATGCCCCCTTACAGGTTACTAAGGAATGGCAGACATTTTAGTTTTTGCCTTGCTTGGAAACGATAGTCGGCTTTCTTGGGTATAAAAGGCACCCAGGCCGTCAAACCGGTTCTCATTGTTGTCATGAAACCTCACGGCGACACTTCTATAGACCTATATTTTCTTTTCATTTGTAACAGGACAGGAAAATGCACGACCAGACTGGGGTTCGAATCCGGGACCTTTCGAACTCTAGCCGCTCAACCAAATGAGATATCTGCTCGCAGACAATCGACTCGGTCTAGATCCGCTACATACTCTTCAGGATTAGCTTCACTGATTGTTAACTTATCAAATGCAAACTTATTAAAATTTGGTGGATTTTTTTGTACTTTGCTATTTGTATTCAAACAGTTTGCCTACTTTGTATTTTTAGATTTCAAGACGTTGCTTCATCCGATGGGAGTCTCTACTCATATAATCCATGTTATAGTTTTGATGAAACAGACTCAACTTTACCGCCGCAGTTTGATAACTGTAAATCCGTAGCGGTACGTATAACATGTACATGAACAGTAAAATATACCTGCTTTGTCCCACTTCATGATTTTACTGATAAATATTTGGTACCTACACGAACATTCACTTGTAAACCATTGTCCCGCAAACTAGAGTTACATTATCCTATATCTATACTTTAAGAACTTGCAAAATTTCTATAAGGTCGACAACAATATTTGCACGTTTGGGCAGAGCTATGCAAATTATCCGTCACGAAACACAATTGTGTGACGTCATCAGCGATAGACATGGGCGGAGTTAACCACGGCTTATGCAAAGTTTCATAAAGTTATATTTATTGTACAGTTATCTGGTTTATAAGTTTTGAAATTGAAATCTATGTTCGCAGGTTTGACTATAATGAATACTTTACCTATGAGCCACTTAAAGAAATCAAAGTACTGAAAGTACTGAAACGCTAAAACTTCTAACAATAGTATGTATATTTCGACAGCTATTGAAGTGTTTTTGTTGTATGGGTTACTATGTTTCGATATCAGAAAGTTTCAGAATAGGGATTAAGTAAGTATTTAGAGTAAACCCAATAACACGCAGGTTGTTTAGATTGACGAGTTGTATTCTAAGCTACATGTGCAATTAAGTGCAGTGTTTTAAAAAATTAACTAAAATATCAATTTTTATTACAAATGAACATTGATATCCATTTACACGGAAGCGAATGTGTTTATTTTAATATATGCACCGAAATAAACGGTATTAGTGTGTTAGACACAAAAAAAGTGGGATCTTTTCCCTTTTTTCTTCTTAAGAAAAGGCATTATTAATTGAAAGATGGTAGACTATGAGCTAAAATTTCAAGATGGCCGTCCGTCGGCCATTTCGTTTTTTCTGATCGGCCCTAAAAGCAAAATAGCACAACTATAAGGACCAAGAGCAACATACATATGAAGTTTGAGAAAGATCCACTTCACTTACATCTCTAGGCCTAATTATCAAAATTCAGGATGGCAATCTGTCAGACATTTTGTTGATCTGATCAGTCTCAAAATCTCTCAATGGGCACAACTAGGCACGAAAGTGAAACTATATATGGAATTTGAGAAATATCCATCCATTACTTCTTTAAGAAATAGTGATTTCAATGTCAAAGTCCAAGATGGCTGCTTTTCAGCCATTTTGTTTTTCTGATCAGTTACAAAATCAAAAGGGCACAACAGTAGGGACCAAGGGAACCTACATATGAAATATTAGAAAGATCCCTCTAGTAGTTGTCAATTTCAATGTCTAAATCAAAGATGGCAGCATTTCCGCGATTTTGTTTTTACTGATCAGTATGATATCAAACGGGTATAACTAAGCACAACGTGAAACCTACATGTGCAATTTGAGAAACTGACTGAAGAAGTTTTGAACACAATAAAAACAACTTCAGGTTAACATTATCGTTCGGAGGAAGGTGAATGGATCATTGAAATATACGCTGCTGGTAGTTAGCACAATGGATACACGTATTAGATAAAAAAAATAAAAGGATTCGCAAACATATCTCTCGTTACAAATGATAGTTCCAACTATCCAATTTGTCATAAAATATCACAGTAACAGTCAAATTGTTGTTCCAAAAGATCGAACGACCGCGGCCTATTACAATATCTTTACCAAGCTGGAGAAAAGTAATGGTATGCAAACATGTCATATTCACTTACAGCTCTAGGCCTAATTATCAATTATCAAGTTCATATATATACAAAGCAGGAAACATTATTTGTATGTTGGCCGTGACCTATATATGGCCACACATAATAACGGTAATTTACACCATAAAGGTTTTTGCACACCAGAGAAATAATATAAGTGTTATTTCTACTAAATAAATTATATTGAGTCAATTACTAAGTACACTTTACAGGTTCTGATAAAGTTTCGTTAAAACAAAAATGTGAACCTACAGTGTATAGTTATATGTGAAGCACAGAGGAACCACGAGCTTTTGCTCGCCATAGAAAAGTATAAGTGTTATTTTCAATAAATCAAGTGTTTTGCCAATTCATATGTTCATTAATTATGCAGGTTCTGATAAGGTCTAATTAAAAATTGTATACTCAGTACAATATTAAGTGACAAAATCGATCAAGCTTGTGCATTCAGTATATATAATATATACTGTATATCACAACGTTAGTGACAATCAGGCGAAATATCTCGTAAATAACGTTATCATATCCAGAAGGCGGATTTTCACTGTAGTTACGAATTAATACTTCCGACGACAAATTGATCAAGTATTTTGGTTTATGCACATGTATAAGGTAATATATCATTGAAATCAAAATCAGGCTATTTGGCTATGGCGCGATTATATAATCAAAGTTTAACAGCAAAGTACACCATGCCAGTACATTCCACGATCCGTATACGAGTGTAAAGCATAGAGGTAAGCACGAATGTATACACGAGAGGTCAGGCATTGAGCAGAGACGTAATATTTAAATGAGCCGTGGGAGTGAAAAACTGATTTCATTGTTACAAATCGCATATAGATAATTAAAGTCATCATTATTATTAACAATACCATAGGAACATCATTTCCTGTTAGGTTAAGGCTTTCAAATAGTTAAGACATCTTGTGATTGGTAGCAATTCAAGCTTTTCCGGAGCGGGAGGGGAAAAAATGACATGGGTCAAAGGTCACAGAATAGTGGCAGCAATAGACGCCAAAACTACTCGTAGTTTTAGCGCTAAAAATACTTTATATATTTGATTTTGCCTTTAAGCAATTGACCTCGGGATTATCTCATAAGCTAAACAAAATAAAAGATTAATCCTAAAATTAAAAAATAAATATACAAGATTTTGATATAGCGCCCTATCTAACTATCATAAGCTACTGTACATATTTGTAAATTGCTTTACAATACAAAGATATACAATTTCAATACAATTACATATACATCCATGAGACATTCACGAGAGTTGCGTTACCAGGTACCATCTACTGGTCATATGCCACCTTGTTGATATCGCCTTATACATTGTATGTATATGTCTGCGTTTATTATGGAGATGTATTTTGGGACCGTGTTTCCAACGGCATTTTTTACAGTACCACCTCCCTTGAATGCTACAGCACAGATACCTCAACATTAACCCAAGATCATTTTAAACATCACCCGAGTTGTTGGAGTTTATCAAATATTATGCCTCACTGACTAGTTATTTCGGATTCAACTAGTCCAACGATGTAACTTACAAAGTATATTTGTTGAAATATGATAGGATTCTTTTATCAAATAATTAATAACAGGAAAACATAAATAAAAGATTACGAAGAAAAAACGGCAAATAAACATTTAGAAACCTGGACAAAAAAAATCAAATATTTCATGTTATGTTATTAATTTCAATTAACATAAGCAGAGAAATTGAATGACTGTTAATTTTTAATTAATATTTTAGGCATGTCAGCTGGTTCCCGCTGGGATAGCACCTACTGCCCAGCTATACGACATCGGTACCCAGGAGAGTGCCTCGTTCAGTTTCCAGGACGGGTCGGCCCTGGACCAGCCCAATTTGGGTGAGGTACTTACCGTAAATTACCTGGCAGCAGACGGCGCAAGGTAGGTAGATGCAGAGTGATAAAGGAACTTTACCATAGCAACATAGGAACTATACCATAGGAACATAGGAACTATACCATAGGAACATAGGAACTTTATCATAGGAACATAGGAACTATACCCTAGGAACATAGGAACTATACCATAGCAACATAGGAATTATACCATAGAAACATAGGAACTATACCATAGCAACATAGGAACTATACCATAGCAACATAGGAACTAAACCATAGCAACATAGGAACTATACCATAGAAACATATGAACTATACCATAGAAACATAGGAACTATACCATAGAAACATAGGAACTATTCCATAGGAACATATGAACTATACCATAGGAACATATGAACTATACCATAGGAACGTAGGAACTATACCATAGGAACGTAGGAACTATACCATAGGAACATAGGAACTTTACCATAGGAACATAGGAACTATACCATAGGTACTATACCATAACACATTCTTAAACATTTTCTTCTAATGGGTTCAACTCTTGTACATTTTGTACATCAATAAAATAAATCAAAGAATATAGAGAAGCGTCTGTAAAACCATAATTCCGAACTCAAAATCGAGTAAATTTAACGATGGGCAAATTATGAAAAATAAAATTACATGGAGACCCCTTTAAAAGGTGTTCCGGAAGAGTATTCTGCTTCATCGACGACACCCGCAATATTTTTTGTAGCTTTAAAAATAAATATTTCTCCGTGTATTTCTTATGAAAAAATAGAGAAGTTCTTTTCCCTACAGATTTTGAATCCCTAATTTTTTTTGGCGAAAAAAACCCAAATGACACTATCAATATGTTTGTTCATATTTGTTGTTGTGTCATATAATATTATATTCTCGATAAGAATGATTTTAAGAACAGCTAATTGCTCAAACCTCATGAATCTTTTCTTTAAGATCAACTTGAGACGACCTCAAATGTGTCTATACAAAATTGTTCCTGGAAACGTTTGATCTGATTTTATTGAGGTTTTAACGCATCGCAAAAGTCAGGGTCAAACGGTAAAGCCATAACGTCCTATTAGTGTCTTTCCGATACTTATTTACAAATCTTACTTTACTATTAACCCAAGGTAATGGGATAGTACTACTAGTATGTTACAGTAGAATGTCACATTTGTAAAAGTTAAATTAATGAATGGCTATAAAACCCGCGATACGGCACAAAGGAGAATACCTTCGGTACCGTATAATTGTATATAATGGTGAATATATTCTTATAGAAAATGTAGGACACCCTTATGAAAAAATTGTATGCTTTCGAGAAAAAGACAAAAAACGTCGAATAAATATCAATTAAGAATGGCTATTTTGAGTGTTGGAAACTCTTTTGGTCGATAAACTGGAATTGATCACTTGATAAAACTCCAGTTTTTTGTAAAAACTAGATAGCATTCGTTTTATATAATCTTGACAGAGAAAGACTTGTTCTACATTTCGTAATTACAGTGGATAGGATAAAACGTAAGATATTTTATTTTGTGTGACAGATTATAAATTAACCATTTTAAAATTGCTTAGTTAAAGGGGCATCCCGGGGAAGTCTACAATGAAGTTCTTGAATGTACATGCTGTCTGCACTACCAGATACATTTTCCTGTTATTTCAATATTCAAAGCGCACTCAAAATGTGTTTATTAGCCACTTGCAAAATTGCATTCCTCGGGAAAGCCCGATAAAAATAGCGCTGATCACGCGTCAAGCACGTGACTGTTTTGTCGCAAGTCGACGAGGGGCCCATAGGGAGGGGATACGTAATGTACAGGTCCGATGATGAACCAGACACAAAGTCCGTGTATAAATTTATTGAATCACATTCACATTAATAATCAGACGTTAATTACACACGATATGCATATAAATAAATTTATGTCGACATCTCTGCATCATTTATCGACATCAGTACCTGACTGAAACCGATGCAAATCACAGGGACCTGAGAATTTGTTACAGCTAGTTTTGGACCTAAAATAGGATGTTTAGAGTAATTTTACACATTTGGGCGGTTAAGATCAATTTCCAATAAAAATGCCCCCTCAATGGTCATAAAAGCTACACTGCACTCTTACATTGTACGTTTAACAGTGTCATGTGGGTTTCCGACGATGACAACCATAGGGCAAACCTTAATTTCTGTAAAAAGTTATCTTCACGAATCCTCATTTAGAACCATTTCACAAAAGGTGTGCATGCATTGAAAAGTAAAAAAAATAAAATGAAATGATTCCGATTTTTTTTTATACAACTCGATGTCTTGAAGATTTTTTTTTCAGATCATCTATATAACCATCTAAAATCTATCCAAATTTCAGCGTCAACATACTTTAACACTTACAATTATATATGTATCACGGAAGTCCGTGCACTCATATGACGCACCACGCACTAAACATGTAGAATACATGTATAATATATATCTCAAATTTGGAACTTGTCGAGAAGATAATTGTCCAATACTTAATCCATTTATAAATGTTATGATTCTTTACTTTTCTATGTAAATTTAAAGGTTCGTTAACATTTTCAACACAACTGCAGACATGGGACATACATATGATTTTTTTTATGAATTAATGACTTCACTTATATAATGCATATATTTTGGTTCATATCAAATTTAATACCGGGGTCCAAACCCGATAATATTTGTACAATCCGTATTTTATAGATTAGGTATGACAATATTTTTTTTATCCGCACATGATGACATAAATTTATTCATTTTGTCCAAATTGAATCTGTATACATTAAACTCAATCACCCGGGATACCGGCGTTTTACAACGTAACCCCCCCTCCCCCCCCCCCCCCCCCCCCACACACACACACGGTTTTCCTTGTATGTGAAAAGGTCTTTCTCTTCAGCAATATAATTCAATAATGCCGTTTTACTGGAATATTATAAAGGGAATATTACAATACACGCTTTCAAGTTTTACACACGCATTTCATGTAACAGAGGAATGAAAGAGTTATCCCTTGGGAGGCCCCAAAACCAAATCAAAACTGTGTCACCGGCTATCCAGAAGAAAACTGTAACAATGCAAACAATTGGGATGTTAGTCTCTCCCTTGAATACTTCACATCCCTCATTATGCTTCCGTAATATAATCCTTACGTTAAAATTTGACCATTCGGCCACTTTTCGCTTGGTAGTTACATGTAAGTCACGCGGATCGCCATTTTTTGTTTACCGATGTAGCTTGTTGTGCGCATGCGTTATCATATGTGATGCAAAAAAATTTACATGTCCAAATCGTTGATCAACGAATAGTGATTCCCTTTTTTAATTATTAATTAAAATTTTTGAGAACATATTTCAGCGTAAATCACCCATTAGTTTTCCACAAGAGTATACATTTAATTCATATATAAAATAATTCTAAATAAGCATAAAAAAAATATAGTTTTACCGTGATGCCTCTTTAAGCTCTAGCAAAATATTTATGTGACTGGCCCTCAAGTTTGAAACCATGATTGACCTTGATCAACTTTCAAGGTCATGTTGGGTTAACTATTTCAAATTATTTTTAGAAATCTCCCAAATAAGGAAAACAGGCTATTCCAATGATATTTGGCAAGAAATGCCGCCGTCTAACGTCACATGATCCAAAATGGACAGTTCAAAAACAAGCTCTCTTAAAATCCCGAGACGACGGCCATTTTTAAAGACATGCCTGGAATTTGATTTTTTTTTTTTTTGGAAATGAGTGGCAACTGTTAGTTAACGACCTTTAGTGACCTGCGGGTCGCTTAATTTTGCGTTTTTTATGTACATGTCCAGAGAAATTCCGACTCTCCGAGCCGCAAATAGCCCAAATAATTAACGGATCATAGATTCCGAACCCTTCGGAGTTTTGAAACTCTTTTGATAAATTCCATATCGTATTGACAATTATGTAAAGGCCTCTATAACACAGGGACCTGAGAATTTGTTACAGCTAGTTTTGGACCTAATAGAGTGTTTAGAGTAATTTTACACATTTGGAGGGGTTAAGATCAATTATCGATAAAAATGCCCCCTCAATAGCTTTTATGACCATTAGGGGGGGGGGCATTTTTTAAAACTAGCTGTAACAAATTCTCAGGTCCCTGTGCTCTATATATTGAATGATTGTACAATTTGTATAGCGGTATACCTACTCTCTGTTATAATCCATCCCTATAGGACGACGACCGTCATACTTCAATGTGATCCAACAGAAGATTTCCTTCCTGTGGGCGAAATACAGAATTCAAAGCCTCCAACATACGTAAGTTCATTTCCAATCTGATTAAAATACAGATCCTTAAGGGTTCTCACTCCGTTTTACAAGGATCTGACAACATCCCATAAGAGGTCACGTCCAGATGACCTTTGTCGCCTCTTTATTTAACACTAAAATAATTTTCCAATGACATGTCATCTTGCGCCAAGTCATTTCGTCACATTATTCCACGAACGTTTTGGTGACGAAATGACTAAACGGGAAAATGCGATTATGCAAGATTTGTCGCCTCAAAAATTCACCTTCAAGATTCTGACAGTAGTAATTTGATTGGCTAATGCAAAAGGTCATCTGAACATGACTCCCTATGGAATTTTCTCAGATCTTAACGCAACAGAGAGAAGTTTTTGGAACGGCGCGGAGATCAAGATATGATTTTAATTAGATTTGTTCATTTCTAAAAAAATTAAACTTAAATCAAACATTGAATGCTTACCCGTATGTGCATATTAAAGCGGGGAAGGGGAGGGGGTGGAGTGTTGGGTTTGGTGAAACAGGAAAACCGGAATACCTGGAGAAAACCCGGTGGAGAATTCGAAGTAGGCGACCCAATGTCTTTGCACTGCCAATGGGAGAATCGAACCTCAGCTGCCTTGGTTAAAGATATACAATTTTCAGAGATAAGCCGAAAATTATTTCCCTTTATCATACTCGTGCCCTTTTAAAGGGACACCTCAAGCAAACCCGCGTGGTCTGGTAGATGAACATTCGGTCGTTTCAATTCCGATCTCGGAATCGAACCCGGCCTACTTGGTGAAATATATATAGCATTCGGGGATGATTTCCCCTTCAGTGTCATACATGTACCTTCTGATAGGGGGCGTTGAAATCCGGTGTTGCACGTGCTGGGTGTGTGATACGTGACTGTCGCGTAATTCAACTTTAGTCGACCCTACTGTATACATAATTTATGTTTTTATTGAGATATATTCATCCTTTTTTAAAAATTAAATTGTTAAGATATTGATGGAACGGTTTTAATGTAACCTCATGACGAATATGTAGAGAATGTGCGCGAGTTCGATCTGAAAAAAATACTGTCGGCAATAATGCGCTCTATTTGAAAAAAATAACTGAATTATGCGTTGGTGTTGTTTCGGTTTTTGTCTAAGAGCTGGGGAATGGCTTTGTATTCATTCATGTTCTATGGTAAGGAACGCTAAAGTCATTACGTGAGTTGCCTTGTTGAAAGAAAATTTAGTTTTTGCACGGCACCACCCAAATGACAGTTGTAATATCTAATAAGGTAGTTTATTGAAAGAGAAACATCCAGCAGTGATTTCTGAATAGGAAAAAGAGACATCAAAATTCATAGTAATGCAATGCAGGTTCTACGTTTTGTTCCTATGGCCTGCGGAAGTAGTTAATCCCAGGCCGTCTGGCTTAGCTAACATAGGGACCTGAGAATTTGTTACAGCTAGTTTTGGACCTAGAATAGGGTGTTTAGAGTAATTTAACACATTTTGTGGGTGGGTGGGAGGGGGGGGGGGGGTTAAGATCAATTTTCGACCATTGAGGGGGCATTTTTATCGAAAATTGATCTTACAATGTAACCCTCCAAATGTGTAAAATTACTCTCAACACCCTATCTTTGGTCCAAAACTAGCTGTAACAAATTCTCAAGTCCCTGTGGTTAAACCCAGGCCGTCTGACTTAGCTAAACGATCCAATTCAAGTGTTGGCGCCTTTTTGATATGTATATTAAGTCTTACATTTTCCTCTCTATTATTTGTAAATACTGAAAGTAAACGGTATGGCAATAAGTAACGTAGCTTCCGTGCAAAAAATAAACGTTGTGTGATCATTTTCCGTCAACTTCAGGGGTATTTCTGCCCCCAGTGCCCCCATACCCCGACCTGGGCTTCGCTTCTGGACCCCTCGCCCCCCAGACATGCATATCATATAGCTTCGCCACTGGCAATGTCAAAGACCCCGGCTAACCCTGACACGTCATATAATGGACCATTCGAAAACATAGGCAGATTCCGTGTTAGGAAATCTGCCGAGAATTGCCGAATGGTAATTGGCGCCAAAAATGAACACCGTCTTCAGGACAGATTACTCTTCCGTCGGACATAGCAATTCCACTGCAAGTATCGTCAGGTGGAATTCCATATTTCTATAGTACCTACATGTACGTGACTCCATGAAACAGAGGCCAATATGTTTTCAACGACTCCGCCAGGAGTCGAACCCAGGACGCCTGGTTTACTAGTCTTACGATATACATGTACACCCTCCACGGAAGAAGTCCTGAGGCCATTGCGATTCCTTAACAAGTAATACATGTTTTATCATAAATGTAAGCGGTCGTTACTAAAACCAATGTCCAATACGATATTTCAACTGTGTTACAATATACAGTGTCCAATACGAAACAATTGACAATCATTTATCATATAAAACGCTGGTAACAAAACGGTAAATATAAACTTATTGATTTTACAACAATTAGGAACAATTTATCCAACTTATATTAATCACCCTTGTTGGCCCTAATGTTACATGTAGCGAGCGATGAGTCTTATTGTAAGAGGAAACCGGAGTACTCGGAGAAACAATCTGTTTAAAATCAGATCCAAACTATTACTATCGTGTGTACAGGATAGTAATAGTGTGGATCTGTATTTTAATCAGATTGCCGGAGAAAACCCACGTGGTCGGGCAGGTGACCCCGTATCTTTTCACGTCCGGTCGGGGAATCGAACCCCGGCCGCCTTGGTGAAAGGCAAGTGCGCTATCCACTGCACCACCCGATCACCCTAAATCATATATGTATTGTGTAAGATTAACAATTCGTTGGTCATATTTCAATAATAGCAGCACTGTTTTTGTTGTCTATTATTATTATAACAACTGTATAGAGTAATTTACATAATAAACCGTACTCTTGTTTTTGTAGGTTTTCGTATTTTCCTCACCTGATGCCTGTTTGAAGCCGGCAGGACTTAGTGCTGGGAGTGTTTTGATAATTATGTAAGTAAGGATGAAATTAAAATCCTGAAAAATAACATGCGTCATATTAACTGACAGAAATAACCTCTAAACTTGTATAATGATATGTACCTGCTCTTAGTCGGATAAGTTTCAGATATTGTTTCAATAAATAATGTCACAAGGTAACTCTCTCCTGTTCGTCCGTCTGTCTTCCCCAATCTCTCTATCAATCTTTATCTTTCCCGTGGTCTTTTTCAGTTAAAGCCATTGTAGATTGCCATATGCCACCTTCAGAATATGTTTCAATGATAGTTATTAAGCTTTGTCTAACTCTTTACGCCATTTTTGTTCTGGTGTAATTTCTGCATGTTCGTTCCTGTAAAATAATTTCTAATAAAAAAGAAAACTTTTAATAACTAGAAGATTTCTAACAGTGCCTTCAGTAATACAAAATATATTTCATGAGCGGGGCTTATATTTTGATATTTGTCACGAGTGTGCAACAATAAAAGTATTAACCACATGAGTGAAATATGTTTGGTATTAATGAAGATACTGTTTGTTATTCTGTTTATTACATTTTTATAGCTAAATCTACAATGGCAACTTTTGATTTTCCTAAATGTCGTTTGTAAGCAGCGTTTTGATTGGTCAAATCAGAAAAGTGATATTTTTCACTAGTGAAAATATCATCTTTTACGCTACCACTTTTATAGAATGAATAATTTTCGATATTTCACTGCCAAAAATGTAATAAAAGCAGTTTACTGTTGTCTCCATATTTCAAATTTGTGTTTTTACTTACATGTACTATTATCTTGTATTATTTCAGATTTGTGTGTTTTTTTGCTATTATTTTGTATTATTTCAGTTTTTTCTGTTTATTTGGTATTATCTTGTATTATTTCAGTTTTGTATGTTTATTTACTATTATCTTGTATTATTTCAGATTTGTGTGTTTCATAGCTGTGTATCTGATAGGAGGGGTATTATTTAACAAACTAAAACGAGGAAACACTGGTAAGGACCTCATACCTCAGGTGCAGCTGTGGGTCTCCCTCCCCAGCCTCATCAAGGTAAGACACAGAAATTGTTAAATAACACAACTAAAACGATGTTCAATAGGTCTATATAACATGAATTTAGAAAGGCGAGGCGACAGTTATCAAGCACCTTCTGTACACTTCCAAGTGAGTTGAGAAATATTTTGCCTGGCTGGTTGCTAAGGCCCTTTAACCACAGATTATGAATTTTGAACCACTTTGAAACGACCTATAAGTGAGATTGTGATAACACGGTATATAAGAACCTCAAATTGTCATTAATATGAATCAGCTAGGAATTGAAATTTGATTCCTTCCTAGTCGTTTCTTATATATTTAAATTTACAAACTTTTATATATCACTTTGGTTTATTCAAACATTGTCGAAATTTTTTCAAAACAAAACATACATTTGAATGTTTAAAAGTTCTTTCCATAAATAAATGTAGTTTACATCTGTTCACATTTCATGTTTACTATAATTCAATTTTGATTCAACCAACAAATAGAAAAATCGTTACTTGAAACAATTCTCCGTATATAATTGGAACCCACAACAATGGAAATGTTGCAAATAAAAAACGTGAAATCGTGTCAAATTCCGGAATTTTTTCCGAGGTCATGTCTAATTTCTTTTACTTCGATGTCGCCTTATTTTTTTAGACTGACCCCAGTCTCCAGAATATTATTAGATATTGATTTTTTTAGCCAAATTAAAATCAGACAATTTTAACACTTGAATTTTCTAAACTAAGGGAGATAAGCTAGTAGTAAAATACAACTGCAAAATTCTTCAGAGAAACTTAAATTAGGGGCTGGTGGTTGTTCTTTGATTTCTCTTATTGTCTTGCGAGTTCGAAGCTTGTCCGTTTTATTGCTGTTAAACTATGCTCATAGCACAATACAGGAAAGCATGTTGTCTCAGGTAAAATTAAATTGCATGTTCTCGCTTTTTTCTGCAGGATGGCTTTTTCTTCGTGGTGAAAAGGGGACAGTATCACCCAATCAAATAGCTACATGTATGATGTTGTGTAAATATTTGTTATTTATATATGGATGACGCTAGAAAAGTGTGCAAATGAGAAGAAAAACACAGTATCTTCGAGAATAAATGAACAATATGTTAGTAATTCGGTCGTTTTAAGGGAGACTACTCGTGCATGACTATTTTCTGTATTACTTCCCTTAGACCAAAAACGAACAAGAAATGTGTACTGTGCGATATTTTTCAACTTTGTATTAATTGATTAAACCTGTTTTTTTTCTATTTCATGCTTTTATTTCTTATTTGTTTTATGTTTGTTTTGCTTTTAAACGACAAAACATAAACCATGATGGCTGACAAATATCCACATGTTGAAGTAAATATGAATAGATTTCATATCAAATTACATGTACCTCAATAAAAGTTATATTAAACGGAAAAGAAATATTTTAATCAACTCTCTATTTCAATTTTTTTTCAAAATTAAGAGTTTAACAGTTGTGTGGATATAAATATAATGATATTATTGAGATCTGACGGGACGTGAGAATTTTGTGGACGACAACGTTCTATTGCAGGTTAGTATGTGAGCGCATGTTCGAATCTCGTCCATCAATGCCTCAGGGATCACTTTGGGGTGAGATTTGGGGATTTTTACCCATATTTTTCCTGAAAATCTCAGTGAACATTCAAAATTGTACTACTCTATATATAGATATTTTGCTGATCCCATGAAATCCTTCAAATTTTCCCATATGTTTTAAGAGTCAGAATTATCCCTGATGCCTTCATAGTTTATGAGATGTTATTGTAGATGGCGTTCATTTCAGGATAGCGTAACGATTTGTTTTTACAAGAATAGAAGAATAAGAAAATTACAAGAATGGTAACTTACTGAAGTCACAGTATCATCCAACGTCGGATACCCACGGTACACTTCTCTGACGTTTGTATCGTCAGAGAAGTGTACTGTGGGTTTCCGACGATGAGTATCATCCTTTTTATGAAAATAAACATAACGACGAAATTTCAAAACGGAAATGCGAACAAATATAGGGTATTAAGGATGCATATTAGATCCGGAACATTCCTTCGGACAAATGTTTTTTTCATGATCAATTCAATAGGTACAATTTAAACTAAATTCTTAAAAAAAAAGATAATTTTTTTTATTGTAATGGCGGCCGTATTCAAGTCCCCAAAACAACATACAGTTGTAGACGATACAAAAGGAAGTCATTTTCTTGTTAACAGTGAACATTTATATTCCAAACTTGTGCGAAATCGCGTGCACAAGACATGATTTTTGGCATATTATTTACCACGGCGGCCAACTTGGATAAGCAAAATTGGAAAATGACTTCCTGCAAACGTTTAGAAAGACAAATATGTTGTCCAGTGATGACAACTAGAACCCGATCACGGCAATTGTGTTGTATCCTTGAACAAGATACTGTACTCTGCTTGTTCCAGTCTACTCAGCTGTAAATGGGTAGTGCTAGAAATTGTAGAATGCTAGCTGTGAGCGCCGAAATTGCAGCACCGGTTGTATGCTCCCCAAGGGAGTTGAGAACGACATTAGCTGATTGTTAAGGCCCTTAAACCAGGGATATTGATTTGTGAACCGCTTTGAAAAGGCCTTTAATGTCATGGTAAAGCGGTGTATAAGAACCTCGAATTAATTGTTATATTAGCCGAGAGCATTACGAATCATAGGCGCATCAATATTACAATTACAAAGAGCACAATTTTACACGTCTAATAAACACACTCACAAACCCATCCTCACACACCGACATAAGTTAACGCATAAGTAATCACGGGATTGGAGTTAATGACGTTTGCTCAAAATAATTGACTGATACAAAAGCCTTACCACACAATAGTGATAACAAAGAAATGTATGGACCATGATCAATTCTAATGTGAAATTTTGATTAAGAAAATTCAGTACTTTGTCTAACGTCTTTTGAACTGAAGAATGCTTGTAAGGTGCTCAAGTTTGTTCAATACTATCAACATTTGTATGTATATCTTTTATATGCATGTCTCACAGTTATATTATTTGCAGCTCGATTCACAAAATAGTATTTGGATGTAAAATGTAATAAATTGAACTGAGTAACTAACGTTATACATAAAACTGACACCATTAGTGAAAATGAAGAGATGGCTGGCCCCGGTTTCATCAACGTTCCTTAACTTAAGGAAACTCCTTAGCTTAAAAATCTCCATAGGAAAGCATTGCAGAATTTAGGAGAAAATCCTTAGTTAAGGAACTTTCCTTCAATTCTGTAATGATTTCCTATGGAGAATTTTAAGTTAAGGAATTTCCTTAGGTTTAGGAACGTTTATGAAACCGGGGCCTGGAATGTTTAATAGTATCAAGATTAAAATATGTGAAAATTAAATCATAAATTCCATATCAGCTTGTTCTATATCTAATAAAAACGAGACCGATTAATCTTTCATGAAAGTATGAGGCAACACATTAAAATATTACACAACGAAATATCTATGATGTGTGCCATTTTTTTCTGTTGTTCAAAACTCTTTTTAGCTATTTGTATTTTTGATAGTTAGATAATTTTCTCCTATGACTTTTCTTATATCCTCACTCCCTTATACATTGTATCATGTCAAAAAATCAGAAAGTTTGATAAGTAAACATTAAAAACAGTATTTAGCTTGAAGTCCCTTCAACTGTTTTACGAGTTTTTGACAAAATAAGATTCATCATTAATTTATAACATGAAAAAGAAATCATGTTTGAGTACAAAATCCGTGCTTGAGCATGAAAACGGTTTCATGGATACGTGTCCTGCTGTAAATAAACTTATTTAATAACCACTAGTCGTTTTTATAGGTTAATCTTCTTATTATGGGGTCAAGTTCTTATGATTTGCGACGCGATCTTCGTCCTGTGGCGTAAGATTGAAAACAAGAATAATGTATTCTCTAGAGAAACATAATGTGCCTGGGTAATCAACGACAAAAATAGATTAAACAATAAAACTGAAGCTGGAAGAAAAATACAGAGGCTTAAAAACTGATTTATTTAATAAAATCATTCGTCAGTGATGACAATCTTCGTATGCATTTCTAAAAGGTGGAAGTCAACTTTTGGCCCTACTCCGATATATTTTTATTTGTTTATTTTTGCCGTATGCAGATTCTGCTACTGATAACTGTAAAGGACCTCCTTGCATCACACCAGGTGATTGACGGGGTTATGCTAACATAATAACAGATATATTTCACCGGTAATTATAAATTAAAAAAAAAATGCTCATCGTGCAGTATATAAGAATTACTGTTATTTTGAGATCCTGAATATGTCATAAAGATATACATAGCGTAAATGAACTTTAGAAGTAATATATTTTAATCACACTTGTAGAATAAAACGCATGCAACATTTTCACAAAGTTGATAATTTCCAATAATTCTTAAATAACAATGTGAATGTTTATCATAAACTTTTAAGAACTTGACATATACATATTCTACCTATAAAAACAATTATGTTAATGTAATATCAAAGCCGTTCAAGTATTTGTTCAATTTCACATTATCATGGAGATTTAGTAATCAGTGTTTATTAAATAAGTATGTATTCTGCCAGACATTTTTCTTTCAGAAATACTAAAAGTTGAAATTTTGTTCTAAAAAAATCGCAGTTATATAAAAACGATCGTGCCTATTATATCATTATATTCTTAACACAAAACAAATTGGACAAAGTAAGCTATCCTTGTCTGACTCCAAAAATGCAATTTAATCTTTGTGACCTTTAAAGATTGTTCAGAACTATGGGCAAGTTTTATGGTCGCCATCTTTGTCTCATTGAGAAATACTCTGTATCTTTAAGTGATATGAATATTGACGGTTTTGAGTATGCTTATTAGTGTGTTTACTTGTTGTGATTGACAATGATGACTCGGTTCTCATTTTGGGAACTTGATATTTACTTGGATGTAACAAACATTTACATGGTGGGTGTCGTCGATGAAGCAGAAGACGCTTACTCTCCGGAACACCTGGTCTTATTCTCTTGTACTTTTACAAGAGTCTCTATGTAATGCTTTCCTTTGTTCATATTTTGCCCCTGGTGTAATCGATTTTGAGTTCGGATTATGATTTTTTTAACGCTTCGGTATTCACTAGTTTATTTCAACTTAGGTCAAGCACCAACAATGAAAATATTTATATTCATTCCAATGAACAACTGTTTGCCACCTATCAAGACCCAGGACGTTTTGGTTGCGAGAAACATCAGCAAATGAAAGAAGGATGTTTTTAAGATCAAAAGTGGTATATTGAAAAATTACAGATTTGTCAAACTCTTTTGACTGATGTTTTGAATGATTGTCATTTTTCATGCAAATATGCAAAAAATACTCGTCTTGGAAATCTATGAATTACTCTGTCATAAAATGGGAAATTGTTCTCATACGTAATGTAATTATAATTAGAGAATACTAAATCGTCGACAAAACCATAATCCGAACTCGAAATCGATTAAAGTAAGGGCAAAATATGAACAAAATTAAAATATTTACATGGAGACCCCCGCAAATGCAATGTAACTTACTCTTCAGCTAATATGTGTTTATAAAAAGATCATGTCTTTTTTCAAAAGGTGTGATATTGGGAATCATAATTATGCTGCAGACGATGATCGTATGATTTTGTAGAACTAAGTCATTTAAACAATACATGAGGAATTGTATTAGAACACCATTTGTATCCACACTTGTAAAAATTCAATTATGTCTCATCTGTTATAAAATAAATTCTGAAATTGAATGATATTTATTTGAACATCCTATGCCCATATATTTTATATATTTTATGCAACATCAACAAAACATACGACACTTTGGACACGAAAGTCAAACTCCATCCAAGTGATAAATTGTGTAAAAAAAAGTTATTTTGGATTCTTCATTTGTAAAAGTTGGACTGCTGCCAAAACCTTCCGACTGCCAATGTAGGTTTTGACGATTTCAACTGATCCTCCTTCGGAGAATGTTGTAATGCACTGAGTCGATTTAAAAATCAACATGAAAATGATAATGTACCTGGAAGCTTTGTTTAAATATACACCTTGGCGCACCGAGCGAATGGCACAGTGCTTCTTGATATTTGATGAAAGATCCCTCCAAATATTTTATTAACAAATTCTTGAATGCCTGTCCATATTTTGGTAAACTAGCTGTATCAGTTAGCATATACATGCACAGAAAAGAACCTTTTGTGATATAGATATATAATTTATATAAGTTTAATTCAATTATTTTTATTAGCTTTTAGCCTTCCGGCCCATACATACGCTTGTCTTACAATACATATACATGAGTAAGACAGCTAAAAGTAAGTAAAGTTTGAATGTTGAGAATACTGCGGAGATATTAACCAAAATATATGTCACTACATAACATAACATTGCATGACATTACATAGAAAAAAAATTAGAACAATGAATTTAGAGAAACACAAAAAAGAACCACCACACAAAAACGCGATACTTATACATGTATACACTTAGTATGGCGCACTATATACTAATAGTAAATATCTACAGAAAAACATGTGCAGTCCCAATACTTATATCAAATAGTGTATAGTGTATTTTTATTATGAACACCGATGGTAAAGAACCACACTTTGTTCCATTCTTGCAGTTTTGATGCCAACCGCGATGCAACACAATTATCCCAACCCGACCCCTGAACCCTTTCTTCTTCCCTGCACATTTTATATATAAATAAATATATATCACACATGTAATATTAATTTTGTCAATATCGGTCCATAACCTACTACTACATCTGTATTCAGGAGACGGATTAATAAAAACACTATGTTTACTTGTTTCTGTATCCTTAAATTTGTAATATTTGTATGTACTACTGCTATATCCCCAATAAAATAAAGTTTAAACCAAAAAAAGACTTAGCCATTATGTGACCATGAAAACATCAACCAAAACGAAGTGAAAAACATCATCAAACATACAAAGTATAAAACAATGCACTACAGAATAAGACCCAATGAAATGAAAACATACGATCAAGCTTTTAAAGATACTTTGATGTTTCTACTCTTTAACTCCTCGGCCCAGTTGCTCAAAGGGTAATTAGGTTAATCAGTAATTGGCGCAAATTTTAATTATCCTGTAACTTTAAAATTAAACCATAGATTTATTTACAACTTTACTGGTATCAAATATCACATGTTGTCAATTAATATGCAAAATTTTAAGATTTTACCTTGTATATTGACAGAATTATTAAAGTTTGAAAAATGTCGTTAAATAGTGATTAAGCTTATCACCCTTTGAACAACTGGGCCCAGACATATATTTGTCTACAAAATTATCACTACTTCGGCTTCAGCATTGTTTTATTGTCTATTATTAATAATTCATACAGTAAACAACCAACTATATTGACTTGCGGGAAACTTATTAGAAATATATTCAGCTGAATTAATAATAGACCTTAAATGCAATTGAGTTATTTGTACGAACAAAATCAAAAAGAAAACAAAACAATAATAATCTTTATATTCAATGTGCTGCATCAGATGTATTTAATGTGTGGTGTCGTTCAAACCTCATACCAGATGTGGAAAATAAATATTGATTAGAAACGTCATCTAACAAAATTAATTTTTCATCGTACATCGCCCCCAAATGTTGGATGGAACTTAACTGTCATGTACGAAATTGAAGAGAAACAGAACTAGCATGACATACACTTACTTGTGTATTGTATAGTTTTCGCTACAAAATAATAATAATAATGATTGATATATAATATCAATTTTATTTTTTTTACAACAATTATGAAACAAGTTATCCAAATTATATTAATCGCTCTTGTTGGCCCGGATATTAGCGCGCGAGGGGTCTTATTGTGGGAGGACACCGGAGTACCCGGAGAAAACCCACGTAGTCGGGCAGGTGACCCCAATACCTTTTCACGTCCAGTCGGGGAATCGAACCCCGGCCGCCTTGGTGAAAGGCAAGTGCGCTATCTACTGCATCACCCGACCACAACTTAAAATATAATGATGATTGATCAAGGAAACAGTTGTTGTACTCCAGTTACACATGTATGTGAGTGTTAAATTCATCTTTCAAGATACAACTTGGTAGATCGGTTAAGTTTGCAGTCTCCATTGATCTCATTTGACTAGTGTCATGGTTCATAATATGGTTCCGTAGCCTTCGGATTATACAGTAGTTTAGACAATTTCGATTCCTGGGAGATTGCTTAATATAAGAGTGAAGTCATGTTGCCAAATCCCATTATATCAAAATGTTGTATTGTACATAATTGTTAATAAAATTCTGTTAAAACCAATTTTGATTGCCACCTTTTGGTCCCTGACATCACCGACAAGTCCTAGAAGGACGAAACAGCTGTTGATACAGTGTAACTCGTTCCAAATGCGTAGCACATGTGTGTGTCAGATCAATCTTTCCCCACTTTCAGTACTTTGCCATCATAAAAGTAGTTTTGTCTATTATCATTCTAGTGATTTCGGCGACTTTCCATTTCCAATTTGTCGCGTTTAGCCCGAAAATGAACAAGGTCCATTATTTTCAGCGCATTGTAAATTATTAGCCCTTACTGTAAACAAGCTTATTTTCGCGTGCGATAAATTTTCGCGTATTTCGGAGTTGGTTAAAATCTGCGAAAATTAATCGCCGCGAAATAGTTTAAATTAGAGGTATGTAAACTGTAAGAGTAATGTACTATATTGTACATAGGATTTATGACCGCATTTATAGCGAAATGAAATCGCCGCTAAATAGTCGTTTCATTACTCATGAAATCAATAAAATAATCATCAATTTTGATAAAAAAAAAAAAGTCAAGCAAAAAAAAATCAAGCAAAAAAAAAAAACAATTGCAAAAACATTGATGTGTTTAAAAAAAATGTACACAATCATCCAACTGTGTTTCCATTCAAACTCGTTAAATGCTCTTTACATTTAGATTTGTTTACATTCCATAGATGATCGTTCTTGATGTTTTCCATTTGTTTTGATTTTTATTTGTTTTAAGAAGTTTTGTTTGCTTAATATCTAGTTTGTTCCGTGTTTCTTAATGGCCCTTCGAATAAACAACATATGTCCTTGTGATATCCACTAAAAGAAGCATTTTTAAATACCGAAGACACTATTTGACACGCATGTATGCATTGTTATTCAGTATGAGCTTACTGTTGACCAACTTTAGATTTGACGATTTAACATTTTATTGAATCCGGCTAAAACTCATCTTTGTAACATATTACAGAAACTGGAGGTTAACACGTGTTTTCTATAATTATTAAATATTATATTACTGAAAAGATGATTAATCACGCACTCACATGCTAATTATTATGACTTAATAATTTGCTACGAATTTATAATTTTGTTGATGCTTGAATTAATTTATAATCTTGTCGATATGTTTTGTGTGCTAGTTATTTAGTTAAACACATCAAAATGCAACTCAAATGTACTGCATACTAATTATTATTAAATATCACTGTCAACAATCTAAGTCCAAATAATGTCTTGTAAAGGCAAGATAATTCTTCATGTTAACAAAAACCTTAATAATGCTGATATCTTCATTTGCTAATTAATTGTTTTGGCTTGCTGCACCTACTAAATTTAAAATGTGCAGCGCATGTGTAAGTTCATCTTTAGAGATTGAGTATATCATTCATATAAATAATTACAAAATATAAGTGGAAATATCAAATATCTATGACGACATGATAACAAAAGATCATGCTGTTTTGGAAATACGTGAACAAGAAACAAATAATTTTTAAAACCAGTCTTCTTGTCAATGAAAATGACAAGACATTTAAATATGTTGGTTTATCACTGTTTATATCAAAGTAATATTTATGTAAAATTAGATATATTTCTTAATAAAAAGTACAATAAAATAGAGATTGTCTAAACAAAAAGGCGACAGTGGTATGATTAAACCACTAATACTTATTTTTAAATAATCAATTGTTTGTCAAGGTTATTTAATTGGTGATACAAATCTGCAATAAAATAATTTAATAATGCAGGCATTGCCTGTTATCTATATGATATTGGGATAACTTATAATAAACTCAATAACAAGACTAGAATATAGAAATGAAAATTTATTAAAAAAAAATTAAACATAAATTATCATCTGATACAATTTACTATTTGATATATTCTACATGATATGAATACATTTTCTCACTGTCTGGATTTCAACGAGGAAAAAAATACAAACACGAGTGCTGCTAAGCTTTATCGCTTAAATTATCATTCTTCATATGCTCAATCTGATTTAGCATCTGGATATTGACAATGAAAGCTTTAATGTTTTACATTCGTGTTTGTATTTTTCCTGTAGATAATATATACTTATATGGATATGTGCCTGCAAACTCGCTTGCTGACATGCAACTTCCTACCAACCGTCAATGCACAATATGACACAGCTAAAACCAGAGTTATTCTTACATCAATTGTTTAATAATGCAATAGGCTCAATACACACATACATACACAGCTTTATTACATTAGCTATCGGATTCAAATATGTGAATATACACTACACAAGGAAGAAGGATTTATTTGTGGGCAGCATGCCAAGTTATTTTTTGTTTATTTGTGAACATGTTCAAGTTTAATGTGGCTATGCATACGTATATTTGTCAGCGGTGAAATAGGATGGATAGGAGACGAAAATTAGCAAAGAGAAAATACTGACCAGAGAAACTGAAAAACCAACAACAATGCCCCAGAACGAACAAACGATATCTAAAAGAAAATATATTTTACTTATTATTTTAGAATTAGAAATCGAAAACTGTTTGATTGCAGATTTCTTTCTTTTGAGTATATATCGCTCCTTAATATTAATATAATATCATACCTCTTGTTCTATGGATGTAATGATTAAAAACATGTTTATGATGTGATGAATGTGTTTGGATTTCGTTCATTGCAATAATGCGGTTACATTTGATTGATCAATTAAAAATATTACGTTTGAAAACAATCGTTCTAAAGGAAATATAGTACTTCAGTTAGAAGCATATGAGAGATTGTATCAATATTTGTACCGTTTTTGTAAAAAGGATCAACGCATATGATATATTTGTTTGGAAAACAAGCTATGAATCATTTTTATTAACTGAAAACAAATAAACTAATTAGCAGAGCAGATAATTCAGCGTTTTAACGGAATTACTCAATTTTAAAAATAAATAATCTATAATCTCATTTCCACTAAGGATTTAAAAATATCATTTCATGTAAAAATTTCATTGATGTTTAATTATAAATTTTAAATGAAACTAATTTTTAAAATCCAAAAATTAAATAATTCCAGCGTCGAGGCAATTTATCATCTTCAAAGTGAGATGGTGCCTTTATTACTCTATCCTGGTGACATAATGTGGCATTAACGCACATTTCGGCTCCAATTCTCCCGAGACCCGTATTTTCCTCCTTCAAACAGATTTTGTTTAATTAAGCCAAGGGATGTCTGTTAATGTCTTTCCTCCCCCACTCATCCTTCCTGCCTAACTGTTTGATGTAATTACTTATGTGACTTGTAGCCGGGCTAAAGGATGAACCAGTCGCACCAATGACTGACACTGGAAAAACAAACTGGCTTGGCACACATGAGGCCTAATTTTTGCATAGTAAATGCAGAGAACTTAAAACGCCGCATGCAAAAATTGCCTTCGTTTGGTCTCCGTACGTCGCTTGCATATCTGTATCGAACTTGTGGGCTAAATTACCGCCAAGTCATGTGACTTGGCTGCCTGTTATCGACCCATTTCGACGTGAAAATGAAAAGGATATGCAGACTTTGGAGTCCAAATTGTCCAGTTTTCTAGCCTGAAGAGCGCCATACAGGTAAGATGTATTTCATTGATGAAATGTAGTTAGATTTTTACGTGTGGCAACATTCGTAGTGTTTTTATTGACACAGGGAAAGGTGTGAAGGCACGGCGGTCTGCGGTTTACAGTGATAACAAATATGGCGGCCGCTAGCTTGTGTGTATGCAATAGGCCCCACATACAGTTCGCTATTGATAACATTGTGTGGCCTGCTTACAGCTTTATTCCGCGGGAAAGACTTTGTCGTATCTTATGTTATACTTACACAGGAAAAATTCAACCCTAGAAATGCTCGCATAAGGTTTCTTATGATTTATGAAATATTCTTTTCTTAAAAAGGTCTTTCAAGACTTGTTATTTTTTTCAAAAATTAAATCAATACTTTTAAAAATAACCGAAAAAATAAGCATGCAATATTGTCTACTGCCTGTATTTAATGCACACTAAAAAAGGCTGAATACTATTTATGTTTCATGAGTTTTACTCTCATTTATCAATTTTTATCATAATTTATTAATGTTTGATGATCAAATTCACAGAGTAAAATAAAATATATACATTAACATATTTATTCATATTAGATTCATAAATACGTATATGCAAGTTGCATGTACAACGCAATGCAACGAAATGAGTGTAGGCATCATATTGACCAGACAATCATGATGGGGAGACATCATGGACATGCTATACACGTGCAAAGTTCATGCATTATTGACCAGCTACGGCGCGGACAGGATCTCACACGCCAATGAATAATTCAGATTTCTAATTATGTTGAGGGGAACAACATTTTTCGACTTAATGCACCGTGAAATTTAATGTATGACCACCAAGAAGTTATAAAGAGATGAAACGAGCCTACAATGGAAATAAAATGATATTTTTATAATTCTTTAATATTATATTCAAATTTAACAAAATTCAAATTGTCATGCGTCAATCTCACTTTAATCATGTACAAGTGTCTTACGAAGTAAACACACGACTGTCGTTAATTTATGAGCTGGTTATTTTATGAATGTCGAGAAAATTTCATTTTTATATAGTTTCTTTTAATGCATTTTTAATAGAGATATTCTATAAACGGAAGTGGTGAAGACCTCCCACAGAATGCGGATAGAAGGCAGTCACGTGCGCACTTGGTTGGTCACGTGCCGTAATCCATTTCTGCAGGAATTCTGACAGTTGCATCTTCACGGTAGATTAGCTCTCCTCTCTACTGTAAAACACATATTACAGAACCCAGTCCACCATCCAAACCTAAGCCAATCGTAGTGTTCCATGCACACGTTTCTCGTTTACGTTGTTATTGCGTGGTCGTCTATCCTGCTACCCTGGCCATTTCAAGGTGAAAAAATGGAAATCGTACATTGCTTCACTGGTTTACTGGTGTGTAGGTCGGAATTGGTGTCAACGCAAAGGCTTACTAAGGAACATTACAAACGCCATAATGAATCACCTATTTGCGTTTGTGTTCCTGGAAAGTAATTTAAACTATATATTCCTCAGTTCTTTTTATCTCAATGTTAGTTATAGTTTAGACACGAACTCATATAAGAATATTGCATGCTTTGTCAGTTTTGAGGAAATCAAACGTGTCTGTTTTCATAACTCAATATTCCTATCACGCTAAACGTATAACACGACCAACACGTTGATAACAGCCGCGCTATTCAGTGACTTACATCTAAGAAAAGAATTTCCGAAATATTGTCAAACAGATATATTCAGTATATTATCACACTCAACTGATAACATCTTGCATGATGGCGCGACAATGCAGTATATTACGTTAAATCAGCTTACCTGGCCATCGATGAATTTGGGATTAATTCTAGTTCGCATGAACATGCAGCAAATCGACCCGTGCATTAATATCTACGACAGCAATGCAACCGGATATTACAGTGTGTATATATAGGGTTGCGCGCGACGAGAAAGTCCTTAATTTCCCGTTGGCTGATTATAAATGTCAGTTATTTTCTGATCCAAGTTCCAATATTTAAGGGTTAGAAAAGTACTGCTGGAGACAATGTGCCCACTTCGATGTATGCTCGCTCGAACGGTTGGTACTCTACTGACGGTATACTCCAACCTTTGAAATGGAAATGTTTGAATGCGTTTTCATGAGTGAAGGAGGTTACATGCGTATGAAGAATCCTTTTGACAATATGATACAAATGATAAAAACAGAGGGCTGACGAAAGACATTTCATTACAGCATTGCCATTATATCAACATTAAGGTTATGCAAGTCTTGATCTTAAAGGCGCTCTACTTTTTATTTCCTCTGGGTCTGTATATCACGTACGCTTCAATGCAATAAGGATTGTCAGGCACTTTGTCAGCACAGCTGTTTTGTTTTAAAGTCATGTTAATCAAACTATTATTCGTGCAAACTATTATGTTGGACAGTTGGAGACACAAAACTCCCATGGTTGCCAATAAGTAAATTTGAGGGACATAACCACGTTGTATTCGGATATACAAAATACAAATTATTTATCAGGGTACAAAACTGATTACAGTAATAGTGGTGGTGTACACCAGAAATGGAAAGACAGCAATAAAAACCAAGAAAAGAATGGGACGACATTATCAGCATAATCTGAAAAACATAACTTAGTAGATAAATAATATTTATCCTTTTTAATCCCTGATTTAAAAGAAAAGATTGAGAACATTACCGTGTAGTCTCATAATTTCCTTAGCATATTCCTCCCTTTTTGATCTAAGGCTTGCGAGTTCGAGTTCCGGCCATGCATCCTTGAGCAAGATACTTTACTTCGCTTGTTCCATTGTTCCAGTCTACTGAGCTGTAAATTAGTACAAGGTTGGGCAGTGCTAGAAAATGTAGATTGCTAGCTGTGAGCGCCGAAATGGCAGAATTGGTTGTATGCTCCCCAGTGAGTTGAGAACAATATTAGATGTTTGCAAATGTCTCATAACAATGGATCATAATTTGTGAACTGCTTTTAGACAACAAATATGTTTTTATAATGCGGAATAGAGGAACCTCGAATTAATGATATCTTAAAACTTAAGAATAGGTCGTTGCGAACCTTCTCTTTTCTTTCGTGCAAAATTACTTGTCACATAGGGAAACAAGTATCACATAATAATATGCTATTTCAACGTGTTTAAACTCCATGGCGATATAATCGAGATTGACAGCATGCATCCTGTTGTTATGGCGTCTCGTCAAATTTTGCAGTTGCTAGGTAACGGATTTAGAACAGTTGTTTGTTTATGTTTCTACTTGAGTTCGCGAGTATTAGGTTATATAATCAAGAAAGGTTGGAATGAATGATTGGGTTATTTATTTTTTATAATAAAATGTTTTGATATTGATTTTCTTTCCCTGTCAATAACAGTGACTAGTTTTAAGATAACAAGTAAGACTAGATACGACAAGATGGAGATAGAAAACGATGCACATCCACTTGCCTTCATATCAACACTATTTATACCACACCTGACAAAATCTAGGAAATGCATGCTGCTACCATCTGACACTTGCACGATTTTCGTCCCCGCAATATGCCCGTAATGTGTCGTGGCAAAGCATGTCATTTCTGTGGTACACACAATGTACGCAGTGAAGCCGTGTTTGCGGACTGTTCACGCACTGTACATACCTAAGTCACGCACTGCCTACGCTAAAATGGTCTGCATCGACACGTAATGGCGCTACTTGTTGACGCATATGTAAAGTATTGTTTGCACATTGTTTACGTCTACAGTCCCGCAATGTCACGCACGAAACGCATAGTTCCCGCTGTCTTCCCGCATCGTCACGCATTGTCCGACGAGTTCGCGCAAAATCCAAGCATGGTTCACACAAGTGGCACGCATACGAGCATTGATGCGTGCCATGTCAAATTTCAAAATCCTCTCTACGACAATGCACGGACCCCCGCACCCTTCACACACTCTTTGTGCTTCTCGAAGATATGTATCACTGGCACGCCGAAATGCGTGCAAGTGTGAGGGTGGCACATCTTCAAAAATGGTAACACTGAGTTTTGCTTTGACAGAACGCTGCTATTGCCATATTTCCAAGAAAATATTGTACTCACAGGCTAGTAAACTACACGCCTATAGACAAACATGCTAGCTCATATTTTTATGTCACATGAATATTGGCGTCGAAAATAATTGCATTTACAAGACTCTTATTTAACTTCAATTATGTATTGAGATAATAACACTTTACGTTTGCCAACACTTTTCAAGTTTTATACAAAGCATATATCAGATTTGGTAATCTATTTTTAACGTCACATATATGCTTGCAATATACCAATACAAATGTCGACAACCTTGCAAGATTACTATTAATACAAAAATCACCTTATATTGCATTATTTATTTAGAAAAAAGACAGACAATTTATTCTTTTAAATATATCAATCAAATTCCACTTGGAAGACGACATCATACAACCGGTTATGCTGAATGGAAACTTGCAACAAAACAAATAAGAGAACACTGAAGCGTTAGCAAAACCATAATCCGAATTTAAAGTCGATTAAACCAGAGGGAAACTGAATAAAGGAAAGATTGAACACCCCTGAAAAAGATAATAAAACCAGGTGTTACGGAAGAGTATTCGTTTTCTGCTTCATCGACGACACCTGCATTGTAAGGATCACTTCACAAGTGAATGTTACCTCCTCAAAGTGAGAACTGGGGCATTTTTCTCAATTACAACTAATAAAGCATACTAGCATATTAGGAGTTATAAATAACGTTCTTCATCTGCCATAGGATATAAAAATGCTAGGTATGTTTCATTTCTTTTATCATTAATACATCTTACGGCGTTGAAACCATTGAAAAATTACAATATAATAAGACCAGGTGTTTCTGAAGTGTAACCGTCTTCTGCTTTATCGACGACACCTGCAATGTCAATCCTTATCACATCCAAGTAAATGTCACGTCCTCAAAGTGATAACTAAGGCAGTTTTCTCAATCAGTGTTTCAGAAGTGTAACCGTCTTCTATTTCATCAACGACACCTGAAATGTAAATCTTGGTCATATCCAGGAAATGTCACGTTCTCAAAGTGAGAACTAAAGTATATTTTCTCATATACCGTCAGCAGTCATACTGATATTAGAGATTATGAGAATCATGAACATCCATTTCTTACAATACGTTGTGCATGTTGAAAAGATTCAAATATGCTTGATTTTTTTTTTTCTGTTTATATCTCTAACGGCATTGTATGACCTTACCGAACACACGACTAATGATTGGCAATGCTTTACCGTTTGGTGGCAATATACAACGGCATCTTTAACAAGCTCAACGACATTTGCCCAAAGGACATAGTAATTTTCTTTCCGAATAACTTGGTAACGATCTGAACAAATTTCTATGTACTGCCCAACGGCATAAGTTTTCTCGTAACGAGTGAATCAATTATTCATTGAGGTATCATTAGAATAGCAACACTCTTTATCTCGAGCTGTAAAATATCGTTTAAACGATCGCTCGTTTCATCGATGCACGGGACTTTATTTTACATCTTTTAAATTGACTCAATATCGATTAATTTGTGCCCTCCTTCGGATTCGCTGAGGTATCTAACGAAATTGCGCTTCATAAACACTACCAATATGTTAAGATTATTTCTTTTGATAAACCCTCCGGTCTTTGACGGAGTTATCTCCACCTATAGAATGTTTACGAGATGAGAACTCAGAACACTATTGAATGCATGAACGCCAAAAAATTATCATGCAAGAGTAAAGTAAATTTTATCTTAAGGAATCTTGGGGCGAGATAGATATGATAACAATTTAGTATTTTCTTGAAAAAAATGCAAATATTTAATTCAAATACTAAATTGTACACAAAAAATTGGCAATTTCAAAATTTGATTTCACTGTAAAATAAGTACTGCCAGAACACCTGGCTGTTAGAAAATATACGATATGTTCATTTAAACAACAATGCACTCTTTAAGAGCGCACTTTTTCCAAACATAAAATAATCTGCGCATGCGTATACATCAATACGGCTTGAGGTCAATAGGCACGTGTAAATTAATTCCATCATCAGTTAAAATGGTATTTTACGTAAAGGATTTCTTTGTATTAGCCACCCTTTGCTGGTGTAATAAATTTGTATTTCAAACCCTTTCAATGAATGAAAAGTACAAATATATATATCATAATACATGTAATTCATGACGAACATAAAACGCACGTATACATGCTTTTATTTACTGTATTGCATTTTCATACAAGAAAAAAAAAAACCATGACATGCATTTATTTATTCTAGAGCAGACATTTATTGTAAAATGCACACGTTTGCTGACAAACAATGCAATGTGGGTTCATACATTAGATAATGTTGAAATGCATGGGTAAATGTTGAAACAGACATTAAATGAAATTAAATTAGAATGACGCTTTGTGTAGGTTTCAGTAATGAATAATGAAATAGTGTTTTGATGATGTATTGCGAGAGGTTGTACGTGATACTGTGTTGAGTTTCTGGTAAAGGCTTTGTCGATAGTTTGTGTGCATGTCATGTTTAATTTCTTCATTCGGGCTTTTGACATGCAATGTTGCTAAAAAATGAATTGATATTCTTAGAGAGAAGTGGCAATGAATATTCTGTTTTAACACTCTGGTTATGGAACATATATACAAGATGACAACGTGGTATAGTCTACAATACTCTATTATTACTGAAATAGCTGATACATCTAAATATATCTGACTCGATTCTCGCAGTGCCTGTTTTTTTTACCGGAATTTCTATCGCAGTGGTTAAATTTACTATTGCAATTTCTCAATTAATTATTTCAGTCACTGGGAACGCTCTCGCAGTTCCTGTAAAACCTGAAGGGACTCTCTCGTAATCGCACAGTTCTTGTTTTCGATCACGCAGCATCTGAATTAAACTTGCAGTGCGAAAGCTTACTTTAACAGTTGTTGAGCTTGCTCTTTCAATGAATCATGTCCTCTAGCAGCTCATGAGTTTACTCTAGCAGTTCATGAGTTTACTCTAGCAGTACATAGTAAACTCTAGCAGTACATAGTTTACTCTAGCAGTACATAGTTTACTCTAGCAGAACATGAGTTTACTCTAGCAGAACATGAGTTTAATCCAGCAGTATATGAGTTTACTCTAGCAGTACATTAGTTTACTCTAGCAGTTCATGAGTTTACTCTAGCAGAACCTGAGTTTACTCAAGCAGTATATGAACTAACTCTAGCAGTAGACGAGTTTACTCTAGCAGTTCACAAGTTTACTCTAGCAGAACATGAGCTTACACTGGTAGTACATGAACTGACTCAAGCAGTACATGAATTATCTCGAGCAGAATGGCTTACTCTTCCAGTACACGAGTTTACTCTAGCAGTGGATGAGTTTACTCTAACGGTATATGAGTTGACTCCAGTGGTTTAGAGTTTTACAGGGATTAATCTCCCTACTTCCATATGTTGACAGACAGATCATTAATGACTACATAATATTACTTTACTCTAGCAGTATACACGTTTGATAACTTTCACTGAACTAACTCTCGCAGTACATGACTCGTAGTACCTAGATTAACTATGACAGTACCTGCATCAACTATTGAAGTACAACAGTTGACTGATTTAAGCTATCAGATACGTTACTTCAACGGATCTATATATCGTGCTACTTGGATTATGTTATTAAATAAAAAATACTGTTGTACTCGTGTTCCTACGAAATAAACAAAAAAAAACAATGGAAAAGATTGATTCTACATCATTGCATCTCGATATCGATGGTAACGATCACCTACGCTCTCTACACCCATGGGATATGCCATTGCGAAATTGAGGGCATACTCGGGTAACAAGAGCCTGACCAATCGCTAGGCTGCTTGCCTGTTCTTTGAATATTACAAATGAGCCGCAACCGACTTCAAAGCTTGTCAAAGTATGCCGTTATGTGACCACGGGATTCTTTTGATATACATCAAAGAGTCAAGCCAGTCTTATTGTCTCATCAACAAGGTGGCGCATTCAGTTTTGTCATGACATATTTCAGGGATGTAGAGAGCGTAGGTGAGCGTAACCCCTTGGTATTGAGGATGACATTCTTGCAGCACGCTACACCTATGCAAATATATGCATACGGTTGTGCTCAGGTAGCCTGTCGCAGTACTTGGGTATCCTGTTGAAGCGTTTCCTTTACATCATTGCACTCGCTAAGCGTGTTGGACATGTTATGGAATTTTTGAAGGAGAGCTTTGTGTGGTGAAGGTGATGGAAGAGGCTGTAATATCCCAGCAATAACCGCTATCACATTTCAAATCATTACAATGATTGCGTCAGCAGGGTATTACCAAGCTGACAAGATTTATTTCTTCAGTTAAATTTGTTTTCACTTCACCAGTGAAAATTGTGTTAATTGCGGAATCCGCTGCACCGCGTTCGTTCCTGATTTTATTGCCGCCTCGCAGGGGCTATCTTAGGGCAGAATCATTGATTTGAATTACGCGTGAATTTATATTGTCGTGTACTCGGAACCTCGGTTTTACGTTAAAAGAAATGAAACAGGATTGCAAATAAAACCCGGAAACGACTTTCAGTAAAAATGACACAGAATCAATTAAATTCTTTCACTGATTTGATTCGATGACAAGGGAGATTAACCAAATAAAGAATTGTTATTCTATTTTTAGTCGTTCTATATTTACACTTTCTAAGAAAAAAATTGTAACAATTTTTCAATTTCCGTGTCATTCGATAAGACTAAGTTTGATATATATTGTATACATCAATTAAATTCTTTCATTGATTTGATTCGATGACAAGGGAGATTATCCAAATAAAGAATTGTTATTCTATTTTTTGTCGTTCTATATTTACACTAACACGGTTACAATTTTTCAATTTCCGTGTAATTTGATAAGACTTAGTTTGATATATATTGTACACTCCATACACATATATGCCATACGTGTCATGATACACTGCCAACTGCGAAGGAAAGATAAACAATCCGCAGCAAGTTTGAAAATATTTTAATAACCACTCTATCAAATACATATCTGGATGGTTCATTAATTTTGTATATTTACGAGGGAGGCTTGGATCCCTCGCCAAGTGATAACAGGATGGACTGTGCAATGCTGATAAGTCAGACGAGCTAGGGAGAGTAGATTGGCCGTGATTGGGAGGGGGGCCTAATTGGCAATGAAGCTGACATTTTGACTGATGATGGAGGCGGTCAAACTGCATTAAAAGGCATTTTGGCTTTTGTAAACGGGGACCGTCTCAAGAGGCAATTTCGTCGAATTATTAGAAAGCGCTCTCGTGCGTTAGGTGTTTTTCTTGGCATGGCATATATAAACACTGACAAAAAAAACCGGAACGCAGTCGTGTTCAAAAGCAAACAATACATATTCAAACGTAATGTGGTGTTTGCTGTTGCGTAACAATGGTGAAGATTATTCTTAATTTCATAAATGCATTAACTGTCCTTCTCAAGGTAGCATGTATTTACAAATCAAATAAAGACATGTACAATGTCCTTGGTTTTGTTTTTACCGTTGGCATCGATAGACTGATGAATGCAATAGAAAACTTTCGGTCATTAAGTGACTTTGCATTTTTCATGACACAATTTAAAGGGAAAATAAAGAACATACCGAAACTTTGACAAAACTATAATCTGAACTCAAAATCTATTGAATTGATTTACATTGAGACCCTTCAAAAAGTACAAGAAAGGAAGGTCAGGTGTCTCAGGAGGGTTACCGTCTTCTGCTTTATCAACCGTTAAAATATAGATCATATCTAAGAATGCCGCTTCCTCAAAGTGAAAACTGCGGTATTTACAAACATAACAGCATAGCAATATTAATGTTTATGTAGCTCGTCAGCTTCTAGCTGTGACGTGGACAGGTCGTGTTTTTCCTCCTCACGAAATGACAGTAATTGATTGTGTCAAAATCCGCAAATATTAAACAGAAAGATGTAACTATATAGGACTTGACAAGTAGGCTGAACTGGGATGGGCGGGGGGGGGGGGGGGGGGGGAGGGGGGGGGGGTGTAGGGCGATGTCTTAATCAATATATAAAATAAATCAATTTATGAATGCCTTGCATGGTTAATTATTCTGCTGACAAGTTTATTGGAATCGCTTTTTTTTCGTTATCTCCTCGTCCAGAGTTTCCGCCGACGATCTTCCAATGGCGAGTCCAGTTTATGGCCGGTGCCAAGGCTATGAGTGTCCGTCCTTTTCATGCTTTTAGCCACTTGTGCATGCCTCGTGTTCCCTATCACAGGCTTTCCTTCATGTGGCTGGGGAATCTCCTAGCCCTGAAAGCTTTTTCATTCGTAATCGATTCCGAAAAAGATCGTTCGTTATTGCGCTGTCATCTTGGAACATTCACAGCATAGCAAATTACATGGCTCCCCGCGAGCAATTTTCACTTGAAAATACATCAAGCCACTTTACGGAATATGGAACCAGCTCTGAGAACGGTGTTACACGTGGGACTAGATATTGTCATGCCAGCCGATTGACTGGCTAGTTTATCCCGCCGTCACAACGGCACGTACACACCCCATCCTGTCAGGCATACCGTCTCCCCTGTCGGGGGAACGCCACTGATGGATCTTCGCGCCTATCACGCGCACGGGAGCACGCTATATTGATGGAATTTCTGACCGATGAAGAAATTGTCTCCGTGTTTTGGGTCAGGTTGTGTTGTGGTTGTGAAGACCTTGTATCGCAATGTGTGTACTTGTGTGCGAATGTAGAAATATAAACTGATTATAATTAATTATGGAACTGGGCCTATCCACGTCTGGTGTTATTGTCGGATGTACATTTTATCTTATTGTAGACAGAACATCTTCTATTGATGATATGTCTGTGTGAATCTTGTGATTGTATTGACACTAGAGGGCGCCAGCAACCCTTGTTCCGGTTTAGTGTACTTGGAGACAATTTTCTCTGCGGTAGGTAACGAACCACACTCTCGCACGAAAGTGTTAATGGAGAAATAGACACGAGGTTTGTTGGCTGATATACAGCTGCTCGTATTCTATTTTGAACGTTTAAAGTTTTATTTATAGACCATCAAATGTATTTTGTAATCAACATATTTTCGTCACGTGCATACAAACAGATACACACGTGGTAACGAAGTGATATGCAACCTGTTGCTAAAACATAGCGCTTGATATTGACAAGGTACCTCTGCATTTGCGTGAGGAGAGCAATATTTGTGTCTAAGCTTACTTACCTGCACTGAAATATCCGTGATTTTTTTAGGGTTTTGTTAAACGGGTTATTTATTTAAAAAAAAAACATCTGTAATTAAAACAGTCAATTAACTAATAAAAAAGGACCGTTTTTGTGACTGGTGCGAGTTGAGTTATATGCGAATGGGCGCATTTACGTATACTGTATATGCTAAGCGAATTGTTTATTTAATTCAAACACCCATATATAACCAAAACAGTGTCGCTTGACTCATCTTTGTCTCAATGTCAAACGACTGTCTTATTTACACGTGTCATTTGAGTTATATGCAAATGGGCGCATTTAACCACATAATATATATGTTAAGTGATTTGGTTCAAACGCACATTTAATGAAATGATGCCGTTGGACTCAAACTCAACCAACTGTCTTATTTACACATGTGATTTACTAAGTTATATGTGAATTGGCGCAGTTAAATAGTATGTATATTTTAAGCGAACTGTTCAATTCAAACACACAAAAATAACTGAAAACAGTCTTTTAACTCAATGTCAAATGACTATTATTTACATGTGTGAGTTTGAGTAATATGTGAAAAGGCGCATTCATATATGACAATAGACCTTTTCCTCTTCACCGACTCGTGGCGGAATGCAATGCAGCAGTGCAATTGCAGTTGTTTACACCAGGGACGGCGGACCAATCACAAGGCTTTTAATAATGTACTTCAAAGACATGGTCTTTCAATCGATGATGCAATACCCAGATACTGTGAGCTTTCGTTACTGAGCAAATCGGAGCACCTGTTCGCATGCTTTTACACTGCTATTACATTATCTGTTTCCTCTTGTCGTGGGTAGGGAATTAATCCATTGGGGATACATCTGCCAAATTGGCATTCAATCTACCGATACATGCGACATTTTATCGGATCCCTTTGATGCAAATTCTGTGTTTGAACTCTCCTGATAGAAGAGGGTTAACAACCACCTGTTGCAAAGCTTTTAAATCTTCACGAACAAAGATTAATGTCCCGTTGAAATTGGACACTGTTGGGCTTGAGGGTTGGTGTTCATCAGTATTATGTAATATAAAATGTTGGTAAAGACATCAGTGTTTGAGAGAGTACAGCTCTGGCAATCTTATAAGGGGGTAAAACCTCAAGAAATTTATTGGATACAAGAACACTAGGATTTGGTTCGGTTTGGTTTAATTTGTTTTACAGCCTATTAACTGTCAAGGTCAATCAAGGACGTGCCAGGTATTGGAGGTATAGGAAAGCTGGGCTACCCGGAGAGAAACCACCGACCTACAGTAGGTCAGTACCTAGCAACTGTCCCACGTGGGTTTCGAACTTTCAACCCAGAGATGGTGGTCTAGTGATAGAATGTTGAGACAATTTAACCACTCGGGCACCGCGCCCTAAACACTACAAAAGATATTAAATCATACACCCGTTATATCATCGTGTTATAGTCTAACCATTTAATTGGAAGAGTTCAAATGTGTTTTCGGGGATATATGAGTTAAGTTGCACCAAAAACTGAAATACGGAAGTGACATCGAATGACCCGGAAGTGTATGAATTTTTTTTGCACCACATGTGGTACCCCGGCAAATGTCTCCCTTAGAAGCCAAGGCATGTCATTGTTATTAATTATTCAAGCAATCCCAATACAGCACTTCAATATGCATTGTACGCGAGACTAATTGTCTTACAGAGACATAGTGTTGAATAATACAGAGCGTGTTTGGGTTATCTGTGTAAATGATCATCATTGGATTTTGTCTAACTATTCGTAGTCACGATAGGAACATGTGTGGAGTTGCAACAGCCTTTATTTTGCATGGATCAGGGAAAATGATGTTAGTTCTAATATAGGATTCCATCAATTTGGTCTGCTTTCTGAATGAAAGGTTACGATCACCTACGCTCTCTACACCCCTGTAATATGTCATGGCAAAACGGAAGGCACGCTCAGGTAAAAAAAAACCTGACCAATCGCTAGGCTGCATACCTGTCTTTTAAAAAATGCAAAGGAGTTGCACTCATCTTCAAAGCTTGTCATTTTTACCGTTATGCGATCACAAAATTCTTTTGAAGTATAAAGGGTCGAACCAGTAGTCTTGTCTTATCAATAGGTTGGCGCACAAGGAGTATTCAGTTTTGCAAAGACATATTCCAGGAGTATAGAGAGCGAAAGTGATCGTAACCCCTGGAAATCGTGATGTTATGGAATGCAAGCTAATGATATAACGTAGGGGGTTTGGTGATTTGGCAAATGTCTGGGTATTTTAAAATGAGATGTGGACAATAGCATGTCTTATTTGAACAGGTATTCTAGAATACAAACTACACGTATGAATATTGCTGCAATGTGAACTATGAAATGTATTTTCGGGGAAATGTGAATATTGATATATTTACATTGCAATGTGAAACTATGACATGCTTCTATGATGAAATGTGAATATTGATATATTTACATTGCAATGTGAAACTATGACATGTTTCTATAATGAAATGTGAATCTTTATATATTTACATTGCAATGTGAAACTGTGACATGTTTCTATGATGAAATGTTAATCTTGATATATTTCATTGCAATGTGAAACTATGACATGTTTCTATGATGAAATGTGAATCTTGATATATTTACATTGCGATGTGAAACTATGACATGTTTCTATGATGAAATGTGAATCTTGGTATATTTACATTGCAATGTGAAACTAAGACATGTTTATTTGAGGTAATATGAATCTTCACATATTTTCATTTCAATCTTGACATGTTAACATTGCAATATGAACTGTTGAATAGCATGTGTCTATGGGGAAATACATACTGAAACAGGTCAAGAGTTAGAAAGTTTTTCGTGACATGTCGCTGTCCGGAAATGCAGATATGACAATAACGTGTGAACTATTAGTCCTTGAACCCCTGCACACCATTGTAGACCCAACCAGATTAGTAGATGGTAAAGTCCATTTAAGTAACTAAAGGGTGAAAGGGTAACTCATACACCCCTGAAACTTCATGTTAGACTATTCTAACCTTTGAGTTGGAAGGTTTCAAGTGTTTGTTTAGGGTTGAATGAGTTAAAGGAAATATTTATTTCAAGGGGAACTGCTATTAGTTTCACATTTTGATAACATCCATACACCTGCTATATAATGATTATGTAAATATAATGTTATGTTGAACTCAAATGTTTCTGAATGTATAACATGCTTCCTTTAAGTTCAAATATTAAATCATTTTCGGTCATAAAAAAATGTAATAAATAGCCCTTAAAACATTTGCTGACAATACAACTCTGTGCAACATAATTAACATATAAAAGTTAGACTTGGATGTGCTTATTATAATATTTCACCCCTATGTTACTTCAATGAGCTATACCAAGCATTGATCTGGACGATTTCATTATACCCTTAAGTGGAGAAAGGGTTAATATACCTTGAGGTATCTGCAGCTGTTTAAATAATCCATCAATATCGTGGATATATTTTTTATACATTCTAAGCTGTCTGACAATAACATTTTCTATGAGAAGCATAAATGATATACTTGTGTGTATTAGGACACAACTGGGAGCATTTTGAAGGAATAATTTACAAGTTTATATTGTATTTATGTATTTATCTTTGATATACAACAACTTGCACTCGAGTACACGGGGACTTTGCACGATTTTTCAACTGACGGTTCGTATCATAATACATATTATGTTACACTGTGTTCGAGTAGATACACTGGGGATTTATTTTCTTTAAAGTAGGTATGAATATGTCTACCGTTCATGTGAAAAGTTGAGAAAACTTTATTCATGTTTTGTGCAACGAGATGAATAAAAAGCACGCACACTATATATATATAAACTATATATATTTGCTCCACCTTTTCCCATGGACACAATGCTAAGAGCAAGTTGCCACCATACACATATAACACCCAGTGTCTAAGACAATAAAGCATTTGCTATTGTGACGTCATCAATCTCTATTATGACGTCATCTATTTCATTGTTGTCTGCACTAATTTTGCTGTTCCAAATCGGTTCAAAATATCTAAATAAAGCACCATAATTCTATCAAAATGTAAATACAAGTAATGACACATACTTTTATTGCTGACAAACTAAGATTAAGACCTACCGGGCTTTATTAAGTTTGTCATCAATAGCAATGTGTGTTATAGGACTGTTAAACCATTTGCTAAAACGTTCATTGCTTAAATATATATATGTATATATAGTTTCGTTGGAAAGCTGCACAGACACGCATATTTACTTTACTTGACTAATTTACCCGGAAATTATAAAAAAAAGATTTACCAAAACTTCCGTTCGGTAAAATTTAAATGTGACTTTAGGGATAATAGGTTTAAAAATATCACAACGTAGTCAAGGTTGTCTACCTGGTTGCTCTGACTCTACGCTGAGCCCTTGTTCCGAATGCGTATTTGCATGTACATCAACTCAAAATTAAAAAGTAAAAAAAATACCAACGATTTGCGTGACGTCCTCTAAAATTCATATAGAAAAATTGCAGCGCAAATGTAAATATTTAAACAATAACGAGTTCACCCTTAGGTATACTCAACCATGCATTGTCTATTTAATTTGGATGAGTCCATTTTGGTCTACAGTGGTATAAGAATGAATACAGATCATTTTGGTCTACTGTGGTATAAGAATGAATACAGATGTTTTATCCATGAACGTTTTTGAGTTTGCTCATTAGTTTGCTTACTTGTTGTGTTTGACAATGGTGACTCAGTTCTCATTTTGAGGATTGGTGCTTACTTGGATGTTATCAAGATTTACAAGGCGGGTGTCGTCGATGAAACAGAAGACGCTTACTCTTCCGGAACACCTGGTCTTATTCTCTTACGCTTTTACGAAAGTCTCCATGTAAATCTTTCCCTTGTTTCTATTTTGCCTCTAGTTTAATGGATTTTGAGTTCGGATCATGTTTTTTTTGTTTGACGCTTTGGTATTCTCTGATTTTTTTATACATGAAAGTGTAACCATATACGGTATATTATTTGAAGATTTTTATTATTGTATTTTCCAGGTAGAAGATGTTGCCCACGGCCAAAATGAAGCTATCAGAGCTGAATCCTCATCTTATCTGTGTCCTATGTGGGGGCTACCTAATAGACGCTACGACCATCATGCGATGTCTACATTCATGTGAGTACTGCGCATGCGTATTTTGACATTAAACCGATCATTCATCCCTGAAATGTTATAATGAACTAGTCCAACCTTCAATTTGAAGAGTTCAAATGTGTCTTCAGGGTTGGATTTGTTGGTATACCGTGTGTTGTGACATTAAACTCATTCATCCCTCAAATGTTATAATGAACTAGTCCATCATGTTAATTGGAAGAGTTCAAATGTGTCTTCAGGGGTGGATGAGTTCAAATTCCTCAATGCGTGTTTGAGTTTATTTTCATAACATTAAAATAATTTCGTGGGATTTGTAGCGTAAAATAAATGCTTTCCCCAATTTATCCTTTCCTGGAAGGACGCCAGGATCTTCTTGTGATGTCAATGTCTTTGTAAAGATGAGAAAGATGGGCCTGGTTTGTTTGTGTTTACGTCTCATTACATATGTAACAACGATCGTCATCTAAGGGCGTGGTATGTTTTGGCGGTGTTGGAAAGCCGGAGTTCACGGAGAAAAACCACCGACCTACGGCCTGTATATGGCATCTGCCCCAAGGTGGTTTCGAACCCGTAACCAAGATATGGAGATTTGTTGGTGGCAGAAAGTCAGACATCTTAACAACTCAGCCACCACTGCCCTCTTGAAAACCTGAAACGATAAAAATAAAATGTTTTTCTACCAACTCTTTCCATAGCCAAAGCATTCAGGAATGATACAAAGTAAATGTTTATTTGTTTTATTCTTTATTTAGACGTGACTGATTTATTGCTAATGGTCTCAAAAATTGGCGTGAAAGAAATTCGTAAGAAATCGCTACAGAAACACAAAGCAAAGCAACAAGACATGTAATGCTCACTCAATATTGTAAGCTAACAATGCGTGCCGTGTTAATAAAAATCGCCGCTATAAAACATGGGTACACTGCTGTCTGCAAAAAGCATTGTCTTCGACTTACGTTTAACAAGAGTATGATTCAGTCAGATGTATGCTGCTAACTGTCCTTTAAGGGAAATCGTGTTATTAGCGATTTTTCATAATTGATGGATGCAAGAATCTCGATAGTATCTATATATTACTGCCCTATTGAGACTCATAAATATTAACTGTTGTCTTCCCCGATAAAGTACGGAGTAATTAGATAGATAAGGCGGAGAAGTAGCCCCAACTACGATCATATAATCTTACCTATACACTAAACAGAACGATGAAATCTTATTTGATGACAAATTTATTAACAGGCGGTCTGGACCTAATTACTACCCCCTTTAATTAGATCCCTTTACTGTTGAAAGCAAAGATATAAAATTACTAAATATATTTTTTCCTCTTAATATTGTACTATGATGGCATTAATTGTTTTGGTATATTTTTTTTTCATTTGCCTAGAATTATCACGCGATTTTTTTTCATACCATCGAACCATGTTCTTATTGGTAACCCACATACAAACAAAATGAATATCGAAGCCCCACTTTATTTCGCCGGTAACACGGTGAATTTTTTTTTTCACTCGGTCTTCAGGGAAATCTTATAAGCAGGAATACTTCTTAAGCAGTATCTATATTGTTGTCCTTTATATTTGTCAGAGTATAAATGTCTTTTCTTTTCGGTTTCTGATGTTTCCTAGCCTCAGTTTTATGAACGATCTTTGTAAAAATCGCCATAGGAAAGTGCTACAGAAGTTAAGGAAATTTCTTAAATTAATAGTTCATTCTTAAATCTGTATATTATCTTATGATTTCCTCATCCTCGATATACAGGGGTTACGATCACCTAAGCTCTCTTCACCCCTTGCATATGTCATGGCAAAATGAAGCCAAACTCAGGTTAAAAAAAACAACCTGACCAATCGCTAGGTTGCATAGCTGTTCATTGAAGAGTACAAAGACTTTAAAGCCTGTTAACTTTTACCGTTATGTGACCACGAGATTTCTTTGATGTACATTGAAGCGTCGGACCAGGCTTCTTTTCTCATCAACCCGGTGGCTCACACGAAGCCTTCAGTTTTGCCACGACATATTGCAGGGGAAGGGAGAGCGTTGGTGATCGTAACCCCTGGATATCGCGGATGTGATTGTCTATTTGGATTTTTAAGTTACAAAATGTCATTCATTAAGTTAAGAAATGTACATGAAAGTCTGGGCAGCCAGTGCTCCTTGTACATTCTTATATTAATTGTCGGGATCTTATCTGTTTTCAATCAAATTGTAGCAATACGCGAATTTTCGCTGATTAGAAATGCATTTAAGTTCGCCCTGCCCATCAATGCATACTGTGGTGATTTCATTATCGCCATGGCTCATTTATAAGTGATGCTTGGTTATTTTCATTGTGATTTACAGTTTAGTATTGTCATAAGGGGACGCCAAGGGTCGTTTCCGAGAAGGATAATGTCGCGTGGCCTGCTACAAGATTCTTACTTACAAAACTGAACTAGACAATCCGCCGAAGTTCGGCCAATGACCGACGGGTCACTTATGTGGTTGGGTATATTGTTGCTTGGGAGAAGGGTTACAAGAAATAGGCCATAAATTAGGCTGATATACATCAACAGATCGTCAACCTACAGCATTTGGTCGTTATCAAATGACCTAAAAGATTGTCAAAGATACACGCCATCTGGCTGCGGTTATCTCGCTTATGTATTTCCCGCCATTTTCGTTCCAGCATCATTATCCAACCTATCTTATCCATTTTCAATAATTATCTCGTTATCTTTAGACTAGTTTGACGATGTCAACAGTTTATTTATTGATATCTTTATGGTAATTGGTGAAATTTAAATTCGCTCGTTAAGTATTAACACTATTTTATAAAGTTTAAAAATTGTGAAAATGTAAAAAAGTATAATTATCTCGAGTTTCTATAACTCGAAGACCTCGTTTAATAAGAAGTACAAAGAAGTTTGCAAGTCCAGGCTAAACTTTACACCAAACATTCGAACGCGCTTAGCTCGAATATTCGGATTAATCAAAGTTTTCCAACTGCCTCGAAGACTTTGAAATTGTAATTTTGGTCATAACAAAATACTTTGATTTTAACATGGAAGGATATAATATAAGTAAATATTTCACCTTTATAAAATTGCTTCTTCGATTTGTCCCATTTACTTCAGCTCAGTCCAACAGCCCAGTGCTAATTACATGGCGCATATATATGGTAGTGTTGGCTTTTAAGCATCCTCGATATCCTTGGGTTACGATCGACAACGCTTTCTACACCCCTGGAATATATCATGGCAAAACTGTAGGCTCCGAGTGCGCCACCTTGTTGACAAGGCAAGAAGACTGGTCGCCCCTTTGATGTACATCAAAAGAACCTCGAGGTCACAGAACGGTAAAATTGACAGGCTTTAAAGTCAGTTGCAGCTCCTGTGTAATCTTCAAATGACAGTCATGCAGCCTAGCGATTTGTCAGGTTGTTTAACCTGAGCGCCTTCAGCTTTGTCATGACATATTCCAGGGGTGTAGAGAGCGTAGGTGATCGCGACCCATAGATATCGAGGATGCGATATCCAGGGGTCCTGGGATATGCAATGGCAAAACTGAAGGTACGCTCAGAAAAAAACAAATGACAAATCGGTAGGTTGATTCCTGTCTTTGAAACACAAAGCCTTTCATTTTTACCGTTATGTGACCACGAGATTCTTTTGATATACATCAAAGAGTCGAAATAGATTTCTTGCATCATCAACAAGATGGCGCACACAGAGCCTTCATTTTTGCCATGACATATTTCATTGATGTATAGAGCGTAGGTGAGCTTAACCCCTGGATATCGAGGATGACCTTTAGGACACTGTGTCGTCCTAATCCGATGACCTAGCCTTGACCAGTTGAGCATCCTCTCAGCGGTAAGAAGATTAAACGTCTGCCGCTTTAGACACAGTCGGCTGCTGAAAAAAGATTAATTTTAAGACCATATGTACTGTACTCAAATCAGAGAGAAACGTATATATATGTCTGTAAGCCCCATATAAGGCCATTCCCGATTATTAACATACAATTGACAGATAAGACTAAATGTTAGGGAACAGACAATAGGAAGAATTTTCTACAAGGAAGAAAGACCTACAAAACATTTTTAAAGAAAGAATATTTGACATTTTCATTGGCAAAGACTGGTTTCTATTTATATACAATTATCTATTATTATTGATAAACAAATGTGGCCTGGACAGGCCTCGGGAAATATCGCCTTTTAAGGTTAATCAATCTTCGGATACACCTAAAAACAGGTCATTGATTGTATATTGTACATTGCAATTGTGTTCATGCATGTACATGTATGTATATCATCTAGTAGTATATTTAAAAATATACTTAAATGGATATATGAAGCAATTTTATAAATTTAAACTATTGCAAGTGAAACAAAGAAGAAAGTCTACGTCAAAACATGTGACGTCATGTCAATTTATTTGATATGACGTCAACAGTACAACCCACCTCTGGATCGCGGGTTCGAGTCCTACGCCGGGCAGTTGCTAGGAGGTACTGACAGCAGGTCGGTTGGTTTTTCTTTTGGTTCTCCGGCTTTCCTGCATCATCAATACCTGGCACGTCCTTAAATTACCACATCTGTTAAGAGGTCCAGCCCAACCGAACCATACCAGAATGTATTTTATGACGTCACATTTGAAGCACTGGTACATGGTAATGAGAATACATCAAAGATGGCAAGCAGTAGTTTACATTTTCAAGTGTTTCAAGTTTGACCTTGGTGCTCAAAAGATTAATCAACCATTTAATAATACAAAGGTTTCGGTCTGGACAGGTTCATGTGAAAAAAAACATACAGGCTAGAATCGATTGTGTGTTATGAGGAAGCTAATCTGTCTCTCGTCAGTCGCTTCATTGTCCTATAATTACGTCAGTGTACCCCTCGTTCATGATAATTAGATAATATCGATGTCATTTATACTCTCTGATCTTCGTTAAATGTGTTTTTACTGTTTATTTGTATAGTAATGCGACCGTGTACTTTTATTATGTTATTATCATTTTTTTATTTCTTTTATTTCTACAGACATCCGTTTTATGTCCTGTATATATAAATTATCTTACATTAATTTGTTCGGATATAGTGCTAATATCGGAAGGTGCCGTCGTAATTACTTATGAGACCTATATAATATATATCTGTGTATACGTTACACGTGTACGTTAATCTGATATTATAGCCCTGATACGTAGAAGTCTACTCCCCGTGGCTGTGTGGATTTAATAACTGCAATCGTATATATGGAGAATCGTGTAAAACAAAAGACAACCCGATAAAACCTTGTTATCATACAAGGCGCTTTATCGATCCTGCCGCTCTGAGGTCAATAACAAGATTTGTCTATCAGAGGTTGTACGGGAAGTGTACATGTAATTGCCGGACATTATCGGGTCGGCTCTTTCCGGAAAAACTCTTGACTTTTTCCAGACGAGCCTTGTGAATCGATTCTTTTCACCAGTCAAAATAATGTGATACCATAAATGGTGAAATATGTGTCTACCGATGCCAAAGCGTGGTTAATTATGGATAAAGACGGTAATTACAAGGGTTAAACCATGCACGTGTAATACATGCAATTGCACGTGTAATTGCGCGTGCCGGGAATGGAGTAACTTGCGCTTGATATATGAGCCGACAGATATGTGTGCACATAAGCATACAACAAAACATTAATTGCGAATTGATTTCTCACTATCCCTTTGCTAATTAGTTGGTCTTTTTAAGTTCGTTAAATTTTTTGTTGATTTTGAAATTAAGGAGCTCGAGTAAGATAAAGATTTGATTACCTCCATAATTACATGGAATCTCATGAGAGGAAGTGCTGCATCACGATGAAACCCATTTGTGACGCCATCCTATGCATTCGAATGGCGTATATATATGTAATCCTGGTTGGCGCCGTTAAAATGTCCGCTAAATGTCCTCATTATATAGACAACAGCGAACGTGTTACTTGTTGCAACTTACAAGACAGAAAATCCTCTTACATACATATATATGAGACAAATCAAGAAAGTATACTCTGGGGGACTTTCACAACCTTTCTTGTAAAAGTGGAATTTCGCTGCCTTCCGTACGCATATTTCAAAGAAATCTTATTATATTACTTAAATATAAAGCTTAAGCAGTTATTGAGTATTTGGTTATATGAACCTAACAATGCTATGTTAATCGAACCGTAGAAGAAGTTACTTTTACTCCCCTTGTCCATATAACAATAACCAAAAAATTCACTTTCAGATTGAAAGAATTGTACCTGCTGCCCCCGTTGCATGATAATACGAGGCGACTAAATTTGGGATCTTTTCTTTTCTCATTTTTCTAACCGTTGTTTCCCCCTATTGCCTTCTTTGACAATACCTCACATTTTGGCCTACAGTTTAGCGTTCGTCCCTATGAGGTTAGGCACAGTTGCTCGAGTTTCTGTCAGTTTATAAAAAAATGTTTATATAAATGGAGCCGCGACCCATTACAGAATGTAATGCTATTACATTACTGTAATGGGAGGCTCATTTCACACATATATATTTGTTATTTACTGAAAGAAACTCAAGCAACTGCGGGTTAGGTTAGGTTGTTTTTGTGCATTGGTTTTATTTTCAGAAAATTCATACAATGCAAAGTACAATATTTTCAAATAATGTATCACATTCATTTGTAGAAAATATCACACACACTCACTTACTTTAAATTTTATACAATTATTCAGTTTGGTTAGGTTTTATCCCTAGGCGAGACATATCAGAGTCTCAGACAATGGTAGTTACCCACTCCTTGTTTAACGAGTATATTGTAACTGAGTGGCGCCTTCGGCAGTATACTTCAGTATGGCAACACTTTAAAGTCGACATTAGTTCTTCATTATCGCAAAAAAGGCTTAAACGAATATGCCGAGGCCCCACAAATACTCACGCACTCAACACTCACATCGCATGCACCGGGAGGCCGACCTTAAATGACTTTTGCTATAAACAGGGCTTAAAACTTAATAAAACAAAGAAAACCAAATCACAAATATCAGGAATGATAATATCATGAGTTCAGCACAAAAAAAAAGATAAAACTTTAAAGAAAAGTAAAGATGAAAATTCGTAATTAATTTGATGTGTTGTGTCGTACGTTCTATTTATAGCCAGAGTCATTTAAGGGAGTGACGTAAGAGGTTTTGGAGTGGGTTTTGAACTCGCAACCCAGAGGTGTAGGGCTAGTTGTAGAATTAATGTCGTAACACTTTAACCACTCGGCCACCGCCGTAATATGTAAAGAATATAGTGACGTTTCAATTAAAATGACGTCATAAAGGGAATATTTCACTTACTGCTTCTAAAAATAGTAACTTCGAAGCAGTTACACAGATCGCCGCTCTGGTGTTCTGCTGGGGGCCTTTGGCAGTATACTTCAGTGTGGTAGCACTTTAAATCGGCAACAGTTCCGGACTGTCGCAAGAAGGCTTACATGAACATACCGCAGTCTCCCAATTAGACACTCTCTCAACACACACCCACATCGCTTACACCAGGAGACCGTCCTTAAATGACCATGGCTGTTAAAAGGACGTAAAATCAATCAAAAAATCCAAACCAATCCATGTAATAAACATCTAAACAGTGAAGATGACGGATTAAGTTTTTTCATGTATTAAAGATTACTATGAGATTATTTTCTTCCTGTATACATCGGTACTTTGCCAAAGTAAATATTGGATGAAAAAAATGTCTCGTTAATTGTATTCGATAAAGCAATGTCTAAGCATCGCAATGTCATTATGAAATTGTAATCAGGAAACGAAAAACACCGATAATTACACTCCTTTCTCACATAAACGTACGATAGTGTATATTATTGCACTTTTAAACGGAAGTAATTAGCCTCCGTTATTTATTAGCAAACGATGCTATTTTGGAGTTGATGTGATGAAAAAGATTTCCTTCTCGTTTACTAGGTATTAAACATATTAGCTGTGAAATGTTTAAATTCATCAGCAACAATGGTGCTTTCGATGTACAGTAATTGGTACAATAAACATATGTTTGATCAACAAAGCAATATCGATAAAATAGATGGTGTTTTGTCAGCTTAACGATACATAACGTGAAATTTAATTATTGTACAAATTAAACATTTAATAAAAGTTGTTTTTGTTCATATTAGTACTAAAAATGATAAGTAAATAAAACAACCCCCACTTATCTGAATGAATGGATTGTATCATCCTGGTATATGTATTGTTTTCTTTTTAAATATAAAATTAAGATAAAAGTACAATTAAACATTATATGTTCCTCTCGGCTGTAAAAAAGCTAAGAAGACTCCACCAAGTTTTGCTAACGTGGATTCGTCATTATAAGTATGGTCAACTTTAAGAAAATATGATATGAAATTCGAATGAATTTTAGTTTTGTGATTATTAACTTCGAAATAGAAAAAAAATGTGCTAAGACGGGATTTAAGATAGTGTATGAAAAAATACCAATATTTCTGCAAAACTTGTCTCAGAATATTAATTTGAAAAATCAATAAGTTGTGCTTTGATGCTTATAAAGCTTGAAACTGCTACAAGTACATCCAGATCAAGATTAGCTAATAAGAACAAAACAACCTGTCATAAAATATCCCATAAACGTCTTCTTCATCGTTTCTACATTTCCAATTTTAAAGCCAGTCAGGAAATGATGAGATAAAGTAGTACCTTGTTTTTCACCCATTGACCGAAAATGCCCAGTTTAATTGGAGTTTATATGGTTTTAATCACTTCGGTCGCTATGGAAACGTTTTGATCAAAAACAATGCTGGCGATTTTTTTTATTGTTTTCATGGAAAAGGAGATGACTCGTTCTCCAATAAAGACAATTTTTATAGTTCACATCCATAAATAGTTTGATATCTCTTTTCACGGTTCTTTGAAATGACACACAAATTGCACTGCATAACATTAATTGATATTTGTCTGTATATTTCTCATATATGATTGTGTTATCTAAAGCCTTACAGACAGTCTGTACCTTTGATATACTAAGCTTGTGGACATAATAATGTTAATATATATTTCAGTGGTACGATTTTATTTCTGCGTTTGGTATATATTATACGTACCTAGTACATATGGAATTCAATAATCGATACAGCTTACCAAACATGAATTACTCAAAACCATACACTTATTCCGTCCTTCTAGGACTCATCGGTAATGTTTTGGGGCCACAAAAATTGAAATCCTAGTACATATGGAATACAATAATCGATACAGCTTGCCAAATATGAAAAACTCGAAACCATACACCCATTTCGTCCTTCTAGGACTCATCGGTAATGTTTGGGGCCACAAAAATTGAAATCCTTATTGCTCTAAACTACTGTAAAATAAAAAATAAGATGATTTACAAACCTTATTTGTACGATTTTCCGAAAAGTTTCCGAGTAACGTTAAGTTTCAAATTAATAACGAGTCAATTGTGATTATTATGAATCGTTCAACTACTAATAAGATATTATCGTGAATATCAAGGTTACGGCAAACCTTTGGAGCTAGAACTATGTACCATGTAATTAGAAAGATGAATTGCTAACTGTTCAACATTTTGTTTATTCTATTAATCACAAAAATATAATCCTAAAAGACGAAAATAACTTTCATTGACGAAAATAAAATGAATTTTTACATGAAGACCCTTGTAAAAGTAAAAGGGAATAAGACCAGGTGTACTGGAAGAGTAATTGACTTCTGCTTCATCGACGACACCCGCCATGTAAATCTAAGTCAGATCCAAGTAAATGGCATGGTCTCAAAGTGAGAACTGAGGCATAAAACTTGATTACGCAAGTGTTAACTTGAATTCCTTTGCCTACACACTTGTTATGAATTATTAAGAAGTGTATGTACCAAACAGCCATCTTTTGGCTTATGATGTTACTAGGCAAGAACAAAGTGGGAACCTTGAAAGAAATATATAGGACAAGCTATTTTGTATAATTAATATATATTTATATCTTTCACTTAACTTATTAACTTAGTTCATTGAAATATGTAAATGTTAATTGACCATGCAGATAGTAACGATATACAACTTTTCACCTTGTTTATCAAATTCCTATTTTTTCCATAAAAAAAACTTTGTTTATAGCTGCATCAGAACGGAAACGAATTTGGGGTTATAAATCGAATTTGGGTCTAAATACAAATAAAAGAGAAAAAGAACTATCCTGGGAATATTCTATGAGTGGCTATATAGAATTGTATAATCTGAATGCGCTGGAAGAAAGCAAAACAAACAAATTCTGAGCAGGTGCAATCTCATAAAAAAAACTTGGCAAAAAGACCCTTACAATAGTTACATATCCAATTAAAGAAATTCGAAAATACAAAGCAATGCTACGCTGTCTCGTTAGCTGATAAAGAAAGATATAATATTATGTGCTGGTTTTAAAAGACAATCACTATATATTTTAGTTAGAAAATAAACATAAATCCTTTGTGTATCCCTAGGAAAACTGGGACCTCAGCCAAGAAAATAGATGTAAAATATGTTTTTCACTGAAAAGAAATCTGGCAAACTTTGTGTGGGGTTTAGGATGGGTCTGACAGCGCTGTTCTATATGTAGATGTACTTTACAGAGGTAGTTCCGAATGTACTTTATCATCTTTCCGCGTGGATATTCGATCGTTTTCTGCATGAAATAACGAGAATAATATATAATTGTTTTTAAAGCTATATCTCTCGCTAAAGCTGTCAAACGAGGTTTTGTTATGAGAAATAACCCAAATGTAAAAGCGAGCTATGTAAATGTAGAAAAAATGAAAAAAAAGAATCTTAGGCAGTATGAAGTATATCAAGATAATATGTACGTGAATATAGGAGATTGAACGGGATTTTTAACGCATTCATGCAAGTATGAACGCAATGCGATTACATCCATATTGCATGAAGCTCGGTGTGAGGTTTATGCTTTTATTCTCAAATGAACAGCATTTCTGCTGGTATGTTCATAGAGTGGGTTGTAGTATTAATGCAAATACATACAGTCTTCACAAGCCATAATATTGTTATGTAGAATGCTATTAAACTTTATCAAGTTAAAATTATATTTTTGTTAAAATGAACGTTCATTTTATAATCTATATATAAACGCCAGGTGTGTTACGTAAGTCAACATTCGACATGTGCCGTGTCAGAAAACATAAATTATGTCAGCAAAACATATGTTTCGTCTCCGCAATCCCTCAATTACTTAAAATAAGTGCAAGGCGAGCAGGTTATGATGTATAGGTTTAATATCGCTGAATAAACTAAATATGAACTAAGTACTTTAAAATTGAAATTTTTATTTTTGCTTTTGAGATATTTTTAGTAGTTTCATGAATATGCATAAGGAATAAATGTGTTTAAAAATATTTGTACGAAAACGGTTACTTAGCGATTAGAATTCTATATAATTATTACATTATTACATGTGCATTTATGAATTAATAAATTGTTCTAGACGTCTTTAGTTTTTGGAAATCATTCTTTCAGAAAAATATCTCAAAAGGATTTCTATATGAACAAACTTCACAAAGGCGCTTAAACGTCTTCAGCTTTAATTAAAGCATCTTGTTATAGTATACAATATGTCGCCATGTTAAAGTCAGCAGATTGAGATTTGTCATCAGCGATCGTGTTACGAAAGCATCAAAAGACTTCATCTCAGGAACTGCTGGACGTTAAATAATAATTGCTAAAAAAAACCTTAAGAGATGATATGCCTTAAGGGTAGTTCAAATAAACAGTACAGAGTCATATGCATGATAAAACATATTGAAAACTACTTTTTCTGAAGAATAAGGATACCCAGAGCTTATGTGCATTGGTGTACTCCAGTTCTCATTTTGAGGACATGGCATTTACCAACTTGGATGTGACCTGGATTTACATGATGGGTGTCGTCGATAAAGCAGAAACTATTAACCCGTTTGGAATTCCTGGTCCTCTTCTTTTGTTCTTTTAATGGATTACTTTGAGTCTATCCACAATAAGCTACGTCCACTTTCGGTCTCTAAGCCCATGGAATATTATTGGTTTCGAATTTAAAAAAAAAAACCCAAAAAACTGACCAATCTCTAGGCTGAAATGTGTCCTTTAAAGACTACAGCCGAAGAGCGACGCTCGACTTAAAACCATTAATCTTTACCATTACGCGACCGCGAGGTTCCTTTATTGTTTATTAAATGGATCAAACTTCTTCAGACTTCAGACTTCTCGTCTCATCCACATGTTTGCTATGACTTATTTCAGGTGTGCAGAGAGCGAAAGTGAGCATGATGCCTGGATATCGATGATGTTGAGTTATGTTTGATTACTCTATAGATACGTCATACAGCATTGGGAATAACTTGTTATTATGTGTTTGTATCTCATTTCGTTGTAGTTTGCAAAACGTGCATTGTCCACTATCTACAGACCAGTCATTACTGTCCCGTATGTACAGGGCTTGTACACAAAAAGAACCCTTTCTCGGAACTAAGGTGAGTTTTGTACACAAAAAGAACTATTTCTCGGAACTAAGGTGAGTTTTGTTCACAAAAAGAACTATTTCTCGGAACTAATGTGAGTTTTGTACACAAAAAGAACCCTTTCTAGGAATTAAGGTGAGTTTGTACACAAAAAGAACTATTTCTCGGAACTAAGATGAGTTTTGTACACAAAAAATGAACTCTTCCTCGGAACTAAGGTGAATTTGTACACGAAAAAAAAAACATTCTCGGAACTAAGGTGAGTTTTGTACACAAAAATAACCCTTTCTCGGAAATAAGGTGATTTTTGTACACAAAAAGTGCTATTTCTCGGAACTAAGGCGAGTTTTATACACAAAAAGAACCCTTTCTCGTAACTAAGGTGAGTTTTGTACACAAAAAGAACTATTTCTCGGAACTAAGATGAGTTTTGAACACAAAAAAAGAACCCTTCCTCGGAACTAAGGTGAATTTGTACACTAAAAAACCTTTCTCGGAACTAAGGTGAATTTTGTGCACAAAAAGAACCCTTTCCCGGAACTAAGGCGAGTTTTGTACACAAAAAAGAACCCTTTCTCGGAACTAAGGTGAGTTTTGTTCACAAAAAGAACCCTTTCCCGGAACTAAGGCAAGATTTTATACAAAAAGAACGCTTTCCCGAAACAAAGGTGAGTTTGTACACAAAAAGCCTTTCTCGGAACTAAGGTGAGTTTTGTACACAAAAAAAGCCTTTCTTGGAACTAAAGTGAGTTTTGTGCACAAAAAGAACCCTTTCTCGGAACTAAGGTTAGTTTTGTACACAAAAATAACCCTTCCTCGGAACTAAAGTGAGTTGTATACACATAAAAGCCTTTCTTGGAACTAAAGTGAGTTTTGTGCACAAAAAGAACCCTTTCTCGGAACTAAGGCGAGTATTTGTTCACAGACATTTGAAATTAACTCATTCACCCCTGAAGACGCATGTGAAATCTTCCATTTCGAAGAATGGAACAGTTCATTATGAAATATTAGGGGTGAATGAGTTACAAGCTTCTTTTTGTTAGCAAATTTAAAAACAGGTCTCATAAGAATATATTACATTTTTATCCGAAACATCTTTGTAAACCATTGTAAATTCAAAATAGGCAAAACGATGACGTTGGGAATTACTGATGGGGATTTACATCGCCTTTTCTGTTTATTGTTGTAAAGTTGTACCATATAATATGACTTTTGGAGGAACATGTTATAATAAAGATTTACCTCCTTCTCAATAAATGTAATAGTTTTGAAACTCAATAGATCCCTTTGCATATAAAACGTATGGAACAGAACTGAATGTCACTCATCCATGCTTATTTTCAATCCATCTCGACCGATATTTCTTCAATGATGCTTAGATCAACTTTGACATATTTATGATGTTTTCTCCCAATATGTATTAAATATTCATTTATTGAGTTATAATGGGATATGATGATGCTATTATGGCTGTCCCCTCGTGAGGGTTATAAACAAGTATACATGTAAAAGCTAAATGATCTATTTCATGCATTTTTTCTCTCTTGCGTGTTCCAGATCAGACCATCTACTCCAGAATATTGTGTATAAAGCTGTACCCGGATTATTCACAGGTTAGTATATGATAACTTTTATTAATCAAGAACCCTGTCCAATGGCGCAAGGATGTTTCCCATTTGCAGATATTCATTCACCCCGAATATCCCGTATACTGGGCCTTTAAATATGACATTAGCAGAGTCGAGCATAGATACTTCCATTGGGAAATTAGCTCACTTGGTTAAAGCCATTGCCAAAATGTTATGTCAATGTGTCGGACTGCAATCTTGACTCGTTGATTTTTCATAATCGGAACACTATATACCGCAAATTGCGCAGACCCGTATACATTCGCTGTTCAGCCTTTAACGTAAACGTTATGAAAATGCTTCTCAAACGTTATGGAAATGATACGCAAGTGCTACGGATGAAGCTTACAAACGGGTGATTCGTTGATATTGTTTTAACTTAAAACATTATTGTTAATTAACACAAATATATTTTGTTTAATTCATCATTACCAAAAGAAAAAAAACTTTCGCTAGGTATCATATTTCCAAGAAATAAATCACCAAGTAGTAAATCGTATAGGAAGGAATAGTCGTTTAAGTGTCTTGACTATGGCACGGAGTTCCTTAATGTGTGAATTATCACGATTATGACGTCCATAATGAGATACAATATAATATTTTGATATTTCTATGATTTTTCTTCATTGTTTCATAGCGTTGTCGCTTAAGTATCGTCATTATAAGAACAAGACAATCTCCCGGTTTGAAACATGTCCCGAGGGACTTTACCTTTATCTTAGTCAGCAGACAATCTTACGGTGACTCGTACTTGTAAATTCGATTTCCTAGCGGAAGTACTTTAACAAGTGATATAAGTTCCATAAAACGCCCATATATTGTTTCCTTAAATGATGTATGCTATTTCCGTTACTCCTACTTATACCATCCTGGTTATCCAGGTGTTACGATCACCTACGCTCTCTACACCCCTGGAATTAATTATGTCATGGCAAAACTAAAGGCTTACAATGCGCCATCTTGTTGATAAGGCAAGAAGAATAACAAGTAATACGCAGCTGATAAGTTGGCTCTTTCGAATTGAATTGATTGTTAAATATAATATCTAGGTACTGTGGTTGAGAATGATGACTCGGTGCTCATTTTGAGGACATGACATTTCCCTGGACAACGTAGAATACATTTACTCTTCCGAAACACCTGGTCTTGTTCTTGTGAAATTTTCCTATGCTTTCCATGTTCATTTTTCCTTTATTCGTATTTTGCCTATAGTTTAATCGATTTTCAGTTTGCATTATGTTTTTTTTTATTTGACGCCTCGGTATTCTCTGATTTGTTTGTCTATATAGGGTGCTTTTCCAAATGTTGTATATTTATTTAAAATTTGTTTATGTTAAAATTATGTGGCGATCATTTAAGACTTTGGGATTAATTGCGTTGCGGTCACAATTTCATAGTTTAGCTTGCTTCTAACTCTTGATGCATGAAACAAAGAAAAAGTAAATCTAAGCCGTTACCATTTATATATATTTCATTTTCTGTGTTGACAAAAATAATTATGTTAGATTTTAAAGGAATGTTTACATTGTAGAGGGTGGACACATGATCTTATAAATTACCTGTAAACCACCTGTGTGAATTTTACCTGAGCCCCATACATTCCTGCGTGTCCAACAAAGTGACCGTCAAAGTTTATTGACATTATAGGTGTCACGGACAAGATTCAATTAACTTCCTAAAGCCGGGGGAATTAATGCGAATTTCAAGCAACATCAAAGTTTGTCATGTAAACAAAATGTAAACCGGCATGCAATGTGATACACCTGGGATCAAACAGGTTGACACTGCCCCGTGTCCTGGCATATAATATGCGTGGATAATCATTTATATTTTTTCTCACCAAGGCACGACTATTAATTAACCTTTGACATCCAAGAAGCTTGAAAATTGACTTTGCTAGTATACAATCATTCTTCAACTTCATAATCACAAATTGTGTTGTTAGTTTTAGTTTTGCATTAAGGGTTTCTGCTAATGTTTGTCAAAAATGAATCTAGCTTCTTTTAAGTTTCCTTAACAGTCTTGTCGATGAATGATATAATTTTCACATATTTTCTTTTATTTTAGCATGTATTTATCACATAACTGATCCGTTCAATCATGTCATACGACCATGTAATAAATATAGTATTACACACGTATAATAAAAGTAATGTAAGCCATGAATAAATGACGTCAATATACGTCATACTGTATGTTTGTCTCGCTAGTGAAAATCGTACCGTCAAAGTAAATTTACTTTATCGTAGAATGTGTTTGTCTCATAAATGTGTATTTTCTTATGAATATAAGTCACGGGATGAATATAATCTTACACTTGTGTCAATGCTATATGGAATTTATTTAACTCGTTCAATAATTTATTATGTCACTTACCTCAAGCTAATGCTATAGGCCTATCTCAAAAGTGTTTTTATCTCCCTTGTTTGCCATATCATGGCTACACTGGGAAGTGTTTTTGAAACATATTCGCGCCATGTAATCATGACGTCATAATGGGAGTTACGTCATTCGATTGTTACATGGCGCAAGATCATAACAAAAACACTTCCCGGGAGTCCAACTTGTATCCGCCATTGTGGCATATTAAGGGGAATAACAACACTTTTGGGAAAGGCCTATATTGAATTATTGAACTTGGTATATTTATCAAACGATGGATTCGTATTTTTGTTGTTTTTTCTTCAAAAGCTTTGATGGCCTATATCGGCTGATTTTCTGTTGTAAATTCTTGCAATGGTAAAAACTAACAATACACCAAATTTGAAAGGAGTCTTACCACCTCATTTTCTCCGTAAATTCTTTATGTAATTTCCTGTGAATTCACACCGAAATAAGATGCTATAATCTTGCCAGGATTTGCATTTGTTACTGAACATTGTCTTCTAACTAAATTAAAAAGTTCATACAAAGTCCTTCAAGCTTTGATATTGATTATTTTAATGACGTTCTTCATCTTAAACGACAGATCAGCATTTTTTTTGTACAACATCGTGACAAATTGCGTTATAGTTTATGCAATTTAACTGCTTTAGATATGTCCCTTGATTAGTCACCAGAATCAGCGCAAATGATATAAATATAGGGTCTTAACGAGGTACCGTATTTCTAATACGTTCTATTATAACGTGACAAGTCCGCTTTCACGCACGTACAGGTGTGCCAAATCAACATCGCACAATCGCTCATTAAGAGTTAAGTGTATACTCTTCAAGTGCCCATGACACTCATTGTCTAAATAAATGTCTAAGAGTTTGGTATTAATATTTGGCATGTCAGATCGGTGCATATACATTAAATGTTTCTATATATATATTTATAACATGAGATCGTTGAAGTAAACGCGACAGTACGGACAAATGTGCCTGTACTGTCACTATTACTTCAACAATCATATATTTATTCTAGTAATACGCATCCAACTAAAATTTGTTTGTTCGGATCCTGAACACTCTAGTGGGCCATACTGTCGATATTACTTACTAGAGATGACGTAACACACACATATGCTGCACCTTTTAAACTTAGTAATAGATACTAAACTGCATCATACAGCTTCTCAGGTTACTAAGTATGTTATAAATATAATCTACGTGTAACACTCGTTAATTGTTGAAGTTTTGTTTTTTATTTGTTTCAGACGAAATGAATCGAAGACGGGCGTGTTACAAACATCAGGAGCAAGAAACAGAAAAATTGGGTAGATATATATATGATAATTTTGTCGATGTTCTGTGTATGATGCGGAAACAGATTAGTACTAAGTTGTCTCAAAGTAACATTTAGGTTATTCTTGTTTTAATACGTGTTAGGTGACTTATTTTGAAAGGATGCCGCTTTATTCGATAAATCGATGTCAGATTTGATCTCCCGTCTATGAAATATGGATTATATGTATTTCGAATTATATGGTTTAAAAGTTGCAGTATCCTGTAATTTACGTCTTCAATTCAAAATGATGCATTTATTTTTGACAAATATTTTTGGTTGGTGTAATAAACCAAATATTTAAGGAGCAGGAATTCCGAACAGAGATATTAATACAAAAAACAAAAAAAATTCGTGCAGGTATTATGGTTATAAAGAATCTTTTATAAGTCTTCATTTCATAAAATATGTATGAAACAAGACTGAACATTTAATAAAAATCATGAAATGAAAACGAATGAAAAATCCTTTTCCTTACAAAATTATGATTTTATTATTCATTCGTGTTAAAGGATAATTGTTATGCAAAAGTAAAATGCAAAAAGCCGTCATTTTTATTCCTGTGAATGTTCCGATAAATCTAAATACGTCAGCCTCGATGAATATTAAATTATCATTCTCTTCAAGATGTTCGCTGATTTGATTTGAAACATATATCAGTATGCTCTTTTGAAAAAAACAAAAGAGAATACCAAAGCGTCAACAAAACCATAATCCGAACTCAAAATCGATTAAACTGGAAGCAAAAAAGGAACAAAAGGAAGATTTACGTAAAAGCACAAGATAATAAGATCAGGTGTTCCGGAAGAGTAAGCGTCTTCTGCTTCATCGACGACACCCGCCATGCAAATCTTTGTCACGTCCAAGTAAGGATCAATCCTCAAAATGAAAACTGAGTCATCATTGTCAATCATAACAAGTAAGCACACTAATAAGCAAACTCAAAAACGTTGATCTTCATATCACACAAAGATACAGAATATTTCTCGATGAGATCAAGATGACGACCATAAACTTGCCCATAGTCTTCATCAATCTGCATCTCCCGAATCCAGAAATCTCGAAAATGGCTTTATACCGACATGACGTACTTCGTATAAAAACAAAGAAATCTGTTTATAGATAGGCTAATTACTCTTAATGAGTATAATATGATTGGAGATAGCATTGCGCCGGTTTGTGTGACTACCCAATTAACCTTTAACCCCTGATATTTCGTAATGAACAATTCAAGTCTTTGAATTGCATTAGCTCAAACGCATATTCAGGGGTGAATAAGTTTTAGTCAAACATGTTATGTGAACCTGGGTCAGAATCAAATAACAGAAACTATTAGTTTAACGACAAAATTATGTAACATTAAAATGTTTGATATCTTTAAATTATGTTTTAGCTTTAAATGGATTTCGCTCTAGAACCACAATTAAGAAAATATGTTCCAATAGTTTTCCGCTAAAAAGGGAGAATAATTTAAAAAAGAAGAAAAATGTTATCATTTGCATCAAGTTAATTTATCACTTATCTGTCCTACGGCCTTGCCTAATAGTTCCCATTACCGTAACACACACGATTGAATGAGTCTGTATCTCTTTTGTTTTGTCTGCTAATCCTCTTTATCTCTGTAATACCATAAATCCTCCTAGGTTATCTCATCCTCATGATTGCGGCGGTTTTTACTCGATTATTTTCCACTAATAGCAAATGTTAATAGCACGCGCATCTCCTGACCTCAATTTGAAGCAGCATTTTCCGATATCTGTTTGTAGTCATAGTGCTCGGGGTATTTGAAAAGCTGACATCAGAAAACTAACAGATTATTGCTTCCGGATATTCAGCATCTCTGGGTTTAGAGTATCTTTTTAATGTTTTCGATTATTAATAGGAAACGGTCTTCGATTGTCTTTAGAATTAATTAATCTGCCTTGTTAGACTACATTTAGGTTTTTTCCTGAAAAGCATGATTCACTGCGACAACAATCTAATTGGGCGTGAAATGTAAGACATTATACTGTGAAAGTAGAATTATTCGCGGTATTGACATTTTCGCTTATTTGACTGACATTGAATCTCCGCGAATATATCTCCGCGCGAATATATTTAACACCACTCAAACTCTACAGTGTATAATAGCATTATAGATACACAGTGCAAACCAACATGACTACAGCGCGAAAGTTTCCACACCGCGAACAGCTTGGAGGCTGCCTAAGCGAAAAATTCAACGCCCAAAAATATTGCCTTTTAAAGTATACCGGTTGTAATCTTCACAATAAACATTTGCATTCTTAACAGTAAACGCTTAATTGAGCAGAAGACGCTTACAATCTGATCACCCGAATAGAAAAATATTTTAACAAAATCTGACAATATTGGGCTTTATTTCGTTATCATCCTTGCAGAGTATATTCCGTATCAATATTGACATTTGACGGCCAAAATTATTTAATTAATTATTTTATCTCTTACCTAAAAGGTCAACGACCTGCTGAGATTGGCAAACGGATCATCATCTCCCCCGAAGAAAACATCAGTCTTTCACTTGAGTTTACAGCAAAGTAAGTATATATTACTGCCTTTGGATAAAAGTATATATATTTAGATATACATCATGTATGTAAGATTTAGTTTAGGTTTAGGTTGTAAAATTGGAAATTCAATGCACATGTTGGTTAATGTATAAATGATGAAAAAAGCATAGATTTTAAACGTCGATGGTTAATATAAATGTGTACATACGAATATATGCATAATTGTCAAGCACAATACAAGCTATATACTTACAATGTCCTCAAACATTGAAATAAGCTATTTATTGATACCAATTCAAAATTAATACGTTCGTCTGCAAAGCTGACAAATATTTGTTCCACCCTGAAACTACGTAATGAACTATTCCAAACTTTTGATAGGAAGAGTTCAAATATGTCTTCAGGGATAAATAAGTTAAGGTAAAGAATACCCATGTATTTATAAGCTGTTGTCGGGAAGAGGAGTTCTAAAAAAATTTTTTTTTTTAAATTAGAGTATTCTCCCTTCTATTTAGAAAATGAAGCAAAACAGGGGAGGTAACTTTCCTTTCCTTTCTTAGCAATCATGACTAATTAGCAATCACAATCTAGCATACAGTAGTTAAGCATTACCTTAACTCATACAACCATGCAGTATCATAATGAACTAGTACAACCACTCAGTTCAAAGAGTTCAAATGTGTCATCAATTGTGAATAAGGCAATGGAAATCGAATATACGATACTAGAATGAACATATTCCGTATTCTGTGTATTGACAGTTGTACATGTAGTGTATAACATATTTATGGCATGTTAATTATTATGTACATAGTACTAATAATTCACGTTTGCTTGTTGTGTATTTCTTTCAGTCTGGCATCTTGTGATGACATCGAGGTCGAAAACCAGGTATGTTGTTCCTTTGAATTTCGAAAATATAAAAACTGACATGCTTTTGTGAACAAAATCAAAAGATGGACCATCAAGAATGCATAAATATTTTTACAAATCACCAAAAACAATAGGAAGCTTGTGTATATAGGAATAGTGTACATAATATGATTATAAAAGTCTTCAGCAGTTTTGATAGTAAACAATATTGAATGATCTGTACCTGGATATTCAAAACAATGTGTTTATGCTCTGGGAAAAAACACTTATACCACAAATAGGAAATAAGATGTGTTTTCAGAATATTTTTTCTTCTTACTTGCAAGTTCATTTGTTATTGCTATATTCGTCCGTCCATTCACAGGTAAAATAATCAGACTTTATTTAGTCTCCGAGGTTTGCTGAAGCCTCCATAGCCATATTTATCTCATTTGAGTTGTGGCACGGTGCATAATATGCACATTTTCGGAGTACACTATTTAAAACTATACTGTACTTATTTAATTCTTATTTTAAATTCATAAATTAAAGGGGTTTTACGCTCCTGACACTTCTACATTAGTTAGAAAATTACGATTCCCACCTTTTGAACCCTAGCATCACTGAAGAGTCCTAGGAGGACGAAGCAGCTGTGTGATACAGTTCAATTAATTTTTTCGGCATACTGTATCTTTTAAACATTTTAAAAGTTGCAGCATATGTGTGTGTTCTTTCATATGACGTCACCATTGACATTGAGAGGTCTGAATCTGCGATAATTGATAATGCAAAACATTAGTTGCTGAACTTGTTGTTTGGTTCGTGGTAACCTTGACTCATTCATGTCTTCATATCTAAACTGTTTTTGTCCAGTCGTCGACAACGTAAGTTTAAAAGGTTTGGGTTTTGTTCAGATTTATTTCATCAAAAGTCTCATTAGCAGCTAATGCAACTGAAGGGCGACCTTTCGGTGTATATGATCTGAGTGTATGAATGGAGTGCGTGTGCTTTGGGTGGCTGTGATATATTCGCGAAAGCCTCCTTGCGATAGGGCGAAAATGATGCCGACTTTGAAGTGTTACAATAATGAAGTATATTGCCACAGGCCCCAACAGAACACCTCGCCCGGTCGTATTATACAAAAATGTTATCTTTTTTTTACTTTTATTTATTAACTTTTATCATTTGCTAGACACTCAGAATTTTTGCAAGTTATTTCTTTTTCTATTTTACAGACCATTGACAATCGATACCTGTTATGTCCGGCTGCAGTGACCATCAGTAATCTCAAGAAGTTCCTGAGAATGAAGTTTTCCCTGTTGGATACCTATCTTGTAAGAAATTGGGTAGAGCGTTTTGAGCCAATAAGCGCTGACGGTGCTATATCATATATACAGTTATGTTCGACTAGATGCTTTTTTATAAACTATAGTTGCAAAAGAAGTATTTTCATTAAAAAAAAAATTAAAACACAAACGGGCACAAATACAATCTGGCACAAAGTGCCTATTCAATACACGTTTAAATAATATCTATAGCCAACATCGGTTAATTGTCTCAGTGCCTACTTTGCACTTCATTACGATAATTTGTTTATCTCTATTATGAACTCGAGATAACCATTTCAATTTAACAAAGTAGCAAAATATGGACAAGAAATGATGATTAACATTGAGACCTTTGCAAAAGTGCAATAGAATAAGACCAGGTGTTCTGGAAGAGTAAGCGTATTCTGCTTCATTGACGACACTTGCAATGTAAAACTAACACAATGTATATTGCTGTTTTGTATTTGCAGATTGACCTTTACCACGAGGACGAGGTTTTATTGGACAGTTACAGTTTGGTCGATGTAGCGTACATTTCAACGTGGAATGGGGTAAGGCACAATAAAACACTAATCTAAATAATTTATCAGCTGAAAAAATTAACAGTACACTAATACAAATGTCGCGTTAAACTTTGTTGTTCATTGGCATGTATACCATGTAAAAATAGTAAACACATTGTGGAAAATACAGTCGTAAGTAGTCTTGAAGTTGGTAAGACAATTTGATCATTTCGACATATCTGAATATTCGAGTTAAGCGAGTTCGATTTTTTAGAATAAAGCTGTTTAGGGCCAACAAAATAATTTAAATAAATTATGCTGCGAGTCATACGTGTTTGAGATAACGAGGTTCAGCTGTATTAAAATGAGACCTCTTGTGATACCTTTTTTGCAGGGGCAAAAATGCAATAGCAACATGATAACTTAAAACTTATATTTGATATTTATATATATAAAAACAAAACAATATTGTTAAAAAAAATTCTGAAATGTCTCTGTCACATAACTAATATTTCATCTGACCGGTAGATGTTTCATAACTTATACCAGCGCATATATAAGGATATTAGAATTCCAAAAATAAATTCACTCAAAAAGTCTGCTGACTGATTAAGACATTCCCTTTCCGTCAAACAAGACAAAGAAAAAGACCCACATGGTACATCATTATTAACGCATGCACCCCTAAAATGAAAATGAACTATTCCAATAGTTTGAATGGAGTTCAAATGTGTCTTCAAGAGTGAGTAATTTGGGTCGTCCTGTGCTGATTTGACTTTTTTGTTTTTTTGCAAGAGAGAGTAATCCGGATATTAAGTTGTCTTTGAGATCGGAGAAGTTTCAATGTTTTGGAATTTCCAATTGTTTGGGAGAAAGATGCATTAAGATAAATAAAGTTTATTTTTGGATTATAGATATTCGGTAATAGTGATGTTAAAATTTGATTGTTGATTATATGAGTCCAGTTTCGATTGTGGGATAAAAAACAATGAAACAAAAAAGGAAAAATCAAAAGAAACATTGTAGTGATAATTATCTTATCGGCCATGCAACATTTAAATCAAAAGAAACAGTTTGACTCTTTGCTTCTTTAAACAAATACTACGATGGGTTATTAAAATCAAAAGAATAAACAAGAATTCAAATTAATAAAAAAAAGAGGCAGTATTACAGATCCTGTTCTGTCGGCCAAATATCTTCACTCAAATTTCGCTTCATAGTTAGAAAAAGTGAGTCTGAAAGACGAAATGATTTGACGTTTTGCTTATTATTCATGAATATATCTGCTTACTAAACGATATTTATACTTTACCATCCCTAATCTTTTATCTCTGCTGACCTAATCACAGTCTTGGTCTGAAGCTGTCAGCGCTGATGGCAAAATTGGTATTGCGCTATATTCTTACACAGCACAGAGTTTTATAAGAAATCGATAATCTTCCCCTTTGAGTAGAAATGATAAATTGAATCTGTCAAGCGATTGTACTTATCTTCGTTTATCGTCTTTGAAGGCAATTCACCTTTATAAATTACTTTTTTTTTCAAAACCGAATAATTGCCGATTCGATATAACTGCAAACCTATTTAATTGGATAGAATATTGATAACTATGACTAGGTAACCTTTTATGGATGTTTCTTTGCAGCAAGATGTCTTGAAACTGAGCTACGCGATCTATGAAAATCCAGCCAAGAGACTTAAGAGGGCCAAATCCATTGATAACGTTCGTTGTAATAACGACGATTCTGGTATAGAGGATGGCAACCAAAGTTTTGAGTCTAGTCCCAGCGCGGATACCAGTATGCTTAACGACAGTGGACAGGGCCTCGACTGTGACGTCACTAAGATGGAAGAGCTGAAACCCCCTGAGATCTCCACCGATAATTCAACGGAGGAAAATAATACAATGGACGAGCCGGATGTCATTGAACAAGACGGCAGTAATACAGTTAGTGACACAGAGACCCCGTGTGATGAAAGTAAAGAATGTGTTCGGAATGAAAATCCTGCGCCATATTACGTGTGTTCTAACAACGCAACATTAACTTCCGTTAGCAATACTAATGACCGTACTTCCGGTAGTGGTGAATGTCCGGAAGCGGTGGAGTCTTTATTTAAGGACGAGGAGGATGTGGTGATCGATAAACTAGACGAGACAGTGAATAGGATAATAGCGGAAACGGACAATGAAACTGATATTGTTGATCATTCCGTAGAGAGAAAGACAATTGACACAAGGAGATTCTCAAACGCTTCTACAGAAACCGAATCGCATGATTCCAGTGTTTCTGTTCAAACGGACATGCAGTGTTGTAGTGATGCCCTTGGTCTCACTTTCAGTGTGGAACAAACACATACGTGTACGCAGACGCATGACATCATTTCCGGTTCAAACGGAAATAATTCTGCCGACGTGGGAATGCAGACAAATCCAATGTCTCCTGCGAAACAGTGTAGTGTCCAGGACAAAGGCATTCAGCATAACGGTTGTGAGTCCGAACGACCTGAAAAGGTCACATCACAGAAGTCTCATTCCAAGGCAGAGGATAAAGGAAGCAAAGAATCGGACAAATCTTGCTCTGGTGTATGCAATGGTCACAGTGTTAAACCGAGGAATGAAAAGCTAGTTGTGAAGCTCAGTAAAGAGAAAGATTCTGAATCATACACGGCGACTATTTCTTAAGGCAGTCGAACATGAACGCTGATGCTGTAAAAACACGGGCTTTTGAAGCAAACCAGACTTAAACTCATCACCCCTTAAATTTCAAAATGGACGTTTCCAACAAATGAAATGGACGAGCGCATTTGCGTCTGCTGGGTTGAATGATATAAAGTTACATCATTCTTTATAGTTAATTCGCCCCACAGACATATTTGAACCACTCCAATTCAAAGGTTGGCAAAGTATATTATGAAATTTCAGGGGTGATTGGATTATAACAGAACGAAATTATATGGCTCTTATCACTTTCAGTCATAGAAAGGACCAGATATATCTGGTAGTCAGAAATGAAAATAATTATGGAAACAATAAATTGAATTATTTTCTGTTAAAATAAAAAAAAAGTTATTTGCTCAGCTACAGTTTTTGTTGGCGACATAAACAATGTAAAATCGAACCTTGTTATCTCGAAGTCAGCGGTAAAACTTCGAGTTAATCGATTATTCGAGTTACATGAGTTTGATTCCTATTGTAAAGCTTGGCCTGGACGGACAAAATACTTAAATGGTGTCTTCGAGTTAAACGTGTTCGAGTTATACCAGTTCGAGTTAACGAGGTTCCACTGAATATGGAAAATAAATCATTTTTGACAGTCTCGTGTTTGGTTCCGATGATACCTGATTCACCCCTGGCATCTCAAAATGAACTATTCCATACTTTGTGAATTGGAAAAGTTCAAATGTCCAGGGGTGAATGAGTTTAAAACGTTAATATGGTTTTATATATATATATGTAAGTGAGAAGTGATATTTGTTGTTGTTTTGATCCTGATAGACAAAATGAAGGACCGGTCATTTGATCAACTAGGCTCAACTAGACTAGGTAACCCAACGGTTTAGTATGGTATTTAAAATTACTCCTATGCACATCCCTTTTCACTCCCTGTCTCTATCCTGAAGCAGTTATATACACCTGTTATTCTTCTTTCTATCGTTCTCGACGTTGCTTAGAAGAGAGTGTATCTGATAAGAATGCGTCTCTATCAATGTTTCCATCCCGAGATAAACATTCTTCTAAACCTATTACAAATAATTAACGTAACTGAAGTCTTTTTGCATTATGCATTAACAATCTTTTCATTGTTTGTATTTAATATAAAAAATAATTTCATTCAAAGTGGAGTTATTTCCCCTCCATTCATGTCTTTAGTTACCCAACAATCAATGTTTACTGATTATGTTAAGAGACTGGCGTATAATGCTTTTTTTAGTCGTGTCATTCGGTGATAAATCGATCTTGCATTAAATATTAAGTATAAATTGTGTTCTATGAAATACAAATATCTTTGGATAAATTTCAAATATTCTACCAAGCAAACGCCATCGATTTAGAGATATGAAACTTAAACACAAATGCAACCAATTAGAGAATAAAAGTATTCCCCTCTTATGTGTATAATACCGATTTGTGTTCTTACAATTTTCGTTTCAAGATGTTAGCATGTACATGTATATTTGTATATAGTTCTATTGAAATAGCACTGTATATTTTTCGATGAAATTAATAATATGTGTCCATTGAAATTAAATCTAATTGATATTACAAATCAAATTTCCAATACTACATCGAGAGAGCAATACTGTAACCAGCATGTTATGTCCATTGTAACAAAAACGTGTCATTGAATTTATTTCTTTTCTAAAATTTGTCTTCACGAATTAGCCATCCTATAATGCTGTTGTCTGTTTAGATTTGAAGTACATTCCTTTAACACTCAAAATACAAAACAATGTTATGTATTTATTAATAGGATGCACGAACACTGTATTATTATATGACATCATATAAATGTTTATAAATCTATTTATTTTGTTTCATTGAAGGCTTACATACAAAAATAAATGTCAGATTATAGTTTTCATGAAACACATCCGTATCCTGAACAAAGATTGATCATGTGAACTCGATATTATGAGAGAAATAAATCGATAGAAAATTTTCATGAAGATATCTTTAATTTTAAAGCAAATAAGCCGCATTTAACATATAGTCAATCATATTTAAATTTCAGATGATTTCCCCTCTTTTGGCACATAGAATGACGAATTTTAAATTTTACAAATAATAAAGCTTTGAAACTATCTACCATACAATGTCATTATTTTCCGACAAACAAACAAAATCTTGTTATTAAAATAAGCGCAGGGTTGGGAGTGCTACAGTTATGATAAGTTGTATTAAAAAATCCGAGAGTACCAAAGCGTCAACAAAACCTTAATCCGAGCTCAAAATCGTTTTAATTAAAGACACAATATAAACAAAGGAAATATAAAATGGAGACCCTCGTGAAAGAGGTGAATGAGATCAGGTGTCCCGGAGGTGTAAAGTCCGTGAAAATAAGCTATGGTATCGCGACCAATGTAAATATATTATGCTACTGGTTGTGATGCTCATTAATGCGGTCGAGTGGTTAGATATTCATGAATAAAGCGGTACTAAATTGATAAAGGAAAAGACAGAATTTGGTAACAATATTTTGTTTTTATTTATGAAATTTTCGATTCATCATATTCATTTGTTAATAGTATCCATATCGAATGGCATAAAAGGTTTATTGAATTCAATTTAGATTCTTTCATATTTTATGTAATGTCATTTTTTAATTAGTCCCGATCTGTTATGAATATTTCGTTCAGATTTTGTAAATAGGAATTAACCGAAATGTCATAAAATATTATTACGTTGTGATTTAGTATATACAAACTACCCAAAATTACAGCTGAACATGGATTATTGTCATAAAATAGTATTAGCTTGTTTACAAGTGTTAACAAGCTACCCAGAATGAAAGCTTAACATAGATTAATTATGTAACGATTTTAATGACCTTACATAAGGAATGACTGTCTGTAAAATTAAATTACATTAACGATGACATAGTACGGAACGTATCATACGCATTACTAAAGTAATTTGTACTCTACAACTCAAGTGACATGGAAATGTATTGATTAGAAATATAATTAGTTATTGACAGTCAAAAATGTAAACAGGTCTCAGTTTTGAAAGGTTTGAATTTAATTCATTCATCTCTAAAGACACATTTGAACACTTCCAATTCAATGGTTGGAATAGTTGAATATTGAATTTCAGGGAAGGGTTAGTTAACCTTGTTACTGGAAATGATATAGCGCGTTTGATAAGAAATGCTAGTTTTAAATTATGAACTATTCGTTTTATTCAAAAAAATTAGGAAACATGTAAAAAGTATTATATGAGAAAATAAAATGAATTTTCTTTGGCTTTTCTCATCGAAAAAACAATCAAAATAGATGCTTTCTTGCATTTTTAAAGATAATTGTATCTGTCACAACTTTCTTCGTCCTTGACACTTTAATCATGATAAGATTAAAACTGAAGTATCTTTTATTTCCGAAAATCCAAACATTAAATCAATTGTATACGCTAAGAAGGTGCTAATAGGTAGATATACCTTTGGGTTTTGTTATAGTTTGAATTCCTTAGCAATTATTGTATGTATATATATACATTTCTACAAAATCATTGTATATATATCCTTATGATCTGTGAATATTGAACAGGTATTTTTGTAAGCTTAAGAGTCACATGAGTAGGCTGCAATAACTGTTAGACACTGCAATAGTTGGTTTTTTGCTAGTCGTTATAATTCAATGAAACTAAAATGTCTTGATAATTAGTTATGTATATAAAATGAAAATATGGTTACACAAGTTACAAATGTTATCAATAAATGTTTCATCGATAACACTAACTGCATTTAACTGATCAACCCCTGGAATTGCATAATGAACTTTTCCAACCTTTGAAATGGAAGAGTTCAAATAAGTTTTCAGGGGATGAATGAGTTAAGCAACATATCTTGAATCAGCATAGAAACAGCATAACAACATAAACTATGGCAGCATGGAAAAAGCATTGTAAATACCACTGTTGCTCTTTACAACGTAGATCAGTGAAGCATACAAAAACATAATTGTACCACAAGATTTTAATGACGTCGTTTCATTGTTACGTAACAAACCTCTGTCCTTTCTTCCTATCTTACTTTATGATATACAGTTAAACGATTAAATCCATTTTTGGTATTTAATAAAACGATTATAGACTTTTGTTTCGGTCAATTTATGGTCATCTAAACCTGTTATGTTTATGCTGACTATTTCAGGTTTAACAAACCTCAACAAACGTAAATAATTGACAATTACCTAATATGTTCAATGTTTCAAGTAATAGCAGTAAAATTCAAGGCGGTTTTCAACCAATTTCATATCAACATTATATCGTTGTTGATGCAAGATCCCATTTTACAGTACAAACTCATTAAAGTGCTTCCAATGGCATTGCCATATAAAACTGCAAACAAGACAACACTCAAGCATTTCATTGTTACAGGTATACGGTACAGGTTCTCAAACTCATTACAGAAGTTAAAAAGTGACTCAAAAAGTGTCAAAGCTGACATCTTTTCATCATTACAGGTTTAACACAGCATCTAAACACCCAATAACTACAGTAAATAAGAAACATGTTGAACCTAGTTTAACCATATTTATAGCCAACATAGAGATACCCGATTAATACATTGCACAAAAAAACATTCCAGTACGATACTGTTATAGAGCAGTTACATGCACAAGCTAAAAAACAAATAATGATTATACCATTTTAGTGCAAGCCTAACAGCTGTATGGTGCAGTTTTATTCATTTTTTCAGCATGCTGTATCTATTACTATATTTAAGAGGTGCAGCGCATATGTTACGTCACCTTTAGCTACAACTGCCATTGGGATGGCTTAACAGTGCAGTACATACTTAAGTTCTTGTTTAGATACCTTTGTTTCGATGAAATTATTCTGACCGCCAATTGTTGCTTGCCATGCATGCGATGGCCATACATTTCACTATAAAAATAGTATGACAGCTTATCATTGCAGTACATACATATCTTTACCACATCCTCCATTGTATAAATACTACGACAGCCAAAAATCACCATACATGACATTGCCCTCGTCGCCATACATAGTATAGCAACATATCTTTCTTTACCTTAGAGACATCTCCTTGTAAAAAAACATAATGACAGCCCATTACTGCAGTACATAGTTACATGGCATTGTCATATTCTCCCTTGTATAAATATCACGACAACCCACAATGCCATGCAAAGCATAGCGGATTCTCCTTGTATAGACATTATGACAGCCCATTATTGCAGTATACACGTGACATTAAAATTGACACATCCTCTATTGTATAAATGTTACGACAGTCCAGCGTCGTTATGCATAGCATAGCGACATCTCTTTATATACTCATTATGACGACAGCCCATTGTTGCAGTGCATTCAAGAAATTAACATTACCACATCCTCTATTGTATAAATGTTACGACAGCCATGTATCGCCATGCATAGCATAGCGATATATCCTTGTATAAACATTATGACGACAGCCCAATGTGGCAGTGTATTCATGCCATTAACATTGCCACATCCTCTATTGTATAAATGTTACGACAGCCCATTATCGCCATGCATAGCATAGCGACATCTCCTCATCGTAGTGCGTTGTTTGTTCAATTAGTTTATTAGTTAGTTATTTACACAAATGTATATGAGTTATGTGCCACAGAAACGTTGTTAGTCCATTGAACATACCGTAGATATTTTTGTTCCCTGGTTATGATGGATGGGTGAATAACTCAAAGTAGTTTATTATGGCTTTTGTTAACTGTCAAATATCTCTGTTGTTTGTTTGTTTGTTTGTTTGTTGAATATTTTAGAATAAAAATTGATTAAAACTCAATATGATTTCTTGATTTTTGTTTTTACCTCTGTTCTCACTTTGAGGACATGACATTTACTTGGATGTGACTAAGATTCACATAACAGGTGTCGTCGATGACGTATATCAGTATTTCACTTTTCTGGACCACCTAGTCTTATTCTCTTGTGCAATTTCAAGGGTCTTCGTGTAAAAGTGTACGTTGCTTATATTTCGTCCTTAGATTAATCGATTCTGAGTTCGGATTTTGGTTTTGTTAACGCTTCAGTAGTCCCGGATTTTAGTCACCATACTTTTTTTCGATTCTGACAATCAAATACCTGGTAAAAGAATACCAGAATTAGCGAAGGAACGAGCTGAATGGGGACTATTGAATGAGCATTTGGAACAAGAACCAAAATGTTTGAAATTGAAGAATAAACCTCACTTTGTAGGTTAATTCCATGTTACGTCTCAACACAAAGACTGCGGTGTTGATAATGACATAAGTTGCATTTATGAAAAAAAAAACCTTCCATTTGCAATTTAACATTACCAGCAATTATAACTATCACTTTTTCACATATCAAAAGAAGGATGGTTCACAGGATTGGCTTAGAAACATGATTGTACAGATATGAAGATGTACTATTCAAGCGTCGGATTTGATGTGTTCAAATGTGTTTTCAGTGGTGAATAAGGGAAAAAATGTATTACTGACATTTTACATGATTCGAAAGAGGCAAAAAAAGTTGACAGTACGTTGACATACAAATCAGGTGTTCAGTTGTTTAAGAAACAGTAACTGTGTGATGGTGTATAGTGTGCGAATTCATACATTCGCCATAAGTATGAATAATTAACATCAATATTTTCCAAATTTGCTTGCATAGTAATGAAGCCAAATTTAGGACTGGCTCTCACCAACCTTAATTCATATCATTGACATAATACACTTGCATCTATAAGGAACTTAAGAGTTAGGCACAGTGTATGATACTATATTTGTGAGACTGCATATTCGTTGCGTGAGATCGTATACAAACAGAATACAACACTGTCGAAATCGTTTTTCCTCTGAATGAGAGGAATTTAGGACTGTTGTCTGTTTACATTGTCATGTGAAATGTAAGCGCGGCGAATGTTTTCATGATAGAAAAAGGTCATGTATTGCACTTTCAATTCCCAGCACCTGAAAACGTTTGAAATAGTATTACTGGTATGTATAAAATACTGAACTTTTATTATACTGCACACATGAGCATCACGATTAAGATATGTTAATGGTGTAAATAGTCATTAAAACGTGTATTTTAGGTTTGAATAGTAAGTGTCTTATTTTGCTTTAACATTTACGCATAACAATATACAAAAAAAAAATTAAACATTGTTATACTCAAAAGCATTAATATCAGTGTATTTCTATACTAATCAACATACGTGTGCTCACAAATCAGATCATTGTATGGTTCACAGAAGACAATGCTTTTGTGATATACAGTCATATTGGTTTTTTTTATCAAAAACTTGAGATTTGTCTGTAAATCAGTTTCAAGTTATATGTCTTTAATAATTTTAAGACATAAATCTTCAAGAGGATAAATTGATAGTAAACAACATTCTCATCAAACAATAGATTTGTTAAACTACACATTACAAATAAGAATGCTAGTTTTGTTTTTGGTTGACAATGTTTCCATTCAAATCGAAGGTAATAACAGCAAACCAAACCAGACCCACGAACTAAGGAAACATGTCAGCTGATTCATGTGTCTTAAAATAGATAAATGTCTCTGTCGAATGTGGCTCAGAGTTTCCAAGTGATGTTGCAGATCCCGTTCACAGCCTCCGTTGATCGATGACTCATGGTACTCGCGAGGGATTCCTCATCAATAATGACTTCCTGCTTCATCGTCCAATACAAGATTTAGTACGACAGGGATGCATTAGGCCACTAGGCAAGCACGACCGGCGGTGGAAGAGACTCAGAGGGTTCTCATTAGTGCTTGACACATGATTTGCATTTTACCAAATATGTCTATCAGAAAATCCCTTCATGGATTGTGATTTGATAAAGGAAAACAGCAAGTCCTTCAGCTCAAATTGAATTTGGTTCTTATCGAATTTTGTGAGTTGGCCATCATTTCATTATTGATCTTTCCTTGTTCGCGAGGTTTGGAATTAAAGTTAACATTGCCGGCCTCATTTGATTTTTCTTGCTTGACTGCTGATGATTGGAGCGGTCATTAAGTGGGTTTCTTGTATAATGTTGTTTTATCGAGGACTGGCAGCAATGTCTAGTCCCTGTATCCATGGCAATCAAGACACTTCGCAGATGATTTTGTTATCACTACGGTTCGCGTCCTTATCTGCTTAGACATGTTCAGATCAACGTTACAATCTGCAAATGAACCGTATCGGGATTCATTAGCAAAAATCATGACAGTTGACAAATTTGAAACATTTTTCAATTATTTTCAAATATCCATGTGTTTAAAAAATGAAAATGGTTTTCTTGCATTTGTGTTTCATTTAGACCTTTACTTACAGTAATATTGATATTAACAGTCGCAAGCAATCAAATGGGAAAAAAATAAAGATAAACGTTTTTTCAATTTTGATTTGTTCAAATTTACAAATGATCACATCTTTTCAAGTGACATTCATAATTATTTGAATCTTCCGGTTATAAATTAACTTCTATATGTGTAATTTCAATAATAATGATTTTCATTTTCAGAAAAAGTTGTGGTGATATTTTTTTCTGTTTTTCGTTTAAATAAATAACCAATCATTTTTCGGATATGATATTATACCAACTGGCACCAATTTAAATCCACCAATGCGTCCATCCTCGGATGCTCATGACTTCCTTTTTATATTATCATTTCAAACCCCTGACCTGAAAAATCTTTAAGCCGTTTTTATGAAATACAGATATTAATATCGTTATCGATTGCGCTGCGTGCATGCGCTCACGCTCCGGTAATAACATAAAAATCCACATAAGAGGCGAACCTAATGAATACCAAGACGATAGCACGTTTTAATACAGAGGTATCCTTTCTAGTATGTCGTTATCTCGAAAACGACGCTATTGAAGCTCTTTTGGCTGTTAATTTGATACCAAAATTACAGGATATTGAATGATGTAGTTGCGACCTCTGGTTTTCCGTTACAGAATAATTGATATTCCAATATGAACAGCCACATTTCTTCTAATCAGTCGCCTTACATGTTGTCTTTGTTCGTTAGTCGACCTGATTTTCACGGGCTGTGTTGTATATGTACATATTGGCAGCGATATGAAGTCACCTTGCTGAAGATAAAAGGCGGGTCGTTAGAAGAGCAGCTATGGATAAAGGTTTATCAGGTTATTGTTTATCGACGGCAGTTTTATCTACGGAAGAATAGCGTCTTAATTCAACGTATGCGATTGATTTGTCCGCGCTGTGCGCTTCGCAGGATGCTTAGTATATCTTATAAGTCTTCGAGTATACTTGGATGACAAGGATTACATGGCGGGTATCGTAGAGGAAGAAGACGACGCTTACTCTTCCAGAACACCTTTATCTAATTCTTTCAGGGGTCTCTGTGTAAATCTTTCCTTTGTTCCAATTTTGTCTCTAGTTAAATCGATTTTGAGTTCGCATTATGGTTTTGTTGACGCCTTGGTATTCTCTGATTGTTTTCTTTTTTATGTAAAATCTCACGTTTGTTTAGATGTAACCAGGATTTACATGGCTGGTATCGTCGATGAAGCATAATACGCTTACTCTTCCGAAATACCTGGTCTTATTTTAGTCGTAGGAGTACGAAACGGCTGTATGGTGCAGCTTAATTCATTTTTCGGCATACTGTATCTATTACTTATTTTTAAAGGTGCCGCATAGTTTTGTGTAACGTCATCATTAATGTACCTTTTATTTGTCTCCGTGTAAACATTTTCTATGTTCATATTTTGCCTCCAGTTTAATCAATTTGAGTTCAGATTAAGGTTTTGTTTTTCTAATTTTGGTATCGTTACTACAACGTTGGTTCGGTAATTTTCCGTTGAGGTCAGTTTCAATACAATATTTTCAGTCTTGATTAACACACATTGCATGCATTTTGTTATCAACATATGTTTTATAACACCTAAAAATGTAGTAATTTGCTGCATATTTTCATTGCTTCAAAGGTGACATTACGACTTTGAAACTGAAGAAAATCAGCATCGTCCGGTTCCAATACCACATTTTAAAATGAAAATGAAAAATTAGCATTATATTTTGTGCTAAACAGAACTTAACATTTGTGACGTACTTAAAGCTCGTCTAGATTTTTAATTTCTTTGTGTCATCAACTCTTAAAAGACCAGGTGCTCTGTGGAGTAAGCGTGTTCTTCTTTAATGGTGACTACCGATACCGTAATGTTAACAAAACGTAGTTAATATCTTGTTAAAGGAAAGGAAATTGAGTATTAACAAAGACAGCATTTTACAGACAAAATAATGTTACATTCACATTATGTACATCTGAGATCATGATGGCAAACGCACAACTATAATGCATATCTTATGTCGTATATATTTTGATGTATTGTATATCAAATTTTGATTTGTTCATACGTGTTTTAATTGTATCAGGAATTGGTTCTTTTTTTTATGTCGGTTGCCCAAATTAATTTTGAACTGAATTCAACTTCAAAATTAATATCTGTTATATTCACTGTCAGTATGCCATTTACACACACTCATTTCTACAGGTTACTATGTTGATATATGATTATCGGATATCAGGTTTTTAGTGTATGCTAAACATAGCGTTTTTCATTTTTAGCGTTTATAAAATTCTAATGCGCATGCAACACAAACAAATAGGCACTGAACGAAACTTGCATCGTTAATGGTCTAGTAAAACGGTCGTACCGTTGTACCGTCGATAAAAGTGTACAAATATTTCATGTCGAGAGCTTTGCGGATTTTCTAAAGTCACTTGTAATAATCCCATCTCATGATTTTAGATAATAATATAAATTTCAAAACCATTTCTTTGTATACTGACAGGGAAATTGCAAACCACAACCCTGACTTTTAAGGTTTAAGGAAATATTATGCACATATGAACACACACAAATAAATCGGTTGTACATACTATTAGTGACACCATTTCTATCGAATCACAGACAATTAAGCATACACAGTATTTGTAGCTACAGGTGATCGGCAGTCAGGTAACCATAGATGGGAGATAATACTTATTGTACAACGCATATTTCAGCGGATATTTTATATTTCACGATATTGTGTGTGCCGCTAATATAGCAAAAATTAAGACACTCGCGAGAAAAAACCCAATATACGGTACAACGAACATTATAAGACAGTATATGTTAAAGTTTTGTTAGAGTGATGCCCATACGTGTTCCTGTTGATTTTGTTGCCATTACCCCGGTACCGACATTGATGTCATGACATCATCTTCCTTTGCAATGTGAGAGTTGACAATCGATAAAAAGGATAAAAACACTTATTTCTTTCTGGATCATCAGGTTAATACCAGTGCACTTTGAACAGCTGTATAATGCAGTTTAATTCATTTTATCGGCATGCTCCATTTATTACTAAATGTAAAATGGGCAGCATATGAGTGCGTTACGTCATCTTTGAGGTCTGTGTTTATTTTGTACATGTCAATCAATTTTTAGTTAGAAATTCGATTTTGTTTAGACTACAGTACTGCGACGCATTCTGAGGTTTGTCATGAAATATGTGCCTCAAACCTCACATTTACGTCGATATCAAAGATAAAAAACCCAGAAAATACCGAAACGTCCACAAAACCATAACCCAAACTCAAACTCAGTCCAAATGTCATATCGGTGACAGGTCTGCGTCAATATCGAATAATGGCATTACTTCTTGGCATGTAACTTTCATTGCACGTTTTGCAATGTCAAGCACAATTGTTGGTAATAATTTCCAAAATAATGCAACTAACACCATACGCGTCTATACCTAATCATAGTGAATGTTATGTCCTGTTTAGTCTTCCAACTTATGCTACACATATAGGGGACCTTTTGTAAAATTTGAATTGGTATCAAAGACCAAATAAATGCTTTTAAAAGGACAAAACTCTTGGACAAAATAAAAAACAAAGATAATTTTCCATATTATCATAGTATTAGTTGATGTTATCTTAGTATTGGCTTATATTACAAATATACCTACACAATAAACAGGTACGAATCACATGAATATAATCAATAAGTTATTGCGTAAATTGGTTTAGTAACAGATAAAGGAAATTGGTGCTAATGTTCTATAATGACATATAAAAATAATGTTATATATGTGTGTAGTTTGTAGAAATGACAGGAATACCATAACAGGAAAATTAAAGTAACAACTTATAAAATATGGACATACAGAGGATATTTCACATATTTCCATTTAGTTTGAAATATTTGATATATTCTTTTTTTATTTAAGTGTGTCACCAATATTATTTCACGCTGTATTGAAATTTTAAACATTGATATTTGAGCTCATTACCTTCGCCTTTATCCATATATGTAACATCGCAGTGTCATTGAAACATTGAAAGTTTGTAAAAATATGAAGTTGTATTAAAATTTTAAACATTGATATTTGAGCTCATTACCTTCGCCTTTATACATATATGTATCATCGCAGTGTCATTGAAACATTGAAAGTTTGTAAAAATATGAAGTTGTTCTAGATGTAACGTCACTGTAGGAACAATAGAAATCAACCGGCAATAACTGCTCCATAAAACGTTTTTAAGCGCATAGCTTTATGTATGACATCAGATGGCAAAGGACATTAGTGAGACTATGAATTTTGTCCTTATTGCTACGTCACTGGTGAAGAAAGAAATAAACGGTCAAAAGTAGCTCCATTAAACGTGATTGAAAAAAAGATGACGTAACACACACATAGTGTATGCTGCATCTTTTAAATTTAGTTATAAAAACAGCATGCCGAAAAAAATGGATTAAACTGCACCGTACAGCTGTTTCGTCCTCCTAGGACTCTTTAGTGATGCTAGGGGCCAAAAGGTGGGAATCGAAATTTTTTAAGCTGATGTAGAAGCAGAAGGGTCAGGTGCGTAAAAATCCGTAAAATAATCGTGTATTACGAAAATGTGTATTATAATGTACCGGTCCACTATTCAAATGAGATAACTGTGGCTATGGAAGCTACAGCAAACGTTGGGGTTTATGGTTAAATATAATACATGTAATGAGTTCATTCATACTGATTCAATTTCTATTTATTCTATTTATATAGCACATTAATTTGCATTTATTTTTCGCTGGTTTCAAATCGATTTAATTTGAGGAAATGAGACACAGCTGACATATTAATAAACGCATAAGTCATATTTGGTTCAATATCGTGAACTATTCTCCTGCTAACTCTAACATGGAAAAAATATTTTAGTGAATGAAATTAAGATTATGAATGAGCCTTGTTTGTATGAATAAATGAATAAATAGATAGCAGTATAGTGTGAATAAATGTCAAATTTAATTGCGATATGCAACACGTTGTAAGAGTAATTAAACTAGTGTGTTATTAAAGATATGTCATTATAATATGATCAATCAAATTCTCCTGATATGTTTCATTGCAGAATATTACGTATGTTAATAGAAGTCATATATATAAGGTAAGGTATCATATATATGATCTGTTTTATAACAAATACATATTTAATGTGTTATAGGCATCGTCATATGGTGTACTTGCAGCTAATTATATATATATAATGTGCAATTTATAAAACAAAAAACCATCAAGTTTTAATAAAGAAATTGTTATAAATTAATATTTAATGAATCCTTGAATTACATCTTTAGGAAATTGATTGTGAAGAGATCAACATTATTAAAGGAAAGAAAATTGCAAATCAATGTCAGTTTAGAACAAATTAAGCAGTTAATTGAGATTTAAAGATTATAAAATATTTATACATTAGTTTTCCATTTACTTAATAATATTCAACACATTTTTTTCGGAATTATATTACGAAATTTTATATATATTTTAGAATAACAAATGCTTTCATAAACACGAACAATATATGCAGTATGTTAACTAAATATAGGAATTCACACATAATATAAACTGTTGTGTTAGATATTTATACTTACATTATAAGGTTAAGGTAATTTTAATTTCTTTCTTAATCTAACATTTCAATATATTACGCTTGTTCTTCCGGAGCACCTGATCTTTTTCTCTCGTACTTGTACAAGGGTTCCCGTGTGGATCTTTCCTTTGTTAATATGTTACCCCTAGTTTAATCGATGTTGAGTTTGGATTATGATTTGATAACTCGTCGGTATTCTCTATTTTTTTCATTCCATTTTTTTTCTAGCACAGAAATAAACAATACACACAAACACAGGAAAGTAAATTGATTAAAAGATAGTTTATGGACAATACTTATCTCCATTAAAAAGCTATATATACACAGCTAATTACAATATCTGAAATCGACAAAAATGTCATTTTCATGCTCGTCATCGTAGCAGTAGAGTAGAAAAACATTATAAAAAGCAAACGAATCAAATAATTATATATTTTATTCACACATATAATCAATGCTAACTGGCAGTTTCGAGCATAAAAGAATGAAAGTTGTAACCGTAACATAGCAAATATGCAAAAAGCCAAACTATATCAATGGCATATGCTCATAAATTCAAAATTGTTTGAAATGAGTATATTATTTGTTTTCTATTAAAGGGGCATCCCGCGAAAGTAAGCTTTTTTCATAATTTTTTTCAAAATATTACATACACATATCGAGTGGGTATTCTTATGGACTGCGACGATCGGATTTTGCATATATGTATTCATAAAATAAATAATTTCAAAATAACTCGTGGAATTTCAGAACGTCTGGCTAGACAATTTGGTTTGGGATTTCCACCTACCAACGCATGCGCAGCGAGCGCCGCTTCCATTGTAAACACTCTATCTGCTATTACCGTTACACCACGATAAGGCCTAACTACTAAGCGAAAAGTTGCCGAATGGTCAAAATATGACGCAAGACTGCGTTACGGAATCATATTGAGAGATGGGAAGTGTTCAAAGGAGAAACTACCTGCTCTATTGTGTGTATGTTACATATTTCTTCTGGGTAACGGTAACATGCACAAATAAAGCTTTGATTTGGTTTTGAGGCTACCCAAGGGGAAAATGTTTCAGTCTTCTGTTGCATAAAATGCGTGTGTAATATGAAACTTAAAAGTGTGTTTATAATATTCCCTTTATAAAATCTTATGTTCCAGGAAAACAGTATGATCTAATTATATTGCTGGATAGAAAGACATTTTCAAATTCAATATATACCATAACAGAAAAAGTCGTTTGATTACGTTGTAAAACGGGAATTGCGACCGAGGTACATACGGCTTCAATTTGGACAAAAAGAATAAAAAAAATATGTTTTACGCGTAAAAAAGGTGATATTCATACTTAATCTTTAAATTAGTGAAGGTACAAATATCATTGGGTTGCGACCCCGGTATTGAATTTGATAAGAAAATATATACATAACGGGGAAAAAAAATTAAAAAAAACAACCCAAAGTTATACAACATATACCTATATGTATATTCCATTCCTGCAGGCTTTTTTTTAAAAGGTCACCGTCCCTTTACAAGACGACAAAAGATATGTAAAAAGAAAGCGAAATTATCATAACATGTTCATAACGGTTAGTTTCAAGTGTTTTAACAGTTCCAAATCTGATATACATGTAGTCATGCTTAGTGTGTGGTGCGTTATATGAGTGTATGGACTTAAATGTTCGCACTCCGTGATACGTTTTAACGTGTGAAGACGCTGAAAGTTGGCTAGATTTTAAATGAATATGAATGTATCTCGTATGTATAAAGAAAGTTTGAAAAAAAATCCTCAAGACATTGAGTTGTAAAAAAAATCGCAAACATTTCATGTCATTTTATTTTCGTACTTTTCAATGCATGCTACATACATTTTATGAAATCATCTGAAAAGTTGGGTTGGTGAATATTACCTTTTACAAAAATTAAGGTTTGTACCATGGCCGTATTCCGTACCCATGTGTACCGGCCTCGGTCAGGTAAATATAATATAGATAATTCCTGGTGTCGATATATGGTGCCGATATGCCGACAATTATTCTTCATTTGAATATCGATATGTGTGCAATTGATGTCTATTTTTAATGTGAATGTGATTCAATATGTTTATACACGGACTTTGTCTCTGTTTCATCAGCCGTATACATTACGCGTCCCCTCCCGTGTGGCCCCTTCCGTCAAACCGATCAGGGAACTTGCGGCACACCTGTCACGTTGCGTCATTCCCGCTATTTTTATCTGGGCTTTCCCGAGGAATGCGATTTTGCAAGTGGTCATAATAGACATTTAGAGTCCACTTTGAATATGGGAATAACAGGAAAGTATAATTAGTAGTGCAGACGCCATGCATATTCAAGAACAGACATTTAGGCTTTCGCGGGATGCCCCTTTAAAGGCAAAAATGAACTATTTATCATTAGTTATTATTAATATTTATAGAATAGTTTCGATCATATGTTATGTTATGCCTACTTACTGAATAGTTAATTACACAAATCAATTTTGACAGTGAAACAAAACTTGTCATAATAACAGTAAATTGTACCAGATACAAGGATATGGCCATATTGTATGTATGAAATAATTACGTGTTCTTATCAAACCATATATATAGTTAATTACAATAATTAATTTTAAAATGATACTATCAGAAATAAAAGCAATTGTATGTATGGTATATATTTTTAACATACAGCTCGTGATCAAATTTCATGAACGTATAAACAGTTCCAATGAATGTGTTTCTTTAAGCGTTAAAGGTACACTATGTAGGTGTCAGTTACCAGGTAAGGTATCAGACAGGTGAGCGAGTCGGACAGGTAAGGTAATATCATTGACAATAACTGTCTACATACTTCACTGATTACGACCGTGTGTGGTTTACGAGCTCCTATTAGACCTAAATCAAAGTCAAGAACCGTGACTTGTGAAAGACAGGCATAACACACCTGGTGATCACCAGGTAAACTTAATCTTGAATACTAATTAGGACACATTGCTTTTGATTTAATTTTTTCGCCACATGTATTATATACGTAACTAATAATGAAATCATTTTTTTTTTGGCGCACTCACATTTAAGTGCATAAACGAATTTAAACGGATAATTGTAATTATGAATTGACATGCTCATAATAGACGTCTTGCAGAGAGCGAGAGCAATATACAGAAACTGTAATAAGCGGAAAGCCTTCGTCGCAAAAATAGATAAGATAAGATTACCACTAAAATATGTGCATTAACAGTATACACAATATTTATTAGTTTATAAATCGTACTGTATTGGTTTATTGAGGAATAAGATTTTAATAAAGCATCACGTGACTTCCTAATGTGTTCCTTTTTGTGTCTGCAATTGCATGAAATATTCTTTGACAATTCCTGAAGAAAAATGTTTATTTCGTATTTAAGAAAGGAACATTTATCTTTTACATATAGAATATTTTAACTTCATATACTATTTGATGAACTTATTACATATGCACGAACATGATTAATCCATGATATTTTGCTTCAGGGTGAACGAATGGTGTGATATATATATATATATATAAATATATGTCGATAAATATCTTTCTCTTGCAAGCTATACAATAAAATATCATCACTGCACAATTACTTCAAAATATATAAATACATCAAACTGCATAGGACCATAATATAAATTGTCTAATAAATATCCAAATTACAGAATAAAAAAAGAACACATGCATTGCATCTACAAGTGCTCTTATCCACTGATTATGATCATGAATACTGAATCGACGCATTTAAGAGTCTAAATGAAATAATTTGTGGAATCGTTTATTTGTATTCTATATTAGGATATAACGAATAACTATTGGATAATTTTATATTTTGTTGGGTTTTTGAATTTAAAATATTGAATTGAATTATATGAAAATTGTACACCTGTTGATTTATAGATTTCTGTTTTTCTTGAGTATTGTCATTATTCAATTTGTCATTGTACTCGAAAATTTCAATTATCCTGAATGTCAAAAGATCATGGCAGATACTTTTCCAGGTTATCACATAAGATCAAAGCCTATGCATAAGTGTATGCATACAATATATTTCGTGACATGAAAAAAAACCAATTATCAATAAAAAGAATAAGACATTAATCTTTACGTTTCTCTACATATGCACAAATTTCATTTTTTAGATATGTTTTGTTTTTGTTGTTTGTTCTTGTAACGCAATTTTATTATTGTATGCTTCATAATTTTTCAACAGTTTTTTGTCACGAATCAGATAATGTCTGTCGAATCAAAAGTCTGTTATCCAATTTTGAATTCCTGATAATATATATATCAGATTTAATCAAAAGGAATGCTCCACATACAATTTTAGATTTTAGTGACATGAATATCCACCCACGTAGTTCATTAATGTGTTACCAATATACTCTATGTTGTGATTACACGAATGATTAATTGATTTCGTAATGAGGTCTGCTATTAATACAGACGATAACGAGGTGAAAGCTTCCGCGTTGATGATAATCTAAAACGCTATTTATCAATTAAACTATTTCGGTAAAGACCTGAGAAAACGCACATCCGCCATTATTAGTAAAGAGCACACACGATGCATTAGCTTAAATATCTTATGAGGAACACGATCATGATTGTGGCTTTCTCATTTAAATATGAACGTGAAACAATAACATTTTCAATATAGACCATTCTTCATGAAGATTTAAGTTCAAGTATAAAAACAATGAACTGTTCATCATCGACCTTTCCCCCCAAAAGATTCTAATTTAAGCATTCAAAACAAAAATTGTTCATCATAGACCATTCTCCAAGCAGATTCTAATTGAAGAACACAAGACATAAACAGTTACTGTTCATCATAAACCATTATCCAAGAAGATTCTTAGTTAAGCAAACAAAACATTAACTGTTCTTTATAGGCCATTATCCAAGAAGATTCTTATTTAAGTGACTGTTTATCATCTATATTATAATTTTAGTATTTTAAGAATACAACAGATGATAGTAAGAGATTATTATATGACTAGGGATGTGATATCAAATGGTCATATCATTTAATCATTTGTTTTTTTTTTTTTTACCTCGACTAAAAACAAATAAAACATAAAGAAATTCTTTTGAACATATCACGTAATTTAAACCATTAATATTGACTGATATTCATAAAATGGTAACACAATTTATCATAAAAAAGTAAAAGTCAACATGCAAAAGAAAATCCCAAATCCCTGCAAATAAAATGGTTATTTCATAACAACTTGACTAAATAACAAAACGGATATCCATTGATAGAATTTGATCGCTGCCGATGGAGATGACAAGGCAGATATACTTCCCATCCTTTGTGACGTCATCATTAATTGTGATGTATTTTCAGCGTTCATGATATACTTGACAGCCGAGTCTTCTTTTGGCGTAGGCTCACTTTAAAGTGTGCTTGTTTGCACATTTGAAACAGCAATACGCAAAAGCGACAAAATCCAGAAATTTGGAGAGGTGTGTGATATCAATTTTAAGGGGGTGTGATATCACTTTTGAGGGGGTGTGATATCACTCCAAAGGGGTGTGATATGTCCCGGGCTGATATCAACTTTTTAGAGATATCAAATATACAAAAAGGATGTTATCAGTAGTAAACATATGATCATTGAACATATTCAATAACCTTCAATTTAGAGATAAAACAAATGCAGATGACAATCATTGCATATTATGAATATATCAAATTATGATTAAATGTTTATATTAATTATATATGCATGTCAAGTGACGTTGATAGTGACAAATTGAATATGAATGATAGAAATATATCTGACATACATGGGCTTTAAAAATGCATTAATAGTTTGATTAATCAATTATGATGTTGACAAAAATTGCTTTCTAGATGTGTGGCGTTTGAAATATCCCAAAGAATAGACAATATCCCTACCGCGTTGGCGACATTTTAACGGCACAGTTGACTAATTTCCCTCAGTAGTTGTTACGGAAATGAATAAAACTTCTTAATAACAATCACATTTTTCATAATTTTTTAATTCAGCAATATTAATATTATACATTGATTTAAATTCTTTCCACTCTTTATCGCTTTTAATATCTGAGTATTAACGATCGTACATCTAAATGTTGTCACCATGTGTTGTCCTATTGTATATTATACGGTTGGGAGAGGGCTTCATAAGATGTGAGAATTGTGCATTATCCCTTTGATTTTCATGATCAATAAGATCAAAATAATTTTTAAAATAATTAAAATTGTCATTGTTAAACGTGTACCTTTCTATAACTTCCGAGTAACTAATAATTTGGTATCCTTGCCTGATTTGAAGATAGGAGTTTTTTTTGTTTTATTATGATCATTGGTATGTCTGCTTGTGATTGGGAATGATAATGATTTAAGTCTTACTTTGAGTACATGACATTTACAAAATGTACTAGCTTGCGACCTATATTTACCTGGCGGATAATGTCGATGAAGAATAAAACCATTTCTCATCCAGAACACCTCGTCTTGATCTCCTGTACTACGGCCTAACAGTAAATCCTTCCTTTTTCCATAGTCCCCCCTAGTTTAATCGATTATGAGTTCGGATTATTATTTTTCTATTTTTTAACGCTTCGGTATACATGTTTGTTTTCTTTTTTCAGTGATTTTGAGCAACTGTGAAGAGAAAATCGACAGCCGAATACTGTTTGGCTTTTGGGTTGTTTGACATAATTTGATTGAGTTACAAGAAAGTTACTTTGAGCACAAAAACAATTTTGTGTTACGTCCTATTAACAGCCAGGGTCTTTTAAGGACATTCTAGTTTTTGGAGGTTGAGGAAAGCTGGAGTACCCGGAGAAAAAACCACCGGCCTGCGGTCAGCACCTGGCAACTAACCCACGTGGGTTTCGGACCCGTATCCTAGAAGTGGAGGGCTAGTAGTAGAATGTCGGCACACTTTAACCACTCGGCCACCACAGCTCACTGTATTTGAATGTCAACCTTTTGGTTATGTTTCGACATGATATTATTCTCAAATTGTATCGGTTTGTTATACAGAATGATACTTAACATCGAAATAGGCAGTGTTTGTAATACTTATAACATTATGTATGATTGCAGAACAAAGAGGAGTCTGAAATTAGTTACACTCACAGCACAAAGGCAAATTAAATGAAACGCGGTATGAATGCTTATGTATGTCAACTGAGTTTAATTCAGTACTTAATAGAAACACTTCAGTGACAGGAATAAGCATTAAGCATAAACATAAGTTAAGCCATTTACGAAAGCAAAACTTCCGTTAAAAGGAGAAAAAATAAACCCATATTCGCTGTATAATTATAAACAGGTAATTATAACAGTACTTAGGCTTGTACTCAGTCATGGTCCTAGTACTCCTTAAGGTAACATGAAAGTTGAATTCGGGTCCCGTACCATGGTTACTCTGACGACTTGGTTCTCACTTTGAGGACTTAAAGGACATTTACTGGAATATGGCCACGATTGGCACGGCGGGTTTGGTCGACAGAGCAGAACGCGCTTACTCTTCCATGATACCTGGTCTTATTATCTTGTATTTCTTCAAGAGCCTCCACGTAAATCTTTCTTGGTTCATCTTTTGTCACTAGATAAATCGATTTTAAGTTCCGATTACGGTTTGGTTGTCTTTTTGGTATTCTCTGCTTTTCTGTTATGATATAGTTATTATTATGTTATGTACATCATTATATGTCATTGTGTTTTTGTACTGAATATTATCAAACTTATATAGGAGTAAATTTTTATCATCTTTTTGCTAATTGACTAATATTTAACCTCTCAAATTACGACTGTCAAGGTGAAAATTTTTATTAAAATGATTAATTACATATTAATAACTTATGATATAGATACATGTATGTTTGAAATCAATTCTGCAACAGACCTTTATTTGGCAATACTTCAAATTTGATAGTCAGAGAAGTTTTCTTATTTCAAAAATCGTTCAAATTTTGTGTTTTGTATGGATATGGTGAGAAAAGCAACGAAAGAAATTTCCACAGCTGTAAAATGAAATAATAGGGTAAAATTAGAATAAAGGTATTTCATCAAAACTTACAAATCAAACATATGCCCGTTACTGTTATTAGAGTATAATATTTATTTGTGAAAAAATATTTCATAATTTCCTTTGTTCATGTTTTCGTCCTGGTGTAATCGATTTTGAGATTGGATTATGGTTTTGTTGACGCTTAGGTATTCTCTGATTGTTTAAAAATACATGAATAATTCTATTTAAACTTATAACAAATCTACGTGGAATTGAATACATCTATTTATATCGGGTTATTATGTTATATGCACATTATTAGTATTCTCAATACATATTGGGTTAAGTCCTAAAATTACCTGTTTCTATAATCACACAGGTAATAAAAGGCATCGCCTCACCTGTATTGATTAATGAGTTTCAGAGTATGGGTTCTTTATCAAAATGTTCATAAAAATGAAATTCATAAATTGCTCTAAAAGCTCAAGGGGCCAAGATTTTATCGAATAAGCCTAAATATGTTTATTTACGACCAGGATAGTTTTACTCATGTTAACCGCAAAATATTCATGTGCGCGTCTAAGGTTGTAGACAGTGGGCTAAAGATGGTGAAGATAAATATCATATTTTGATTTTTAAAAGAAAATAAAAAATCTAAACTATCTTTGATATCATAGCGTGAGGCCCATTTGTGTTGTAAATACAAACCATATCAATTAACAACGAGGACAAAAAGTCTACATATGTGTCAGTGTTAACCAAAAAACCTATTAATATTAAACCTAATATTTCAACATGACTGTGCCACCTAGCCCACATTTGTATGAAAACATATCAAACAACTGTCGACAAGCATGGTCTAGTCTATTTATTTTTGGTGCCATAACAGGATAATTCTTGCATCAAAACGCAGGTACCTTATATAGTATTTTTCCAGTAATATTCACAGAATATCACAATATGGTCTATATAAACATTAAAATGTCTGAGGACTATAATAAATTTCATGAATAAACTCTGAATTTCGGCAAATTGTTTTTTTTCAGAGATGTTTTGTATATAAAGAATCAACAGAATCTAAAATATTCGGAAATATAATAGAATCATAATCAAGCCTGTAGATAAGGAAATAATCATGTAAATAAAACCCAGTGAGGTATAAATGAATAGCTGAAATCAGGGGAAAACCAGACACCAAAACAAAAGGTAAAACTCCATAAGCACACAACACAAATCTTATTTTTAAGGAGAGGGGAGGGTTCCATGAAAGTTTGTGTTGCCATAATAAATTACTTTTATTGAGAACACCCGGTAACCAAAAATAGCATATGCAAGTTTCATAACACCATTTAAAATGATAGAAATTATAAATTGCATGGATATATTGACTTTAAGTTGTTCTGTAAAATGTATTACTTTAACTTTTAAACTTTAGTTCAGACATTAAATAGAAATAACCCCATACAGGTGAAGGTATTTTCATGAACTAAAGTTCTTTATACCTAAAATCATAATATAACAATGATGAACATCAATTCAATACATTATGTATTAATTCTATGATATTGCACTTGTCGAATTAAGTCTATTAATATCATTATTCAATTGCCTTTTTATTCATTAATGATTGAAAGAAAGAGCATTGTAGCATGTATCTTTATTACGATTATATAGTTTGAAATATTTGTTGTAAGATTCTTCAAAATGCTAAAAAAACAGAAGTATAAATATATCTATATTTTCTATAAACTCATTTACGTGCATATTTCTTGTTTTTGAGTTATTAATTTTGAAAACTGTACTAAATAGGAAATTCAGCTTTCTACGTCTGAAATAAACCCCCATAGACTTAATGTTCCTCGATATGGTAGCTTTTATAGATATCACATATTTAATAAAAACCCGGATGAAAATTTAACCCGCAGTTTCACATACACATAATAACGACTGTTATACAACATGCACAAACATATATTAATGTGAACACCACATACGAATGATTATGCAAGAATTTTTCTTCTCTGGTCTGGATGTTGAGCCAACAATACAACTTTGCCATGCTACTAAGCAGTTAGTTTATAGTCAGTGGTGACAGGGGCGACAGGTATAGCAAAATGATGGAATAAGACGTTTGTCTCTTTCAACGTAAATTGCCAATAAATAAGGAACACATTATGTTATTGTTTAAACAGTGTTTTATTTATTTCTCTAGAAGCCATGTAAATAACATCGTGTCAGAAACATAAATAAAAATCTTAAAGGAACAGAATTCTTAAAACAAAACAGAAATATATGTTTGTTGATTTTTCTTGACATATCAATGACGAAAATAAAATAAAAATAAAAAATCACGAATGAACCGACGCAATGTACTGAATCAAATATAAATTTAATTAGAATAGTTTTTAAAGGAAATTTAAAAACACATTGGATTTTATCCAATTTCAGAAATCAATTTCACACAGATAAGTCATGTTTTATTTTAAATTTCTGTTCAATGTTTAAAAGGTTATTCCATGCTTACCTCTGGTTCAGTCTCGTATTTGTACTTCCCCTTATTTACTAAAATATAAAATATAATAAAACAAAACAATAACACAGGAAAATGTTAATATAACATAACAATCACGATAAACAAAAAACAATTATTAACTATATTCGCAATTAAATGTTGTATTTTTTCTTTCAAGTCTTAAAATATGCTACTTACAAGCGGGAATGGAAGATAAAATATGTTTTCCTGTTTTTTTGTGTTTGTTGTTTTGTTTTGGTCCCTTTACTTTATCTTAGATATGTACAAGTAAATTTAATAAAATATGATATCTAAACGTTAAATCATGCATTAATGATATATATAAATTATCATTTTTTGTTTACTTTTATTTTGATATGGATATGCCTGTAATATCTCGCCTGTCGAAACAATGGAAATAAAATAATATAGAAAACGCCTAATAGTATGTATCAAAAATACTTAAAAACACATACCCCATCAATCACTGTTGACAATATTGGACTATGGAAGGTCTCTTGACGCCTTTTTAGCCATTGAATTTTCCGCACTGTCGCGCAAAGAAATAATCTATGGGATATACAGGCGAGGGTGGGCCTTTGTTGGCCTCGTCGATCCATGTAGATATGATATGTATATAAAATCACAAGCTCCTTACCTGTTCTCTACTCAACTTCTGCCTGTGTGTGGGCAGGCCTCCAGGTACAGCTTGTACACCTGTGTATAGTACACACCAAGTAGAAACCTCAACATCGGTTTACAACTTTCAGATACATAGTACCGCCGTATAACGTTTACTTGTGTTTTGTAAAAGGGATATCGTCAACATCTTAAAGGGGTTTTTATATTCTACATAAAAAATAGAAGGTGACGATATGTGTTATTTGCGCTGAGTCAACCTGCTTGATTGATTGTGCATATAATGTTGTTATTTACCAAGCTGAATAATAGTGAAGGAATATTTCCTAAATGTAAAATAACATTATAAAGAAATCAATTATTACAGAAACTTTGATGTTTATTCGCAAGAAGTGTTAAGCTTAAGTACAAATAATTGGCAATTTTGTTATGAGGGTATTACCGTAATTCAAAAATGAATATATATCTATGTTATAGCTAAAACTTCTGTTTCTAACAGATCAACTCACAGTGGTATATATAATTATATAGCTTTAGAAATTTTGGATTCCCATCTTTTGGCCCCTAGCATCATTGACCAGTCCCAGAAGGACGAAATAATTGTATGATGCAGTTTAAATCATTTTTCGGCATATTGTATCTATTACTAAATTTAAAAGATGCAGCATGTGTGTGTTACGTCATCTTTGTATTTATTTTGGATAACCAAGTGAGATGCTTTGATGTAACTTCCAGTCGTCAGTACAATCAAATATAATAAAGTATAGAAGTTTTTCTACCAAAATTACGAAATTGTTTAATACGTTCAAACTACCTCCTATAATTAGAAAATATCAGAGTCAAGTTTGTTATTTGGCCCGTTTTAATATTCTTAATATGTTTAGAACACCTTAGCAAGTTACCACTAAAAGAAAAAAATATCATAATCATTCACCTAGTGTTTTTTACTTATACATAAATATCACTTCGAGAACTTGACGTTTTCTTAGATGTGACCATGATTTACATGGGGGTAGTGTCGATGAAGCAGAGGATGCTTACTCTTCCAGAACACGAGTCTAATTCTCGTACATTTGTAAGGGTCTTCCGTTTAAATGTTTCCTTTGTTCATATTTTGCCCATAGTTAAATGAATTTGATTTTGGATTATGGTTTTGTTGACGCTTCAGTTTTCCGTGATATTTTGTGTAGTATAAAAAAATATCATGTCACTCTTGTAATACAAATACATTTTTTTTTTCAAAACCGAAACAAAACATTCATGCTTCGATTCATTTATTCAAATTAATTAATTTTCAATTAGTGCATCTTAATACCTTACAGACATCATTCTTCTAAATACATTAGATAAACGTATACACATAGCAGGTAAATCTGATCCTTTTTATAGTAACCCTAGGCCAGGAAACATTAATCAATATCTAATTAATTAATGACAATTGACAATAGGTTTTATATTAAACCTACTTTATTCCTGGGACCACCTTGGTAAGGCAATCAATTTGCTAACTTAATATAGATAGACTATTTTTTTCATCTCTGGTGAAGAATAAAATATCAATAAATAATCTATTTAAGTAACATAAACCTACTTTTTTCATCTCTGATAAAGATAATTAATATTAAATAATGATCTATTTAAGGAAATTTTCGCTTATTTCGCTGACATTAAATCTCTGCGAATATATACACATGTGAAATTATTTAATACCACTCAAACTCAACAGTGTATACTATAGTATGACAGGTACACACCATGGCTGACAGTGCGAAAGTTGCTACACCGCAAACAGTTTCGAGCTCGACTAAGCGAAAATTCCACCCCGCGAAAATATTTGCTTTTCCAGTAGATATACTATTGAGTCCATTCTACATTGGCTTCTGTGATGATATTATCAATCTGCAACACGCATTTTGTCTTGGGAAAGAATACTGCGATGGGGCAGTAGTTCAAAGGTTAAGACCATTAGGATGATCGAAGAGAAGCTGCACTTGCATCTTCACAATTCTGTTTTATAAATGGTTATGTGTTCTATAGAAGACAATGTTACAATAATGTACTACATACATATGGTAGTAGTTCTAAGGGCATCGTGTTCGATAAACAAAATGTATAAGATGATTCAAGTCGAAAGATTTTCAACAGTTGCATTAGGTCAGTCGAAAATCAATAAATTAGAAAAATATACACCACACAATGTATCTGAGAAGTAATTCTTGCAGTGTAACCATTTTTCATTTGTCTCGATAAAGAAGTGGATAGCTACAAATAAAATAAGAGAATACCGAAGCATCAACATAATCATAATCCAAACTCAAAATCGATTAAACCATGGGCAAAATTTGAACAAAGGAAAGATTAACATGGAGACCCTTGCAAAAGTACAAGAGAATAAGACCAGATGTTCCGGAAGAGTAAGCGTCTTCTGCTTCATCGACGACACCCGCCATGTAAATACGACATAATATTGTCTAAACTATAATAATTACTTCATTGTACTATATTATCTTTGAATTCTATAAACAAACGAGGAGACTGTTGTACGTACGCAAACCAAGCGGTCATGCAAACTCCGAAAAAGATAATTCAGTATATAATACATAATCGGCTTTGAACAAATATCATGTTAGATTGAATATTTGCAGGTAGATTTATATACATTGTGGGTGGAGGTACATTATAGTGTAGTATGATATTTGTACGATTATGTAAATGACAGTAAAATCATATGATCTCAAAACCGAATCATAATAGATACAAGCACGCTTTGTCTACTAGAAATCATTTATATTTCGCGAGGTATTTATTTTCGCGTTAATTCGCGACGAGATTCAATCGCAAATTCAAATACCTCGCGATTATATCTGTTTCTAGAGGTGGCCGTGTTTATTATATTGTTATCGTCACTTCTAGATATAGACGTTCGCGGAATTATGTATTCCCGAATATGTCTGAAAAAGTCAAGTTCGCGAAAAAAAGTTTTCGCGAAATCAAAATGATTTACAGTAATTGGTGCAATCACAACACTTATCGTAAAAACAATATACGGACACTGTAATTAGCGCAAGCACAACTTAACGGAAAGCTTTCAGAACTTAAATTACTAAAATAAGATAACAGCTAACACATGAACGTCTATATTATGAATATTGGTTTGGTTTGGCTTTATTAATTTTGTTTAACGTCCTTTTAACAGTCAGGGTCATTTAAGGACGTGCAAGGTTTTGGAGGTGGATGAAAGCCGGAGTACCTAGAGAAAATCCACCGACCTACGGCCAGTACCTGGCAACTGTCCCACGTGGGTTTCGAACTCGCAACACAGAGGTAGAGTGCTAGTGGTAGAATATCGGACACATTGACCACTCAGCAACCGCGGTCACCTCATGAATATTGAAAAGTGTGAGTTAGTTACAATATTTAACAGTTGACCTTTAACAGTTCATGTCCAATTAAAATTTATTTATGTTTACTTTATGTAATGTCGTTTCAACCTTCACCAGTATCACTTTCCTAGTTATAATTCATTACCTGTCAGTTCCTGTTGGTGCTAATGATTTTTAAAATAAACAAAAATTCTTGTAATTAATTTCAGATTCGTGTTAAGTAGGTGGTAATTTGGGGAAATGATTACCGATGTAATTTAATACGTCATTGATGAAAACCATGTTTTAAGATCCTAGACTTGTGGTAAAGGAATAGATCTATTTATCTCGTAACTTTTCATGTCATTCAAGATTATGAAGTCATCTTGATAATGAAAACATGAAAACGTTTGTAAGAAAATCATTTTCTTGACATTTTTTTCGGTAATATGAACCATATGCCGCTAATTTCGATATGAAAGTACACCAATAATTGACTCTTTGGGTCTGCCTACATGTAATATCTTATTTATGAGATAAATATGACCCTTAAAGCTGACCTTGATATATCTGACTGTGGACTAACAAATAACCTATTGGATGTATGCGTCATATACCGCCAGCGGGGGAAATCTTATATATATCGCACACGGAGATGCAGAACACATTCAGAGAAAACATCATTCGTATATATATGTACTTATCTTAAACTACATGATGCTGGTATTTAAGAAATAAAGTGAATAGCATTTTAAAGTGCATATGTACAGACCCGTACACGTTCGCTGTTCCATCTTAGACGCAAACGGTACGGAAGTGCTTCGGAAATGCTACTCAAATGATACGGAAATTCTACGCAAACGGTACGGAAATGCTACAGAAATGCTACGCGAACGGTACGGAAGTGCTACTCAAATGGTACGGAAATGCTACGGAAATGCTACACAAACGGTACGGAAATGCTACGGGTGACGCTTGCAAACGGTCGATCACATTTACGGATTTTTATAAAAACGGATCCACATAATCACACATACAAACGAAACGAAATACCCATAATGCATTGGGAAACGTGTGCTGAAACCGAATGTGGAAATCCAGCGTGTACACATGCGTACGATTCTTTTTTAATGTTTGCTTTGCCATTAAGATAATGGTATGAGAGTGAAACAAACAGACATGCCTTAAAAGTAATTGGGAACAATATCAAATATCGGTAATATTGGAACATGTATTAAATTTTTCCGTCATAGAGACCTGACGTACGCTGACAGGTAGCCATGGGCATCAGTCGGAACACCTCGGGTATTCTCTTCCGAGCTTGCCGGAGAGGCCCGATGTTGTCCGACTGGCTGGGGCATATGACCTTGATATTTTTATTTTATTTTATTTAATGTTAAATTTAGTCAGATTCATACATATTGATAAAAGCCTTGTTTTTTGTTTTGTAAATTTTTGGGACTGAGATTATTTACAAAATTCTGAGTTTATGCAGCTTATAAAAACATGAACTATTCGTTTCGTCAGATTTATTCCGTAAAATTTCCAACCGAACGTTTCGCGAACGCTTTGTAAATGACGCTAGTGCTACGGAAATGGTACGGTAGTGCGACGCAAATGCTACGGTAATGCTACGGTAGTGCGACGCAAATGCTACGGTAATGCTACGGAAATGCTTCGCAAACGGTACGGAAACGCTACGGTAATGGTACGGAAGTGCTACGGAAATGCTACGCAAACGGTACGCTTAAAGTGGAACAGCGAACGTGTACGGGTCTGAAATGTACTTTTACATTAATACGTTGCTGTGGGGATCCTTGAGGGGACAGACGATTTTTTTTTTATTTTCATTTCGCCAAACCACATATACATGTATTATATACATTGCTAATAGACATGTTCGCTAGATTGTTTATGGACAAAAATTTGGAGATATTTTTTCTAATTGTAATATAAGCAAAGGTTATGTTATCATATTTTATTTTGTAGAATTTAATATGTTTCTCATTGAATTTGATTAGAATATTAAACATGTTATTGTTTTTTACACATGTATACACATTGTAGGTTATATGAAGATGCATTTAATATTTCATCGACAAGCATATATCTACATTAACGATGTTCAGCTATTTGATGATTCGATATTAATTATCGGTAGTATAAGCCCAATCCTTTTTACTAGATGGCAATTTCTCATTTAACCCGTTAATTCTTAAGAGAAACTGTCAGTTTATTAAGAGATAATGATATTATTACATAACTGTCAGATTGCGAAAGAAAGTGGGATATTGTGAAAGAAACTATCCGATCATGAAAGAAATTGAGAGATTGCGTTAAAAAGGTTCAAAACCGTGCAAGAAAGTGCTTAATCGTAGCAGATGCTGCCAATTCGCAATCGAAAAAAGAAACACGATTAGTAACAAATTGAGAGAAACTCATATTGAAAAAGCAATTATCGGATTATGAGAGAAACGGAAAGCATACGAGAAAAAAAAAGCTAAAAAAGCTCAGATAGTTAGACAAAGTGTATGATCGTAACAGAAACTGGTGATTGTGAGAGAAACGATCAGATTTGGAAAGAAATATCAACTTCAGCTTACAAATATTGTTTTAAACAAAACTTTATCATTCAAATAAATAAGAGATTACCGAAGCGTTAACAAAATCATAACCCGAACTCAAAATCGATTAAACCAGAGGCAAAATATTAACAAAGGAAAGATTTACATGGAGACCCTTTTAAAAGTACAAGAGAATATTCCGGAAGAGTAAGCGTCTTCTGCTTAAAGTTATCAATGCATTCAAAGTAAGCATTGATATCTTAACCAACTTTACATCCAGTTTCTAGTTCTGACATATTTGTTCCTTGCAAAAGAAGCTAGATTAGGAGGAGGCAAAATAAAAATGGTCTTTCGGTTCCATAAAACACAAGACAGATAATGGCACAGCTGCATCCATGGTGATTTAATTAACAGGACACGGCAGGCTAACAATTAAATTACGCATAATGCGGACGTCCTTAGTGACCGCTGCTGAGTGGACTACGGAACCTAACGTTGATTAGCTCCTTTGAATTAATGTACGTATGTGTTATCTTGTCCATAGTTTTGACCTTGGCACCTGACGCAACGTGACTGAAAGCATGACATGTAACGAACGAACTACTTATTTTCATAAACATGCTTAGTTGAGGAAATTCAACGCAATTTTCCCTGAGTGATATCTTTGCCAGATTGTTTCATTACGATCGAAATCGACTGATGAATATGTATACTTAAACACTTGAGAGGCACGGTGGTCTAGTGGTAGGACGCCGGATATGTGATCGAAGGGTTGCGAGTTCGAGTCCCGGCACTTGTGTTGTATCCTTCAGCAAGAAATTTCATCAACGCGCAGAATTGTTTACCCTGCATCCGTAGAATGCCATAAATTCTAAGACATCTAGCTAGCTTTATGATCGATTTTCGGTCAAATAACCAAACCAGTCGCTATGAATTTGCCCTGCCTTAAACACGTTCCAAGAGGGGCGCCACCTGAACTCGAAACCGGACTATTTTACAATTTGGTTATTGTGCGATTCCTTCGCAGAATGTCAAAGGAAATTGATTCACATGCGATCTGACGCGTTTACAAAGCCCTTGAGTTTGTTTACGACATATTCCAGTGATGTACAGATTTGAGGACGACTAACTGAGTGATAGGCGTGATATAGCTGGTATGGCGGGTGTCGTTGATGAAGCAGAAGACGCTTACTCTTCCGGCACAACTGGTATTATTCTCTTGTGCTTTTACGAGAGATTCCGTGTAAATATTTCCTTTATTCCTATTTTGCCCCAAGTGTAATCGATTTTGAGTTCGGATTATGGTTTTGTTGACACTTTGGTATTCTCTGATTTTTTTTTTGTATAGTTAGTAGATTTCAATTACTGCACAGACCTGACCGCCACCATTTCACTTGACCAATGCAAGATGTAATATTATTATTGTGCTCATTCGTGATCACAAATGTCTACTGGGTCGCCAACATAAATGGGAGTGTCGAGACCAAACAAATCATTTTCACTACTTGGAATTTTCCTTTTCTCCATTCAATTTTTTTTCTATAATACGTCATTTTTGTGAAAATGTGTAAGACGTTGCTGTGCTGGGGAGCAGTTCAAAGTTTATTATATCGATGAAGCAGAAGACGCTTACTCTCCTGGAACCCCTGGTCTTAATCTCTTGTAATTTTACGAGAGTCTCTATGTAAATCTTTCCTTTGTTCATATTTTGCCTCTAGTTTAATCGATTTGGAGTTAAGAGTATGCTTTTTGTTGACGCTCTGGTATTCCCTACTTATTTTACGGTACTAATCACTATAATATTTTTCAAGTTATGGGAAAAGCCCACTGGCATACATAGTGTAAACGTTATATTACCTGCCATTTGTAGTCACAGCTCTAATAAAGAATGAAATAAAACGTTTATCAAATTGGCACCGCAGCTTAGTTTAATTACAAGTCTGTCATCGTCAACATTACACATAACGTAAAATACAATGAAGTATCACATTACATTGACATCACATGACCGGAAGTACAAATAAAGTATTACTTTATACACACATCACGTGAATTAAAGGACAGATACAGTATCACTTTACTCCAGAGTAACGTCACAACTTGATTGACGTAAAATATAACGTCAAATTACGTAACGAAACGCAAACCAATACCACGTGATGTTAACCATCACGTGGTATTAACATCACGTGGCACAACTTTACACCTCATGACGAATACATACACATCTGTACATACAATAACGTAAAACAATGTCACGTGACGTGAACACCACATGATACACCAATACGCCACATGACCAACACAAACATACATAAGTAACAAGTACATCACGTTGTGTGTTTTACATTATATAGACATAATAATTATGGAAATATAAATATCACGTGATGTCATCTCACGTGATGTAAACATGTTGCAAAGTTTTGTGTTACATAAATAAGGAACTGAAAACTTCAAATCGAATAAAGTTATGACGTCACTAACCATAAAAACCTTCAAATAACGTAAAACGTAAGAAGTGACATAAAATATTTTGGTCCAAGAAAAAAATTGTAAAAAATATAGTTGTGGTAATGTGTAACCGGTATTTTCATCACAAAATTGTCGACGTCATATTCCATCGCAAAATCGAGAATAGTCAAACCACGTTATCTCGATATAGTTTTACTCGAAGACTTTATTTAACTCGAAGACTTTATTTACCTTGAAGTTTTACCATAGTTCCATAGACTTCAAGATAACGAGGTTTGACCGTATTGAAAACTGAAAGCACTTCCTGTGCAATTTTAACAAAAAAATGAAAGCAACAATAAACAAAATAAATGCAAAATTACAGTATCGACATTTGAACATTGTATAAATGAAAAATGTTCGTCTGATGTTATTTGCCATCAACTAACCAAAGCTAGACTTTTTCAGCTAAATACTATACCGTAATTGCCATTGTTGTTTGCCAAACAAACAAACATTTTGGACAATCGTTTTTCTTTAAAGTTCATAACATACAGTCGGGATCCAGCATAAATTTTAGACCTAATTTCATAACTATCACTTGCCTCTAGTGAGTTCGTGTATGCCAGAAAATTATAATATAATCACGTATCAAAATTCACTAAAATATGCGACTATCACCTATAGCTATCATATTCAGGCACTGGGCCACCAGTATCAGAAAGTAAAAAGCTGAAACTTAAATTATGCTTCCCCATTACAGCAAAACATTAAATTTACGTTCCAAAACCGCAGACCATTTCTACTCCGCGGGTAGCTGTATGTGTCCTTTATCTATAAATAGCCATCACGGGTGGTATTCGTTCCGTTTTATGGCGCCGTTGTCGTAAAAATGCTCTAAAAAGGTACTTCAAACAAAATTGATCTGTATATGTCCATAAAAGAATTTTCGGAATGCCTACATATGCAGTTAACACGTCAAACGTATACAGGTGGAGAAAAAATGAGATATATCTGGCGTTATAAAAACGCATTACGGAGCAGAAACATGCTGCCGCAAGACCCTTTGGCTATTGGAATAACACACGCTATCAGAGGCCATTACATAGTCTTGCATACACCGTACCTACCACGATGTTTATTACAAGTTACATCTGTAAGACCTACGCTAAAATGTCAGTCATCACATCGTGGTAAACGAGGAGGCAATCATAAGACAAATTTGCTCTATAATAATGTAGGGGCTTTTATTCCTTGTCAGTCGAAAAAAAGAATCTCAAATCATTTTCTTATCAGCATTTTGTAATATTGTAATTTTTTTCTGAAAATCACGTAACGCAAACTTGTCGGTAAGCGAAATAAACCCCCAAATGAATTAATAATTATCATAATTATCATTATTATTCCTCTAAATATGGAAAAAAATATGAATTATATACCTATTTTAGAGTGACTGCAATCCAGAGATTTGGGAAAATTATCAGTTTACTTCCCACTGAAGTTAAGATTTCGGGGTATATCTATATTTCATACTATTTTAAGACTATTTATCGTTAGATACTTCATTTTGTTTTACAACAAGATTGATTCCTTTTAGGTAAGATTGTTACATACAAAACAGTTTGTTTTAAGGACACAATGTCAAAGTATGACGTTTTCCTTGCCCAGGCCAATAAAATTGCTTCACACTTAAAGGTTTACATGCGTCAACGCACTGAAAATATCGTTTTCATGCTGGCAAACATTTATTCATAACTTGTTACTTTCAGACAGAAAAGAGAATTGATATTAGATATAAACTTCTGGCCACAAATGACGTAAGCAAATTAAATAGAGATATAAATGCAACGTCCTGAAACAAGAAAACAATAGGACCCTGGAATATGTAAGCGTCGGACAAGGTTACAAATTTACTGGACATGAGGATCATTCTGGAGACTTTGAAATTGATATTGTTATTCTCCAAATATCTTTCTCCCTTTAGAAAATGGAATCAATTCACCAATACCGACACTTGCAATGATCACAATATTAATGAAAACAATCAATTGATTTTCTAGACAGCAATACTTATAAAAAAAGGGTTTGCATTTTATTTTAACACAATAGATAGAATGTTATATCAACTACTGTAAATGTAAATATTTTCTCGGGTGGAATGTTTCGCTTTCTCAGGCTCCAAACTGTTCGTGGTGTGGAAACCTTCGCGCTGTCAGCCCTGGTGTGTACCTGTATTATACTACTGTAGTATACACTGTAGAGTTTGAGTGGTATTCAATATATTCGCGTGGGGATAATTATATTCGCGGAGATTTAATGCCAGTGAAATAAGCGAAAATTTCCACATCGCGAATAATTCCACTTTTACAGTATTTCAATCAATTGGACTCAAATATCACTAAAAGAAACTCATTTTCTTAATCTCTGATCAAAGTCTGGTTAGTGCAATTCTGGGCTGAATGGATTAATTGCGGGTTATTGTTTGGTGTCCCAAGATTCAAATCCTAGTTAAGTCCCAGGAAACAAAATTACCCCCATACCCCCGAGATGTATTGCAATTTCAGTTTTATCTACGAATGTCCTCTGTTTGCAGACAGGTTATTTTGACTCTGTTTACGAGTATTGCTAGTCCAGAGTCTACAACTCCAGAGACCAATTTTCTGTGTGCATCACAAAGGGCTGAATGGATATTTTCCATGTAGGCCGTTCTGACGAATCTCCATTGAAATAAAACACTCAAGCATCAGTACGACCATTTTCCATGGTTCAAGCACTTCCAGACGAAACGCAACATAAATGAAAAGCAACAGGCAAGAAGCGGGAATGCTGCTCAGAAGACGAGAAAAGTATGCTCAGGTAGGTCTGATCAAAATCGTAAGTTTTAATTGCCATAAATAAAAATTAATATATAGCCTGTTTATGCATTTAGTCTTACTTCTAATGTAAACTGTCCCCAAAAAATTACCCCAACTGTTTAGCATTCTTCCGAGTAATGAATGTAGCAAATCGATAATTAACAGGAAATTTCCAAATAGTCTATCCTTATATCACCCAACTGAATATGGAATAATAGCCATTCCAAAACAAAATGACAACAGCAATCAAATGAAACACTGATTGAAATGAATATTCAACAGTAACCGGTAATGCACAAAGGTATATCCAAATTATGAATATTCATGAGTTTATTGTTCTCTCATTTGAATATACCGGAGTTATTAGGAATATTCATGAGGTTTTTTTTCTGCTTTGAATAAACCAAAGTTTTGTTTCAAAAATATAACATTAGCTGCTCTCAATCTTTCGATAATCACACAAAGCGAGATGGTTGAATCACAAATAATATTCAACCACCGTTTAGTTACTGATATTCCCATTCAGCACGTGTGGCGTATAAATTCCATTGAATTTGGACGATTTCACTTTCCCTCTGATATCGAACAGTCCTTGTTTCTTCTCTTTAGTTGGTTTGTTTGTTTTCGTTGAGTCTTTTGTAACTTTTGTTTTACTAGATATAACTTGCTCCTGTAGGTGTGAATCCGCTATATAAGAAAGTTTACCATTTGCTAATTTTCTTTTCTTTCCCGATGTCTGTTTTAAGGCCGCCTTGTTGCCGTTTTCACCGACGCCAACAGAGGGCGCTGGGAAAGCTAGAACGGGACTATCACGGCCTTCGTTGAAGTCATATACACTACCACTATTGCTGAAGCTATTCACATCCTCCAAAGGTTTGAAACCAGCACTTTCTACCGGGTATTTATTCAAGAGTCCTTTGCTCAAAGTTGTTGGTGCCTGATAGGTTAATCTGTCCATATACTTGGATGTATTTTTCTTGATGATCGGAGCACTTGGTTCCTTTTGCGTTGGATCCTTTCCGTTCGGTTTCACTTGCAATGAGGACTCTTTTACATGCTGAGTTTCATCTTGTGTCATGGGGGATACTGTCTGCGCAGGCGCAGGCGGAGGGGGAGGTGCGGGTGCAGTCGCAGGCGTCGGTGTCGTCTGTGAAGGGGGGCTGGCTTCCATTGCTGGTTGCATAGGAGAGGTATCTCTCTCCGCAACTGATGTTTCCTCCTGGGCATCTTCTTTTGTCGATGGTTGTTTCTCCGTAATCGTTGTCTTTTCATCCTCACATTTTCGTTTGTAGTTTCTCGCCAATTCGAACACGGTATACACAAGTCGTAATGGGGATTGCTGCAATAAATGACACACCAAACATTAGTTCAATAGACGTCTCACGAGTTTGTCCTTCAAGAGAAGGAACACACTATTTGAATTTGTTTGGATCAACCTGCGAGCAGGAAAAAACCTGAGAAAACATTTGAACTCAAAATCGATGGAACGAATGGGCAAACTATGAAGAAAGAAAGAAAAGATTAACATTTAGACCCTTGTCAAAATACAAGATAATCAAATAGTGACGAATATTAGTAGAAAAAACAAGCGGAAATTTCAATTTTTCCAGCAAAGCCATGCCTGCATCTCAAGTACAGTTTCGTATTGACAGTGAACAGATTGAACTCAGTTGCACATGAAAATACATTTGAACTCCCAAAATGAAAAGGTTGGAATAGCTCATTTAGAAATTCAAGTGGTAAACGAGTTAAATTTATGAAGAAATGCTGTTATGAACTTACCCGCCTCCATGTGTAAATATAAGCCACATCCATCAACGTGAACAAGTCGTCTAACGGCTCAAAGGAGTGGAAAATATCGATCTACAAAAAAGAAGAAAGAATAATCGAATGATTCCCAAGCAATGTAGGAATGTAATATGTGGGTATTTGAGGATCTGTTTGACTAGAAGGAGGTTGTGAAGTTGCGTGACAGTATGATTAAAAGAACGTATGTTGATGGGCTGGTTTTCTTAATTAGTTTAGAAGATGACGTAACACACACATGTGCTGCACCTTTTAAATTTAGTAATAGATACAGTATGCAGGGAAATAAAAATTAAACTGCACCAAACAGCTGTTTCGTCCTCCTAGGACTCTTCAGTGATGCTAAGGGCCAAAAGGTGGGAATCCAAAATGTCTAAACTAATGTAGAAGCAGAAAATCTCTTTAATTTATGAATTTAGAAGTTAAATTAAACTACTTCTGTATCATTTCAAATCGTGTACTACGAAAATGTGTATATTATGTACCGTGCCACTACTCAAATGAGATTAACTGTGGCTATGGAGGCTCCAGCAAATTTTGGATTCCCACCTTTTCGTCCCTAGCATCACTGAAGAGTCCTTAGAGGACGAAACAGTTGTATGATGCAGTTTAATTCATTTATTTAGGATACTGAATCAATTACTTAATTTAAAAGGTACTGCATATGTGTGCGTTACGGCAGTTTTAGTGGAAGGAAGTAAGTGAGTCGAAGTGTTTGGGTTAGATGACATATTTTAAAGGTGTAGTGATTGTTAAAAGGTGAAGGTGCCATAATACAGCCAGGGCCAAGTTGTTCAAAAGGTGGTATAGCTTAATCACTATTCAACCACATTTTCAGTCTTCAATAAATCTGTCAATAAACAAGGCACAATCATGCGATTTTGCATGTATATTAACTCTACGGGATAATTGATATCTAAAAATCTAAACAGTTTTAACTAATTTAATGGTTTCGTTTTCAAATTACAGGAGATTTAATATTTATACAAACCACAGGTTAAGCTAATCACTTTTTGAACAACTGGGTCCAGATATCAAAGTACCGATAGTGCTCTTCAAGCAAGGTTTAAGTTGTTTGATGGTAGCAGATCAAATGTGTATGTTTGCCAGATACCGGGTATGTGTCGGTGGGCAATTTTAATAATAACGACATTTTTTTTTAATAAAAATGTTTGTCAAACATTACAATAATCACTAGAAAGCAGTGTTTTATTACAGCGATTCCAATAACGGTTACGTTTGCCAAAACACCCACCCGAATATGACCATTAGGATGTCGCAATCAGTTTTTGGACAACCGGATTGGGCGTCAATATATAATTTTAACTTTGAACTGTTATTAGAAAATCAACAAGCAATATTAAGTCGAATCCAATGCATTCAATATTTAACTCATTCACCCCTGAAGTTTCATAATGGACTTTTCCAACCTTTGAATTGGAAGAGTTTAAATATGTCTTCAGGAGGTGAATAAATTCATGAATGTGTAACAGAGGTCATTATTTTTTCAATGCCTCCACTATGACTCGAACCCGGAATCCCTGGCTTACACTCAACCGATTGATCTAAGGAGAAGATATCACTAGCTGACCAGCGTATTGTAGCTCGTATGTACCAGGGTTACACATGAATTAAAAGTACCTTGTAGCGAGGGGGTAGGTCAAACTTCATCCTGATGAACTTCTTGAGATGACCAATGGTCACTGCGGCTGGACACTGGAGATACCGGACATCCCTCTTCTGTGGCGGAAAATCAACAAGTATGAGTTACATACAAAAAGAATGAGGGTCACAGGGATTTGTAAGGCGTTATATCATATTAAGGATTATAGTGCATCCGGTCTTAAGAAAACAATCAGAGAATACCGAAGCATCAACAAAACCATAATCCGAATTAAAAATTGATTAAACTTGGGGCAAAATATGAACAAGGGGAAACATTTACATGGAGATGCCTGCAAAGTACAAGAGAATAAGACCATGTGTTCCAGAAGAGTAAGCGTCTTCTGCTTCATCGATGACACCCGCTATGTAAATTTTGGTCATATCAAGTAAACATTAAGTCCTCAAAATGAGAACAGGATTAGAAACTGTGTGTTGCATCTGCTTACCTGCTTTATGAGAATATATATTAAAAGGAAGGCAATTATTGCATATCGAATTTATCTAGCCTAAAGAAATATGCATTGGTTGACCATACCAATCAATATGGCAATGCATCATGTATTTGATTGTTCATGTAATCCCATTTTTAAGCAAGCTATTGGATTTTTGACAATCGCTCACTGATGAAATTGTTGAACTAAAACATTGACTCTAATGACTCATAGCCATTTGCAGTATGCTACGGAAATTTATAATTATTACAATACTATGAAATAAACATAACACTTCAATGTGACGTCACATATGATTTTTACAAATTATATTACCTTCATGCGATCGGGGTTGTCTTCTCCTGTACTGGAATCGAGAACTTCTTCTGGTACACACCTGGTAAAGGTTAACAATATATACATTAACATCTCGTTATACTGCCAATATATGTACAGATAAAATATATGCAGTATAACCTCACTATACTGTCAATAGATGTTTACCTCGTTATAGGGTCACAATCTGTAGAGATAATATATATGCAATAAAACTTCATTATATAGCAATTATTTGTACAAATAATTTATATACAATAAAACTTCGTTATACGGACATTATTTCTACAGATAATGTATAAACAGTATATATCATGATAAGATATAAGAGTAAAATACACGTATATGCACTTAATAACCACGCATGTACTAATTGATACTAACAGACAAATTTTTTTTTATTTCTTTGAAAGTGTAATTGGTAGAAAAGATGTGAAAAGAGGTAAAACTACAACAATAAATACATGAGCCAAAAACTGAGTAAAATTTTTAAAAAAATGTATAAACAGTAATCTCGTTATACAGATAACATCTGAGCACTGTTCATACAGATAAATTATATACAATTAAACCTGGTTATACGGATAATCAGATTGTCATCAGGATTTATGTTTTGAACGTATCCGAATTGATTCAAATAATATAGTATTACCAACTCATAGCATATACATGCATAGCATCCAAATGGCCATAAGGCCGGTGAAGGTGACTTGGTACATACAAAGTTTCTTACACATACTGGTTGTGACGTATGATCTTTTTTACTAATTATTGATGTTATTTTCAAAGAAATGGATTTATTTCCATAAAATATTAACAAAATTCATAAATAACATCGTTTATTTTCTAGTTCTTAAACTCCCACGAACTTTGATTACTTACTCAGAGTACAGCTCGAGAGAAAGGCTAATTTTTTCGTCGTAGGTGTAGATAAGTCGGTCTTGGTCCTCATCTCCTTTCTCTTCACTGGGTCCATTGCAGTGGTGAGCTGAAATTGCATACAAACAAAAATTATTAATATGAACTTTATTCTTTTAAAATTCATTATAAATTCAACTTTTGAAAACATTAATAGTTATTAGTAATCTTGTTGGCCTGCATATAGTCTTGATACGAAAGGAAGCTGAATTACCTGGAGAAAACCCACGTGATTGAGCAAGTGACCCCTATCTTTTCATGTCGGGTCAGGGAAACGAACCCAAGCAGTCTTGGCGAAAAGCAAGCGCGATATCCACTGCGCCACCCGACCACCCAGCCACAATAATAGCATGTTTTGCTTGTATTAAGTTTAACATCCTCCCAAGAGATAATGTCATGAAAAGGTCATGTAAAGGTCATGTAAAGATGGATATCCATGGAAACAATACTAAAATGACGGAATCAGAAAGTCAGAAACTGTCTTCTAACTTTGGCTTCTTGTTGAAGTGGACCACACCTGAATTATTTTCAATTCTTTGGATTTTTCTGTCAAGAGATTTTGCGTACTTATTAACTGGATTTTTTTCAGAATATTTTCAGAATCACAAAAAATTACCTTAAGTTACTGTTATTGGGCCTTTAAATCGGCAAAATTTCCGGGCTATCGCAAGGAGGCTTACACGAACATTCAACAGCCTCCAAAATACACACCAATTCAACAAACACACCCACACATTGCATACACGGGGAGGCTGTCCTTCAAAGACAATAGCTGTTAATTGGACGTAAAAACAACCAAAACCAACCAACACTGCCGTTTACTTCAGGCTAACATACACGCTTTGTTCGTTGGCTAGCGATCGTACTAGCTTAGTTTTGACGTCTCTTGGCATTTATATAAATAATGCCGAGGTGCAAATGCTTAGCACAATGTACATGACTGCTAATGGTTGAATGAACACCGAAAGTTCAGGTAATATTTTCATATATTTTCTGATATTCCGGATAATTTCTGTTTTCCATATTACTTTCTTTGAGACACATCCTGTCTAAGAGCGAAACAAAACCACTTTACCATTACAGAGCTATAATCCATTCAACGTTCCATTCATTTTAACATTTTCACTACTGCATACTATTATGGACTCAACCTAGTCAATACATGGGAGATTCTACTACAGTTGCAAAGGGGTGAAAAGGTTAGAAGGCCTGCATAAGAATGTTAGCATTGCTAGATCTTGGGAGTTGGTAAATAATCGAAATATGGCATTTAAAAAGGGTGCTATGTGAAAATAATTAAAGAATAACGAAGCATCAACAGGGGCAAATTATGAACCGAAGGGAAAGATTTACATGGAGACCCCTGCAGAAGTACAAGAAACTAAGACCAGGTGTTCCGGAAGAGTTTTCTGCTTCATGGAAGACACCCGACATGTTTATCTTGGTCACATCCAAGTAAACAGCACGTTCTCAAAATGAGAACCGAGTCGCCATTGTCAATCACAACAAGTAAGCACACCAATAAGCAAACTAAAAAAAGGTCCACCTCCATATAACATAAAAATATTTCTCAATGAGACAAAAAAAGGCAACCATAAAACCTTTAAAGCTTTTTTATGGTTCCCTACATTTTGTTTATACACATTTTTTACAGTCGGGGACAGCCTGGGTGGTGAAAATAACACCAGTCTCTCATACATGTCGCAATAACTTAACATCAGCGTCAGTATAAAGTGTTATATCAAGTTTCCTGTGGACGCACGTGCTCGGTTACGTAATCGCTAACATAAAATAAACAAACAATTCATCACCCTGTCATAGCATAAACAAAGTCAAACTCGTTCGAGCGGAAGTGTCAAGCTCTGTTACGTCACGACCTCGACGTTTTAAATATCTGCCATTGAATTTACAATTTTAAAAAAAATATATTCCGTTTCAATTCTGATATTTATTATGTATACGGTTTTCTAAAATTATTTATGAGTTGGTACATTTCCGGGCTTACATACCTGCTTCTGGGTGGGCAGTGTACAAGTCTCGTCTGCGTTTCATCTCACCTGCAAAAACCAAAGCGTTTTCGTGAAAATGTCACGTTAACATTTAATGTTTGTAAAATGGCCGATTTTCTTTTGAATAGTAAACGATTTTCCGTCGTCAATATCTCTGATTTGTTAAGCTGTGATAACATACCTCGACGATAGAGCAACAGGGTTCAAACTTGTCGTGAATCGTAGCCCGTATAATATAGGAGACACCGCTAACCTCAACCGATCATTTACCTATATTTTTATATACGGGCCAACCTACAGGGACGAGATAATTAATCAAACCTGACACATTCTAGTTCTTACGGCTCTACAAGGCGCAGCATGTAATTGACTATGTATGGACAACAACGAATCGAGTTTGAAAGAACACATGTATCTTCTACAAAGTTCGAATGACAACGAACATTAATTTACGGCATATGGACAGGACGGGGCACGTGTACGTGTATTTATTTATATACTGAGAAACCCTCTGGGCGGCTCTGAAGAAAATGATACCTGCTGAATGTGAACAGCTAGCTACAGTATAGGCATGTCTCATGATATAAGTAATTACTTACAGTGACAACAGATTCGACAGTATACATTACAAGTTTACATCAAATGTCAAACAATTTTCAAACAAGCCTTACATGTGTCAACTTTCCTTGTCAAAACCACAGGGACCTGAGAATTTGTTACAGCTAGTTTTGGACCTAAAATAGGGTGTTTAGAGTAATTTTACACATTTGGGGGGTTAAGATCAATTTTCGATAACAATGCCCCCTCAATGGTCATAAAGGCTTTTATGACCATTAGCGTAATTTTACCGTTTGAGTGGTTATGATCTTAAACCCCTCAAATGTGTAAAATTACTCTAAACAACCCTATTTTAGGTCCAAACTAGCTGTAACAAATTCTCAGGTCCCTGTGGTCAAAACTCTGTTAAAGGCCAAATGTTCACTTGTCTTGGAGAATTTGATTGATAAAACAAAAAATATTTCAGACAACCACTTACATGAACTAATATTTTATACAACTCGAAACAAAAATTTTATATTGGGATCACTAATACAAAATGTTTCAAAAAACCTGGTAAATTGTATTGTAACGTAAACAATAATACATTGTATTGTACAGTAATATATCAGCACTGTATATACAACTCGAAACGAACATTTTATACTGCGATCACTAATACAAAATGTATCAAAAAACCTGGTAAATTGCATTGTAAAGGAAACAATAATACATTGTATTGTACAGTAATATATCAGCACTGTATATACAGTCGAACCTCGTTATCTAGAACTCGTATAACTCGAAGACCCTGTTTAATCCGAAGTATTTTGTCGCTCCTGGCCAAGTTTTACACTAGTAGCCAAACTCATGTTACTGAATACCTCGAAGTTTTCCCATGGCCCCGTCGACTTGAAGCTTACGAGGTTCAACTTCCGTCGACATCTCGTATGCGAGGTTCGACTTCCGTCGTCTTGTAGATTACGAGGTTCGACTTCCGTCGACTTCTAGATCACGAGGTTCGACTTCCGTCGACTTCTAGATTACGAGGTTCGACTTCCGTCGACTTCTAAATTACGAGGTTCGACTTCTGTCGACTTCTAGATTATGAGGTTCTACTTCCGTCGACTTCTAAATTACGAGGTTCGACTTCCGTCGACTTCTAGATTACGAGGTTCGACTTTACCACAGAGCGTAAAAAATAATGTACAAAATGTCTGTGTAAATGTATTGCATTGTACATGTTTATCATGAATTTTGTCATCATAAATACCAAACTGATGAAGGATGAAGTAAAATAAGGACAACTTACTTTTGTATAATCCTGGCACCAATTTATACACAAGGTCCTGTAGCGTTTTGTCGGATCTAAAATTCAAACCCAATAATGTTATCAACATACACAACTCACAATTTCATAATAACCAAAATATGATCGAGTCTAACTCCAAAGACACACACTCAACTACATATCTTTCACATGCCTTTCGATTATAATGCTTCAGCACCAAGATCTACGCAGTGCACAAGAATATGAGATATGAAACCGACTATATTGTTAAAACTTGATTTCCTATAGATGTTAATGACGTAACTGTAACGACGTGTTACTGAGTTTCCCGTCAGGTGTCCAGTTTCCTAAGTGTTTCTTGGTCCTAATGAGCTGATTTCTTAGCAAAGGTACAGTACTTACTTTACATTCTGTAGTGGTTTTGTCTTGTGAACCATGACGTCACAGATTGGACAATACTTGCTGGATTCCAAGTAACGCACGATACATGTTCGACAAACTGAAAAACAGGAAGAAGAAGTAATTAGAGACTGTAAATGAACATATTTTAGAGGTAATTTCATTTTAGCGATTTCCCCGTAAACAGCATTCCGTTATACATGTATTATGAAAAGGCCCATTACAGATTCTGTATGTTGCTTTCTACAGAAAATATTGTGAATGCACCAAATTCGTCATATCACTTTTCACTCTAAATTCGGCTATGCGCTAAAATGTTAGTCCGCCAAAATAAGACCGTCTACAGAATATGTAATACCTGATATACCAGGTATTGGGACAAATAAGTCGTCTCTTTGAGAATATGCAAATGCATGAAGACGTTTTCCAGCTTTAGCATTGATTCTGTGCTGAACCCAACTTTCTTGTATCTTATTTGCTTAACTTTCGTCAAAATGATCAAAATGTCAAATGTGAACATTGAAACAGCATTCGGCTTTAAATCTCGTAAATGTTGAACAAGTGACAAAATGATTTGTTTCATTAACTCCTAACGAGGTTCGACTAGAGCACAAAATCCGTGCTTGAACACGAGAAGCGGTTTTGGCAAACAAATGTGCCACTCGATTCCTGCTAATATTGACTGTCTGGCACAAGGTTTAGTTTATTTTCCATCTCCAGAAATACATCCACCGGTAATGTAAAATACACTTACAACACTATTGGCAATAATTCTCTCAGCGACAATTTCGCTAGTACTTCAATTCATGAAATAAACAATATCAATGTCCAATTCGCCCCATAATCAGGACGACTGTGTCAAATTATCGACTGGCAGCCATAAACGCCACAGCCAAGTCTCACTTATAATAGAATTACATCTCTCTAATGTGAAAACACAGGTACTTATACACAAGTCCTTTTCTCTCTTCAAATATCTCAAAACAAATTAAACCAGAAAGGATATTTTACTTTCGATAATAAAATGTAACCGATAATGCTCGTTTTGTTTGTTTAGCCTTTTATACCAATTTACCATTCAATGGTTGAAATCGAGCTGCTGCAAACTTTGGATTCTTTTAGTTTCCTATATTTTCAATTTTCGTTTCCTATATTTTCTGTCTTTTATCTTTTCTTTCTACTTTCTTTTTCTGACGGTGCCTTCTTGGTCATCGAACCTCGCATGGCCTTCCCAGACAACCTCCATATTACCTTGACTTTTCTGTCTCCCTAGACACCCATCCTCATATGACCCTGGCTGTTTGTCTCCCTACACACCGGTCCTCATATTTCCCTGGCTGTCCTGTCTACCCTAGACACCCGTTATCAAATGACTCTAGTTGTTGAAATTCCCTAAACACCCATCCTCATATGACCCTGGCTCTTTGTCTCCCTAGACACCGGTCCTCATATTTCCCTGGCTGTCCTGTCTACCCTAGACTGTCCTGTCTCCCTAGTCAACCATCCTCGTATGACCCTGACTGTTGTGTCTCCCTACACACCCGTCCTCATATGTCCCTGGCTGTCCTGTCTCCCTAGTCAACCATCCTCATATGACACTGGCTGTTGTGTCTCCCTAGACACCCGTCCTCATATGACCCTGACTGTTGTGTCTCCCTAGACACCCGTCCTCATATGTCCCTGGCTGTCCTGTCTCCCTAGTCAACCATCCTCATATGACCCTGGCTGTTGTGTCTCCCTAGACACCCGTCCTCATATGTCCCTGGCTGTCCTGTCTCCCAAGTCAACCATCCTCATATGACCCTGACTGTTGTGTCTCCCTACACACCCGTCCTCATATGTCCCTGGCTGTCCTGTCTCCCTAGTCAACCATCCCCATATGACCCTGGCTGTTGTGTCCCCCTAGACATCCGTCCTCATATGACCCTGGTTATTATATCTCCCTAGGTACCCGTCCTCATATGACCCTGGTTATTATATCTCCCTAGGTACCCGTCCTCATATGACCCTGACTGTTGTGTCTCCCTAGACACCCGTCCTCATATGACCATGGCTGTTGTGTCTCCTTAGAAACCCGTCTTCATATGACCCTGGCTGTTGTGTCTCCTTATACACCCGTCTTCATATGACCATGGCTGCTGTGTCTCCCTAGACACCCATTCTCATATGACCCTGACTGTTGTGTCTCTCTAGACACCCGCCCTCATATATATATATGACCCTGGCTGTTGTGTCTCCCTAGACACCCGTCCTCATATGACCCTTGCTGTTGTGTCTCTCTAGACACCCGTCCTCATATGACCCTTGTTATTATATCTCCCTAGGTATCCGCCCTCATATGACCCTGGTTGTTGTGTCTCCCTAGACACCCGTCCTCATATGACCCTGGTTGTTGTGTCTCCCTAGACACCCGTCCTCATATTACCATGGCTGTTGTGTCTCCCTAGACAACCGTCCTCATATGACTCTGGTTGTTGTAATCCATAGGTACCCGCCCTCATATGACCCTGGCTGTTGTGTCTCCCTAGACACCCGTCCTCATATAACCCTAACTGTTATGTCTCAATATAGTCACCCATCTTAATATGACCCTGGCTCTCCAGACACCGGTCCTCATATGACCTTAGCTTTTGTCTCTCTTGGCTCCGTCCTCATGCGAACAAAACAAGCATCTAATATATATTAAGCTATGTGTCATAATACACATGCAATACACATGCATGATTGTATCAGAAAGGACTTATAAGTGAGGGCGTTTAATCTACATGTATGTCGAATGTTATTGTTTACTTACATGAGTGCAGACATTCTATAATGGTAGCCGCGTCTATGTAGTATCCCCCGCAAAGCACACAGATCAGGTGGGGGTTGAGTTCCGTGATCTTAATCCGAGTCGTCCTGTGCATCTGTGATCAAACCAAAAACATAACATTAGATATCAGTCTCGTGAACTTTGACCTTGAGCTTCGTATATAAAAAGTATTACACCATACTAGGGAACACTTGATACATAAACAACGATTTTCAAAAATAAAGACATACTTTTAAACTTACGGAATGTCTTTAAACAGTTACACTGACACCCAAATAGTAACTTTTTGACATTTACAAGGACCTTTGCACAAAAGGTCTTCTGACACAAACAACGACTTTCTAAAACTAACAACGACCTTCTGCCACTTACAATCAACCTTCTTAAACCAACAGTAACCTTCTAGCACTAACAGTGACCTTCTGACAGAAACAGTGACCTTCTGACTCTAGCAGTGACCTTCTGACACTAACATTGACCTTCTGACATTAACAGTGACCTTCTGAAAGAAACAGTGACCTTCTGACTCTAACGGCGACCTTCTGACACTAACAGTGACCTTCGATTCTGACATTAACAATGACCTTCTGACACTAACAGTGACCTTCTGACATTAACAGTGACCTTCTAACAGAAACAGTGACCTTCTGACAGAAACAGTCACCTTCTGACAGAAACAGTCACCTTCTAACAGAAACAGTGACCTTCTAACAGAAACAGTCACCTTCTGACAGAAACAGTCACCTTCTAACAGAAACAGTGACCTTCTAACAGAAACAGTGACCTTCTAACAGAAACAGAAACAATGACCTTCTAACAGAAACAGTGACCTTCTAACAGAAACAGTGACCTTCTGACAGAAACAGTGACCTTCTAACAGAAACAGTGACCTTCTGACACAAACAGTGACCTTCTAACAGAAACAGTGACCTTCTGACAGAAACAGTGACCTTCTAACAGAAACAGTGACCTTCTGACAGAAACAGTGACCTTCTGACACTAATAATGAACTTCTGACACTAACAGTGACCTTTTGACATTAACAGTGACCTTCTAACAGAAACAGTGACCTTCTGACAGAAACAGTGACCTTCTGACAGAAACAGTCACCTTCTGACAGAAACAGTCACCTTCTAACAGAAACAGTCACCTTCTGACAGAAACAGTGACCTTCTGACAGAAACAGTGACCTTCTGACAGAAACAGTGACCTTCTGACAGAAACAGTGACCTTCTAACAGAAACAGTGACCTTCTAACAGAAACAGTGACCTTCAAACAGAAACAATGACCTTCTAACAGAAACAGTGACCTTCTAACAGAAACAGTGACCTTCTGACAGAAACACTGACCTTCTGACAGAAACAGTGACCTTCTGACAGAAACAGTGACCTTCTAACAGAAACAGTGACCTTCTAACAGAAACAGTGACCTTCAAACAGAAACAATGACCTTCTAACAGAAACAGTGACCTTCTAACAGAAACAGTGACCTTCTGAAAGAAACAGTGACCTTCTGACAGAAACAGTGACCTTCTAACAGAAACAGTGACCTTCTGACACTAATAATGAACTTCTGACAGAAACAGTGACCTTCTTACACTAACAGTGACCTTCTGACAGAAAAAGTGACCTTTTGACACTAACAGAGACCTTCTGACACAATCAATGACCTTCTGACACAATCAATGACCTTCTGACACTAACAGTGACCTTCTTACTCAAACATTGACCTTCTGACACCAACAGTGACCTTGTGATACTAACAGCAACCTTCTGACAAAAACATTGACCTTCTAATAGAAACATGCATGTATAGAGGATCACATGTTGTGAGCGCCCATGGTCACACCGAAGAAGACATGTGTGTATATTCGAAGCCTCTCATCGATAGAGCCCGAGGACTTCCGAATTTGTCGTGATTTACTGCATGGCTTTCAGGCGTATGTATTCGAGGGAGTAGATTTCCGAAGATTTGTGCCCATCAACAATATCCCGAGATTTGACAATAGTCCCGAGATGTTACGACTGTGATAGAAAGGTCGAAATTTGCTCGGACTTAAAATTACGGTTTTAAACCTTTTCATCCCTGGAAACGTATATGAACTCTTCCAATTCATTGGTTGAAACAGTTCATTGTGGAACTCTAGGAGGTGAAAGCGTTAATCCGTCAAATACTTTACGTTTTTTCTCATTCCCGACATGCATATCAATTCATCATTGCTATTATAAGTGACAATTCTATTTTTTTTAACAGTCATAACAAATTGTCATTTTAAGTAAATTTGTTCCTGTTACCGGAAAACTGTACACATCAACATTAAGACGTACAACCAGTTCTCTGTTGAGCTAGAATGAGAAATTCATGGTTTGAAAACATAACTTTCGTTGAAATTACTTTGTCAGCATGTTAGGAGCTCAAGAGCGCTCCCCAAGGATTTGACAATAGCACCGAAAAGCGCTATTTATCGGAGCGCCGCGATAATTGGGTTTGGTTTACGAGGGCGTCACTAAAATGCGGAACCAACAATCGATATGTTTCGTCCGGAAAAAATTAAATTGCCAATCGCGTTAAACGTCATGAATTTTCAAATTTACGTCCATGCTGGTTTTTAATATTAGTACACACAATACGAGGTCCGTGTACGGCACGTGCAGGTCTAGTAGTAAATGTTAAGGAAATGAGAATATTTGTGGTAAGACTGGACTATTATTCCTCTTTTTTTTTGGCTGAATAGAATTATTTGGATATCCAGCCCTGAATAATTCCACGCTTTGAAATGTAGAATTCGGGCACTTTTCAAATGGACAATGTATTTTATTTCTAAAAATAATCTTTATCATCGTTAAAAGACTAAAATGATTCTTAACATCTTGAAAATTGACATGAAGTTAGGTTGAAATCTGCACCTCAATTCTTGAAACGAAGCTTTAATTGTCGGTGTATTTTGTACAATTAGTATCTCATTTCTTAATTCAGCATTTCATTGGTATGGTATAATCCTGTTTTTTCTGTATTTCTTACTTATTTGTCTTTTTCTATTTCTTCTGTTTTTCTGATAACATTTCTTATATACAGTATTCATAACGGTGTTTTACAGTCATAAAAATGTTGGCCCATGGTTTTAAAAAATGGCCCAAACTTTCTTGGCTAGATAGGCCCAAAGACTCATATTGATGCAAAATCAGCCAAAGCTCTGTGTTCATTTCAGTGGAGGAAGTTCGACTAATATGAACCGTGGTATCCAAAAATAATGTAGTTACACTATGACTAAAGAATAAATTTAATAATACTGTTTAAATCGAAAGAAAATAATATATAAGAAATTATCACTGTAGAGAAATTTAACGTTAAGATAACTGAACAGGTAGTCCAGAAATGAGATACAAGGAAATCTGGATTCAAAATAAGATAATGTGATAATTGCGAATATATTTCACTTCCGTAAAACCCATCATGCAACATTCTAAAGATAACACTATACATCATCAATTTGATCTGACTAGCAACACCATAAGATGGACTATACGCTTAGTAAATGGATAAAAGTGGATGGATCGTTTTGACAAGTGTCAGAAATAAAACAGAAAACACCCCCGTTAAAGGTCAGATATCCCGATCCCAAATCAGAGATATGTATGAAACTGCATATATATATATCTTTTATAGCTTCTAATTATGAAATCCCAAAAGGCGAACACATGCAACATTATCATATGCAAAAATGTAATCTTTAAAAGCTGAGAATGAAAAACTTATTATATATAACTCATCAACGTCTCAATCAGCTAAGACTTAACACTGAGCGTCAATTCCTTGTGTTAGTTTACCAACCTGACAGGCGATTTACTCTCTTGCTCACTCTCTATGTATGTTGTTCGCCCTCCGCTGTGCCAAAGTAGTGCATTAGAACCTCCACAGGTTTCTACGCTACATAAAATGGCAGCCTGGCTTAACTTTCATCCTCGAGATTTCCATAACACAGAATACTAACATGATAAATGACATTGCTATTAAATGGAGGGAATTTGAGATAATAAGCCGTTGGAGTGCTCGACCATGAAAAGCCCTCCGATACTACTTTATGAAAGCTTTTGCGAGAGGCTCAATACTGACGCGATATACATACATATATACATTTTTATATGTGGGGTTTATCTTTGTAATGGGTTTCTTCGTTGGTTGAGCATATCAAGACCCAGCGCGTTTAGACTTTATACACACGGAGCAACGGCTTGTGATTTTAAAAATTTACATAATGTCGATTTTTCCATTTGTGGGGTCGAACGCGTGTGTGGCTTTTAACCACGAGGCGAGCTAACAGTATATATAGGTAAGGCTGGCTGGTCTGAGATCATTAACCAGTGAGAAACACAGCATACATATATATCCCGGCTACCTTTCTTTAACTAATGCCATACTTCGTAACGGCGAATAAGCAGGAACATATGAGGTATTTTCAAAGGTTTCTCTAGTTGTGGAGGGTTTTTTTATCAGAGAGAGAAAAAAAATCTGATTAATGTTTGTTTTCCTTTGACAACCGTCAGACTAATTTAAATTAAAAATACATTTTTCAAGAAAAAGATAAAAGAAACTATTTACTCGATGAGACGTTTAGAAGTGTAGTTTATGTTCAGGATAGTTTTAATGTGACTAATTCAAGAATAAATAAGGAACGATATTTCAGTGTTTTATAATTGATACAGTTAGTTAGCTTTAGACTAAGAACCAGTTGATTTTAAATTTAATATTTTATTATATATTTTAATCAATTATATATTTAGATTTAGGAATCTACAAATACGAATATAATATAATTATCATTAATATGATTTTGAAATTATTTTATAGGTAGTCATTGCATTATACTGTTTAACCCTTTTTATACCTATTGGGTTTGTCTTTCAGAGCATAAATCGTGCTCTTGATTAAATATTTTGATTACAGAGGGTGATAAAAATACACAGCATATAAGTATAATCAAAATATTATATTGGCTGTGTCATTAACACGGAAGATTCGAAATTCAAACAAAAACAACTTTACTAACCAAATCTGTACAATCTATATATAATATTGTTTAAACAATAGCTAACTGCTTAAATATGAAATTGTTGAATCAAAGTCCTTAATTATTAAATTAATATATACAATATATATACTTTTTCCTTCCCTCCTTCCCTTTCTCCTTTCTGTTTGTCTGTATATACGTATATATACAGAACTGCTGAACGTTTGTCACCATGCACGTGTTATATACTTAGTATTTGGTTACTGTTTGTTGTGTTTTCGGAAGAAGGTCTAGTCGATTGATAGAATAAATTTATTTATTGTACGTCCTATTAACAGCCAGTGTTATTTAAGGACGTGTCAGGTTGTGGAGGTGGAGGAAAGCCGGAGTACCCGGAGAAAAACCACCGACCTACGGTCAGTACGTGGCAACTGCCCCACATGAAATTCGAACTCGCAACCCAGAGGTGGAGTGCTAGTGGTAGAATGTCTGGACACCTTAACCACTCGGCCACCGCGGCCCAGAGGTGATGGACTAGGTGGTAGAATGTCAGGACACCTTAACCACTCGGACCCGATGGAATAGAAGCTACCAGGTTCGTATAACATAAATAACCAGTAGTATATTTGAGTGTGACGTTTCGATGACTCACTGTCACCTTCATCAGACTAATGACCAGTGTGAAGCCTACTAGTAAAACCGTATGGCTACCATATCGTACACTACATACGTCAGGACCACATGGGCTTGAGAATAGTTTAGGACCAAAGGCGTTAAGGTCATTTTGTTTTTATAAAAATGCCCCCCTTGAACACTTTAGTTTAGGTCAAAAACTAGCTGTAACAAATTATCAGGTGACATATAAAGCTGGGTACCACAAAATCAAAAATACCACGGTATTTAGGCAAATACTGCGGTATGTACCACGGTATACAACCTTGATTGAATGTTTGAGCTAGCTATAAAGGTCTCTGGCTGTTTTTGTTCTGAAGCCAATCAACAAGCGGTCTGTCATAAGTTTCTCGTTGTGTTATCCTATAATATTGTTTGAGTGAAGCTATATCTGTCCTAGTTGATCAGCAAACTTATAGGAGATTATAATTAAACCATGGAACTCCAGTTGATCTATGTAAAACAAAGTTAATTGATAAGTTATATGAAAGTCCCCAAAAAACGGTACAGGACTAATGTACCACGGTACGTACCATCACAACTTTATACCACGGTATACCGGTATACCGGTAAAACCACCAGCCTAGTGACATATGGTTAGTACTAGAACGCTTCACATTGGTCATTAGTCTGATGAGTGACAGTGTAGTCATAGAAACAGCACACTAAAATATAGTATTCTATTCACATTACCAGCATGGAAAAAATGTTCCGGAATGGTCTAGAAAGTTGTCAGAAAATGTATCCAATCCCTTAGATTGTTTTTTCCATTGATAAGATATTTATGAATGACATGATATTTCATGTGTGTCCAAGTGATATTGGATTAATTAAACGAGTTCAATAATTTGATATGACATACACATACATGAGCCTGTGGGTGAGAGTGCCTTATCAATTTATTGAACTAGGATCAAAATCCTAAATCAATCTTGTGTTACGGAATTGGTTTATCAAATGGATAATCTCGGTGTGAAATGAACTTTACACAACGTGACGTCATAACGTGTTTGGGTTATGTTCATTCTAGACTATGACAGCAAAAAGTTGGAACTCTTCATCACATTATGAGACTATGGTTTATATACATATCATGCAAGATTATTGATTTAATATAAATATAAAGCCCATAGAATTACAGTATATCAAATAATGAACTAATATCATGTTATATAATATTACCCATTTTTCATCATCCGCAGGTCTACATATGTAAAAGTTTAACTATCTATGGAAGTATACTTACATATTTTATCTTCCTATCTCATTTTCTAAGAAAGTTTTTTTCTTTATATCATTAGTGCAGAAGAACATAATACACTTTCCGATTATTGCCCACTGGGTAAGCTTTATTTGACGCCAACAAGCCCTTTCAACCTCTTGCCAAATAAAAAATTAACATATTTACTTGTCTTCGAAAGAATTTCAATAAAATAAGAAGTTAGGATTTTTTATGACAAATCCTGAAACATTGATATCAGTATAAAAGTTTCTGAGCCAGGGGGGGGGGGGGGGGGGGGGGCGTGTATGCACATAAAAATAATGATAATAAAACCCACTGACCCCAGTCAGAAACCACTGGCTAAATCACACCTTTATATGTATATTACACGTTCATTAAACATTATATCCATGCAATTGATACACTCCTCGGTCAATATCATTTTTTTCATTGCAGGTTCATGAAACATCACATTCCCTTTGACATAGGTCAATGATTGTATAAAAACAATATGGTGCTGTGTTATAGGCTCTCTTGTAACATAACTTTGAATTAGTGAAGATAAGTTGTTCAAAATATTCTTAAAACCCTAAATGCCTGATCAGATTTCTGCAACATAAATAACAAAATAATGGAAGATAAACAAGACGTTTGTTATTTTTTACTCTGGTCTTTCCCCATTGTGGCATTCCTAATTATCCTAGACATTAACCTTTCCAGAACTGAACATTCTAGCCTCCTACTAAAATTTCCACTCTCATGTTCCAATTTGTTCTGTTTTACATCGTATATTCAATTCAAACTTTAAATGTAAATTTTAATAACATAAGTAATTGGATGGCGTTACATCATATAGAAATATATACGTAACGGTTTAACAAAATTAGTCGAGTACTAGATTGAACTGGGTGTAGGAACATTTTCCCCAGTTCTAACGACCGTTTTATGCAAAGATAAATTTTTGTATAATCTCAGAGTTGTTTGTTTACAAAATTATAAAAGTTTTTCATCTTTTGGCACATACATATATCAAACTTGTCGTGTAACTAGTTATAATTGAGAATGTGAAACATATCCGGTGTAAACATAGTAATTATAAAAGTTTGCTTCAATTTGACAATTTTACTATAAAAACTGCATCTTAAACAAATATAATTTTTATTTATTGTAATTTACAACTACAGTTTTACAAATTCAGCTTATATATACAGTCTTCCTTATACTAAAGTTGAAACTAGACAGGATCAAACAAATAACAATTGTTTATATCAACATCCTGTTTCAGTATATAATAACATTGTAAAGTTTAATTTTATTTCCTTGTTTCTTAAGGAAAATAAAACTGAAACACTATAAACAGCTTAAAGCTTATTTCATGGATCTGTTAACTCTAAAATGCAAGGTTTTTTGTATTTCCTTGTTGCATATCAAAAGAAACTTGGTGTACACATGTATATTGATCTCCGCCATTCTGTAGTGTATATTGTGGTATGACTGAAATATTGACCAAAAAATCTCATTTCTTTGTCAAACTCAGTCTGCATTATATACCATATATCCGTTTACTTAAAATGCTTTATAAATTTTAATTAGTAATTATATTTCTCGACGTACGAAGCAATATTATACATATTTCTATATCATGTGAAAAGTTATACATATGTATGCAGCATGTTGCTTCTTGTAAAGAATCAAATCTCAAAAGTAAATGATATATTACATATTATTATTTTGTTGTTTCAATTTGGCATATTACCAGTCACTTAAAAGTGAAAATGATTTTGAATTATTTTAAATGAAAATAATAATTACATACTTTTGATATCAAACATACTTGAAACAAATATTTCAGCATATCTTTGATCTTTATCAATCATAAATACCTGAATTGCTCGCTTTCATCCGTAGTTTCGAATATCATCAGATTATATTGCTAAAATGAAAGTAGCTTTTGTGTATCGATGTGCAGCTTGTTTGTCGTTCACCAATTAAAATCTTCCAATACGGGTTTATAAGTAACACAAAGTTAGGACCTGTTAAAAAATTGGATATGTAAATTATGCATACCCAGTCCGTGTGTTTTACGAGCGAGTAACTAATCAGAACCGCCATCCTAAGTCACGTGTTTTTAATTTCCACATCCTTTCGTTTCTCACACGCGTACAATCCTGCAAATACCGTGTGGGCACGTCACAACGAGAGTTACAACGAGACATCGACATTTTGATTCCGTGGTCAGCAGAATCAGGGTTATAAATTACATTGTAAAATTTGATCTTAAATTATGGCTCAATTCCGTCATCACAAACATGACCTTTTATTCATGGCAAGGTCACCCCCGCGCGAGAGGAACGAAACCGCGACAACCACCGTGAAAGCATGACTGACCACCCTGTAGAGGCAATGCATTAAATTCCCATTAATCACATCACGTGACCAGGCAACCAGACCGATAACTATCACAGTCTTACCACAAACGACCGGGCCGACTCCGCGATTTAGACAAGCCTGTAGGATATATACATGTGTATTCTGTGGGCTAAAATTAACACAAGTGGTGAAATGTAGAACTGTAATTATAAATGATCGACCCAATTTTGATGTATATTTTTTTACGTGAGAAACGGTAAATCTTATCTGGTGTCTGTGTTTTCACTCCTGACTGGTTTTGTCGCCGTTCATCATTAGTATCAATACGGAGCTACACTCAGTATTTACGCATGGTCAAATACCATACATCAAAACTCCCTTTGAAGCAATATTTATCGCATTCGTCACAAGACTGTTTTGTGCAGACATGCAATATTTTATAAATTGGAACACAAATCTGTCACAGAACCGGTTACCTGACGGATGGTATATTGTGCACCGTTTAAATTTGAAATTAAATATTTCAAAACAAAGAAACACCAGCATGTGTGAAATATGGATTCCGGATTTTAAACATTATAGTTAACCATTTAGAACGGTGAACTGTTTAACAAAACCTCAACAATCAACAATTCTTACTAATATTCAAAAAGCGTGATATACTATTAAATCGCTATAACACGGCATGCCTGAAATAATTTGTAAGGGTATTGATATTTATGCATTTTTACGTCTTTCCTTTATCCGTATCTTTCCTTTATCCGTATCTAATGTTAGTTTGTACCTGGGAGGTCATACGAGGTCATGACCACAGAGCAGACATTAACAAGTACCACCCTGGTGTCCTGCTGTGATGGAAATATTCTTCATGAATATTCATGATTATTTACAACATAATAATATGTTTAAATTAATCATTTTTTTCCACAAACAACTGCATCGTATTCGTGTACCGTATCATATATTGCTTCTAAATAAGTATTCATTGTGTTTTTTCTTGCAATGAATCTCTGCCAATTGCACACCTTCTGAAAATATTCTTCCCTTCTCCCTCTGTCTTTCCTTTCTTTCCTCTGTATCTTACTCCATTTTTAAGTTATATTGATTACGTATTTAGAAATTTCCATCAGGTGTTGTCAAACTTATTGTTTATCAAACTGTTAGGAGAGGACTTGGTAAGTTGTGAGAACTTGTATGTTTCATCCCATGAATGTTATTTATCAAAATAAAAAAAAAATTGAACGGACCTTATATACATGTGTGAATTATATAACAATAGTTTTAGATAGTTTTAGATAGATCTGAAAATGTATGCAATGCACATTTCAACATGCATATTTCTTCGATTTAATAAAAGTTATAGCCAAAATAACAAACGCTTGAAACTAGTTATACTAACAATGGAAATATTTATATACATACCTATGAATACAAAAGTGTATGACTCAAAAAATATTGTTCTATTTTATGAAAGACGCATTTGTTCGCTTGGAAAATAATTATCACGTTTAAAGCTGGTGTCCAATAACCACGAATTTATTCTTTAGAATAAATAAAATGTAAACAAGAAGTCTTTTTAAATCCGTGAAGGAGTTAGCTGTGTAAACATAAGTTGTATGTAAATTACTTGGCTAGGCAGATGCCGAGCCGTCACGAGAAAAAGCCCCTGACAAAAGCTACTCGCTGATTGGCTGATCCGCGTACGTACTGAGAAAGTACACCACTGGTCCATATCGAGTTTACACACACTATTTAATTACAGGTAAAAATTGGGCAGTAATCTCATAACATTAGGGGGGAATATTTCTTTCGTTTTCTTGTAGAATTTCTTTAAAAAATAATAATTCTCAAATACATTTTTAAACGTCGATATTAATTGGGATTAAAATTGACCTCTCTGATATAACTTGATGAAATGTAATTCCTTTTTTTTATTTCAATTTTATTATTTCTTTTTAATTAAATTGACTAAAAATATAGTCAGAGCCATATTCTCTATTTTCCCTGACAAAGTATTATTTGTGTAATGAACTTGTTTATTTATACATGTATGTGTATTACATAATTAAAAAAATACTACTTATATATGTTTATACAGTTTTTCTTCTTTCATATATAACGAATTATTTATCTATATTTCAACTGAAAAACATATTTTGGGAAAATAAAATGAATTATTGAATTATTTGTGTGTCAGTTTTCTTTTATAGAAATACAATGTATACAATAATTTTGGTTGAAGATATTTTCTCTTTTAGAAATAAAAAAAATAACATTTCAAACTTTCACCATTATTTTAAAATATTACACAAATAGCACTTTAAAATTACCAATTTATTCTTGCTAATATTTGAATACAAATCTATCCAGCAAATATTTGTGTTGCCCTTTGTAGAAAACTACTGTCAAATGATATTTATGATTAAATTTATAACAGTACTTCATTTTTCTGCAGAACTTCAATTTGCTCCGAAATTGATTTGGTTTTTATCTATAATTATGAAGTACGTACAGGCTAAAAAATCATGATCATTTCATCATAATATTTCTTTTTTTCTACAATTACTTCACTTATACATGAACATGAATGTCTTGTGTTGGCTAGAAGTCCGGGATGAGGGCAAAGTTCAAAAAGAGCATTATGACAAAATGTCAAAGTTCATGCATTAATGTAAATTTCAGTTATTTCATTCAAGGTAATATATGCCCAAAAACTATTTCCATAATCAGCGTTTCTCATTTTTCCAGATCTAGAGAAAGTTTGTTAAAAATTCTTGGGTTTATTTCCTTCTCAGTAGTATATGGCATGCAGTTTCATAATATTTTAGAATAATATATTTCATTCTTACATGATCGCCCCAATAATTTCTGTATTTTTAGCATTAGCCAAATATTGAACTTAAAATCACATTATAATAGTTAGTATCAGTGTACTAGGTAAATTGTGGACATTTAATTAAATGGTGTGTCAGTTGTTATAACAGTTGAAATTTTGTTCTGCAAAAGATTTTGATTTGTGTCTTGTTTTTAAATGCATATGGAACAGACCTTGTATAATGTAATGGAAAAATAAATATTCAAAAGTCCATTGCATACATTGTCTTTGCTCAGTGAAATATACAACTTTACCTATCTGACTTATATTTGGAGAATAACCTTTATTCCTCATATCTGATAAAAATATTTCTTCGAAATCCGCGGGTTTCACACTGATTATGCGAAATATAAGCGTTATCCTTCTCGTTCAATAAAGATAATAATTGTTAGCGATGCCGTAACGAATCTGTGGGACAATTTGATTGGCTGAAAACTTGTGTAGATAGATTTTAGTTTTACGTGACTGATTATGCATACAAATTCACCGAAGCCCATCAGAGAAAGTTTCCCAAAAAGTTACATTCTTCATTCCGGTTCTTTGTATCTTTGTACACAGATTCTTGTTTGTGTAATTTCTTACGAAACTTTCACTAGCACTGATTAAAACTAGCTTCCTTTTTTATCTCTCCGGAGAGTTTCTAACAGTAAAACGGATACGATGAAATTTTTCAGTTTTGTTTTTAGTCTAAGATTTTGTGTGATTACTGCGATCATATAAGCATATTCTGTTTTTTTAAACCACCAATTGTTTAGTTTATTCTCCGACAACTCGTAAATTAGGAGGAAGAACTTTTCAATTCAGACAGCCTTGTCTAAAAATGTGAAACCGTATACCTCAAATCCCGGGATAGGGTATATTTAGTTTTAACATAAAGAAATATGTTATTTCTATATTTCCGGTCAGGATACTGTTACCGAACGTGTAATATACGAGCGGCAACAATTAACTCCGGAAATGCTCCGGTCTGCCCATCACAAGGGCGGGCAAACACACCTCTTGTCGGGTCGGTATCGACGTAACGCGAGCCGATTCTCCGGTTTTGTGTTTGGTAAAAATTACATAAGTTAAACATAATTTATGACATACACACACGAGGTCGGAGGTACTCTATTCACAAGGCCATAGTGACGTCCCGAATGTACCGTAAGACACAGGGACCTGCAAATCTGTTCCAATTTACCTAAATAGTTTAAATCCGCTTTCAGGAAAAAGTATTTATTCCATAATTATAAAAAAAAATTAAGATCATTAAGATTTTTTGCAAGATTTGTTTTAAAGAAACTTGCTTTTGCTTCTAAAAACATCTACCAAATTCATATACACACATAGGTTAAATCTGATCAAAACTTAACTGAACCGTGAAAAATTACCATGACCCTGCTACATGATTTACAGTCATTTATGACGCTTAGATGAAGAAGCGGGACCTATTTAACGAAGCTGGCAGTTCAGTACAGAACGCAGTGTGATACGATATTTACATGGCGCGATAAATGGACCATTATTCTCACCCTTTTGTAGCGACGAAATGGCGACGGTTGGGTCAGGCTCAACGTAATCACGTGACGGTCACTTCGAATCACCGAAGGGAACACACACGGGCGAAAAGTGTCGGCTGATATAATCGTATAAAATACTACATAATATAATTTAGTTTAGTTGTAATAACTAAACTATTCACAAGGCCATAGTGACGTCCCGAATGTACCGTAAAACACAGGGACAGGGATTTATCGACGGTTTATGTGCTTTTAACATGTTTTTATTTGTATTTGATCGGACAGGCACAAATTACATGTACATTGTACCTATTAGCCAAATGTTAATAGACGATGTGTGAAATAAAGAACCTTGTTCTCACTCCGTTTTACAAGGATCTGACAACATCCCATAAGAGGTCACGTTCAGATGACCCTTTTCGCCTCTTTACTTACACTAAAATAATTTTCCAATGACCTGTCATTTTGCAGCAAGTCATTTCGTCACACTATTCCACATGAACGTTTTGGTGACGAAATGACTAAACGGACAAATGCGATTATGCAAGCTTTGTTGCCTCAAAATTTAATTTCACTGTCAAGATTCCTACAGAAGTAATTTGATTAGCTAATGCAACAGATCAGCGGGACATGACCCCCTATGGGATTTTCTAAGATCTTAACGCAGCAGAGAGATCAATATATGATTTTAATGAGATTGACGATGTGTTGTGTTTTAAAATTTCACAATGACTGACAATCACAAGTATGGTGTCATATTCAAACTACTTCAATTCAATTCGTTATTAATTTTCAGTATTACTGCTTATAAATTTTACATAATTACAGGTGGATTCTTTTAATTGGACAATTTAGGTATGAGCAAGTTCCCATGAGAAAGTTATTGTGATTGGTCGGTTTAATAATACAAAGTCCGATGAAACGATTTCTTTGATTGCAAGGTGCAGACGGTTTTGTTCGCGTTTTAGGTTTTGTGCTGTATCAATGAATGACATACATCTATGCCGTAACATACATGATTGAAAGGATTTCTTGTGACACAGATAAAAATGGAGCCGGGATGGATTTCTGACGTTGTTGCCATAACAACCAATCATCTATGACGAGTTAGCAATTTCACATCTTCGATACTCCAGGGGATGATTACAATTTTAGATACCGAAAAAATCAATGTTGTATTCAGCTATTCAAGTTCCTGGGAAATCTTACAATACGCTGGTTTTGATAATATACTGAACGGATGCGATCGGCTTTAGTAAGAATTCTGCAGTGTGAATTATCGCTTCCTTTGTAGAGAATTGAACGATCGATGGGGCGACAGTGAAGTACTATCTGGTGTAGCACAGATGGTCTCTCATAGATCTGTTCAAGGTCATCGTGGTCATCGTCCCAGTGTCCAGCGTAAATCTGTTTTTTTATATTTATCAAATGTGCGTGAAAAAGAACTTAGTTTGATGATGGATTCAAGGTCAAACATATATTTCGTTTCATCATAACTTAGTTCGTATGTCGTCTCAGAGCGGTTCATGAAATATTGTCCTCATATTATAGGGCCTCTGCAACTATGCAGCCAATAACATTCTCCGAGCTGGTGATCATGAGCGCACAGCCGGTGCTGCCATTTCGGTGCTCAGAGCTATCAATCTACAATGTCTAGCACTGTCAAACGACGTGGTAATTAACAGCTGAGTAGACTGGAACAAGAGGAGTATCTTGCTCAAAAATACGACACAGGGCCGTGACGTGACTCGAACCAGCAACCCTTCGGTCACGAGCCCGGCGTCCTACCACTAGAGAACCGTTTCTCAGTTTCATTAACACCAAATATGAACCTGACGATCTATACTTAGAGTAAGATGAGGAAATGTCTCTAGTGTTATGTGGTGATGGAGGAGGGAAAGGCTATACCAGCATAACCCCTTAATGCATTTACCGTCATATAAATAGAACAATGTAAAGGCATGCAGGGTCACACACTGAATTGTCGACAGTGGTATCTGCAGTATGTTTTTATTTCCGTGTTATTTTCCGGTCTCGGTAAAATACTTCCAATAGTCAAAAATGTTATCTATATACAAATGTCGGCGCAGGCGGAAGAACAAACATGTTACGATGACGTAACGAACCCCGTGGTTTTACACCAGGAACACCCACACACAAGGTCAACACACACATTTATTAATCTCTATCTTTAACAAACGATAACAAGTGTAAACACAGCACCACTTGTTACATACGGAGGTTTATCAGCTTTTCATGCACAGGGATATCAATCTTTTTTATATATATATATATATGTAAGTATTATATATTTCACCCCTTACTACCGTAACGTTTCAATAACATTTTTCGTATTGATGTACTGGGGTATAAAAGCTATTTTGTTGCACGCGTACGTAACCCGACTAGTATAACTCGCTTATACTATAAGCGAAGTTCGTGTAAACTGTCGGTAACGACAATGGATTGGTTAGGTTCATTTCAGTTTGCGTCCTATAACAGCCATGGTCAGTTAATGACGTGCCAGGTTTTGAAGGTGGAGGAAAGCCGGAGTACCCGGAGAAAAACACCGACCTACGGTCAGTACCTTGCAACTGCCCCACATGGGTTTCGAACTCGCAACCCAGAGGTTGAGGGGTAGTGGTAGAATGTCGCAACACCTTAATCACCAGGCCACCGTGGCCCATTTCGGTAACGAGAACTGTACTGTTTTCTTGAAAAGTAACTTGTAGAATGCAGCTTTACGATCAATCGAAGTAGGGCAAATCCCTGAGTGATCACATGCATGCCTATTAATTATGAAAATCAAGAAATATCAGTTATAATTTCTTTACTCTCGGACCGAGTACATGAATACGCTATTGGACTATACCTGTTCTGTATATACATGTAGTATCAATATCAATTTTTAAATTAACAGCATCCGGATACCAGAAATAAATTGGCTTCAATTGAATTATCTACAAATTTATAATACTCGTATATATGTTACAGAGGTCATTGTTTCAAATGCTTCCGCCAGGAGTCGAACCAGGGACCTCTGTTTTCTAGGTTTACTCTCAACTGATCAAGCTATAGAATGAGCGCTCTAGTTGATTGGCATAGTGTATAGAATACATATAGTAGAAAAAATATTAAAAATTCTTAACGTTTAAGTTGCCTAAAGATGTAGAAATAGGTTGTACATTTTATGACTCACTTCAAAACATACTCAATAGCCGTAATGAAAAAGATCCTTAAAATTATCATTTAGTACAAAACGGCGAAGTTTTCTTATTTTTCATGCATGAACTGTATTTAATATATATTTCCACATAGCTGATGTTTTAAGGAACAGAAACACTTTTTTGTTTCCACAGAAATAAACCTTCATTATTTCGAAAATGAAAATGATTACTTAAAAACAGTAAGTATTGTGTAAAAATGTAGCAATGACTGTTATATATAACCTATTAACAAAATAACATTGAATGTTGATATTATAACGTAAACATGTATTTGGAATGTAAAATATTATATCAACAGGATTAAATTCTCGAATATAAAAATATTTGGCTGTCTTACTTAAAGTGTGTAAAGTTAAAAAATATGGTATATGAAAAATAGTACAAAGAAAAACACTTCTCCTCTAGATCTGCACAAAATACTGAACCAAATTGATAGTCCTAAAGTTAATTTATCCCGAAGAATCACATGAACTCTTCCAATTCAAAGGTTGGATTAGCTCATTATGAAATAGCAGGGGTGAAAGGTAAACATGTCTTCTATAATCATCAAAACTCAACATTAGACCTACTTTTTTTAATATACATTCGTTGTATACGATCTTACGCATTTTTGTTATTTATACTATATGTCCTAAATTTGTAAATATGAAAAGAAGGGGTAAATATTTTACTCTTTCATTTCATTATCAAAATTAGCACTTTTACTACGACAAAATGCTTTTAGATCCTGTTCTTGAAGTTTCAAATTCGTCAGCGTATTATTATTCTTTTTTAATTGTATTGTCATGTCATAAGATAACTTCAAAGTATGTGACGTCATTCATTATTATTTTATGACGTCATATATGCTATCTTTCATTAATCCACACGCGAAATCGAAGGGTCATGGTGATATTTGCAGAATTTATCGATTACATTTATCATTATTTTATGACGTCATAATAAATATTGTGCTATATTTCATCAATTCACGCGCAAAATCAAACGGCCGCGAGTGTTTTTTACAGAATAAAACTAAATCTATGTTTTCTTAAAATAAAAAACAAGTATTATATATAGGAAGTTCTTAAGTTACAATGAACCATATCAATATAACTTTTGAAAATATCATATATAAACTTAAAAAAAGACTAGAGAGCAGTTTCTCTTTATTTTCCAAAGCAAATAGAAATAAGGATTGACTAAAACTAATTAAAAAGCTGTCAGGAATTCAAGAATGAAAGTTGTTAAAACAAATCAAGGGGTTAAGACCTACAGTAATGTGTTTTCTTTCAAGCATTTCAGTTTATGAAATTACATTTTTATGATGGAATAGACTTCAATGATCAGAATTGTCAACAGAACAGAGATTGAAACTGTTTTGACATGTACATAACTATCAAATTAAAACTAAAATTTAATAATATACTTAACCCAATTTAAAATGTCTACTGTCTTACATACATGTAAAACTATATATTTAGTTATTTTTTTCGTAAACAGGAAATTTGAATTCAGGAATATGTATTCCAAGAACTGCTTTCATACTTCAAACAGTCAAAACACTCTTTGATAAAATATTTCCTACTTTGGTAATTTTCCAGCAAAATACATATCTTTCTCATATCTTTAATGAGGATACAATCCTCATTTATAGATAAAGTAATTCACTTGTATAGACATTTAATTCATTTAAATTAAAATGTTTTATTCGATTCAACTTTAATTTTTCATTTCAGTAGATGATATATATGATTTGTACTTTTGATAAACAGAAAGACTACATGTTTACTATGAAAACTTAATTTAACAACATTTTGAAACAATTTCATTCCATTCCTCGTTTTTCTTTATTTTAGGAAAGCAATGCGAGTGTTTGCTATACAGAGAAGCATTCGGTTGTTGAACTAGGGTGGAGGGGGTAGAGGTATATAAATAGGAAATAGTTTAGACTGAAAATAATTCTGAGGAATACGGAATAACAAGTACAGATAATTTCCCAGCAAGTAGCGCGTACTTCAATAAATTAGATATCCTTCCGCCCAGCAGGACTGACCGCTACGGGCCGTAATAGATACGGACGATGTCCAGCTGCGCTAGCGGCCCACCCATACCATAATTTGTACTCCCGGACTCGAGAGACCTATTGAAGATGACGTCACAGGAGAAAATTGCCTTTGTGGAGTCGGAAGCACATCTTGGCCCGCTTTCCACAGATTTCGGTTATTTCCCCCTTGTTGGATCATTAACAGATTCAACAAATTTCTCAATGAGGCGTTGATGATGTCCCGATAAAGCTTGTGTACAACTCTATATAATGAATTGAATTTAAAATTATTTACTAGGACTAATAGTCGTAATTAGAGGAATTTATTTTGTTCAAGGTCTTATGAATATTAATAAAATCTTAAAAATTTTAATGCATTCTTTTAAATTGTACTAATTGCGTAATATAAGCTATGGTTCCGATATCCTTTTCTCCATCACAGCAATTAGCCGTACACTTAGTCTAAACTCACAATTATTTGTTCTTCAAGATACAAAAGAAAGCACATTTCATAAACATTCCTGAAACAAGCAGTTCCTATATAGACAGTCAGAATACGAGTGAAAGGAACGACTGTCTATCACAACATCCTTCCATGCTCGATGTTGCCCATTTATACAGCTATGTAGATATGTGAGCAAAAAAGATAAAGATTAAAAATTTTAATGCCGTTTATGATACCGATGACATTTAAGAATCGCGGTACATGGATATCGATATCATAATAGGCGACGGTGTCAACTTGATGGATAAGTATTTCCGTCGCGCGTGGTGACCTGTACGCATGCGTGTATGGTACGGTCTCTACGAACGCTGCTGATTTAGATGGCACTGTGTGAAGGTAGTGTCTGTTTGTTCCATACAGGGGTTCTGAATAGAAAAATAGTTTCTCATATTGTACAAACTAAGTCTCGTGCATGTCTCATGAGATCAAACGAGAACTCGTTCATTGATATATTGGGGGTGCCGATGGAGACCTGACATGTGCTATTTATAGACTTGTATGTCAGGGATACCCTAAGAGAACCAGAGTGAGTATGTAACGAAGTCATTTTGAGGCTGTTGATTATCGGGGATCCTGATGGAGAACAGTGCAATTTATAGACTATATATGTCGGGGATGCCCACACTGAGCCGGTCTATTTATATGTCGGGATTCCCATGACGGATAAGGCTATTTTTAGACTTTTGCATATGTGAAATTCTAATTTTTCCGGGGGGTGTGTTTTATAGTGTTCCTTTTTTTATGTACAACGGGGTTAATCGTTAAGCAAATAGGAAGATCTCGGAGAGAAACTAATAAATACAATTATCCCACATATTGACCGTTTTAGATGGAGAAAAACACACCTTCACATAGAAAAGATCTGCGTACAAATAATACTACAGTGTAAAACGGTTTTGATTCTGTTTATCGCTGCGTGGTTGCGCACATATTGTCACCGACAATCGGGCCGATTTGCAACCCTTATTCATTTCATAATTTATACACAATAAAACCCCAAAACTTCAAAATCCCCCCACAGGATCGTGTGCCGTCGGTCCAAAGTTCACTCAAAATTTATATGCAACGTAGACATAATGTATGATTAAGTGGCGCCAATATATATCGGGATTTCGCTACGAACGATCTTTCCGGTACAATGTGCAGTAACTGTGACGTCACCATTTTCCGTCTTGCTCTGACGGGCGATACTGATACATACACAGACTTTATACGCTGCACTGCAGAAATTAAATCATATCATGATCAGATGTGGGGGAATTGTGCTTTAAAAAACAAACATCAAAGCTATCTCTTACGAATTATCAAATGTAACCAGCCAATAATATGGAAGCATGTTGTTGTTCTGCACGAGATTACCTCGTGCACCATATGCGCCAGAAAGTCGGTGTTGCGGAACGACGTTGTACGTGATCATGCGCTGTGACTCCAGATACTGCGCAATTGGAACTCCTCGCATCTATCTACACAGAGCCTCGAAATGACGTTGCTTCTTTTTTGGTTTCCATGGCAATATAATGATGCGACATGTCGCAAATGAGGGAACTTTTAAACGACCTATTACATAAAATATGCCCTTAACAATATTCAGTAGCGTAGATATTGAATATAATGTTTAAATCACATACGTGTTGTTCTAACAAAGCTATTGAAATATATTCATATATTTTTTCTTGATGGCTATAGATAATTATTGATTCAATTTGCTGTCTGAATATGTTATCATATGGAATAAATATTTATTTACTTATCTTTTTCTACACATAAACATATCATAATTAAATCGATTATGAATTATAACCCCGACGGTACATATATAATGGTGGTTTTTTTTACTTTTATTTTTATTATTATTTTCGACGGTCATAATATATAATGTGATATTTCAATTTGTTCATTTCAAATCCAATTTTCATATCATCATATCCTAATACGTATTGAATTGCCCCCATGTACGTGTCAACTCGTCCCCATAATCCCCAGCGGAGTCATGCCCTCGCACCTGGTTGCAGGCAGGAACATCTCGGGCATCCACTAAACCAGTCTGCATCTGTTCTTTTATAATTGAGAGGAGAAGCGAGACAAAATAAGCAAAATTCGTTTCTAATTTCGCTTTGTGTGGACACACGAAAGCCCAAGGCTTTATTCATCCCGGAGTGAACTGTCCGTCGACCTCTTGTGCGATTGACAACGATTTTACTAACACACACAGCTGTCAATTGTCACAGTAGTCCCCGTCCGTCCTCGGAGGCCCAGCTAGACTCGAAAGCCTTCGTGCGTAGAGAATTGTCAAACCTTCAAACCTAGAGGCTGATATATATATACGTCACACTTTGTAAGGACGCCCCCCGCGAAGAATCTCTTAGATACTAGTGATCGTTTACACTGAAAAGTGTAAATTATGTTTTATAGATTCAATTTCTTCTCCATTTTTTTATGTTAAAAATTTATTTTAAAGCATATTGTAACTAGTACCTAGTTTAAATAGTTTTTGATTATCATCACTAAACAGATAAGAGTTTGATATTATGAATATTTCATACATTTTTTTTTAATTATCATTTAATTATTATATTTCTTTATTTCTCCTTCGTGTGATATGCTAAATATTCTATCTTCTACATATTCAGATACACACTATTATAATTAAAATTTTACAACAAAAGATTTTCATCTTTTTTTTTTATTAGAAAATCTTGCAACTATGACAGTTTGGAAGAAAGCTAAGAGTTGAACAATTTCTAAAAACGTCTTCAATATGTTTTGAAATGGATTCCCGATATTTGAAATAATCAACTTAAAAGTTATGTATGAGGAAATTGATCTAAAGTTATTTGACATGGTTTCATAAACATGCCATAATATGAATGTAATATTTATATTTAATTTAATATGATATACAAAATTATTATACAGAAAATATAACCAGAGAAATATTGTTTCTTGCTGCAAGCAAGTCTTTTTGTCAATTAAACAATTAATACCCTTTACTTACCCAAATTATATATATTATAGGTGAATATTATTTTTCAAATATATAATACCTATATTTTGATTGAATCATATGACAGTGATACTGTAACCATGTATAGGACTTCAAAGCCCCCAGTGAGAATAAAACACATTTTTTCATCTTGCATGTATATATCTTAAGATTTTTTTTCAATGTAGCTTTATACTATACATATTCCAACAAATTTTAATTTACTTTAATATTCCACGTTTACACATATATCATTCATTAGTAGCATTTCGAATGTCTTCTAGATAGTATATTTAATATAATATACGTCGATGTAGACCAATCAATCTTTTTGAAACATTAATGTTGAGTTTCAGTTTACTGTGGGCCTGTATATAGAACCCCCTAGTATGTGACCTGCAAGCTTGCCAGAGTGTATATATATATATCTATTTAGTCACCTTCGGTGTGGTCTCCAGTCCGCGACAGGCTAAATTACACACATATACGTAATTGCCGTCTCCCAAGTTTTACCTATATATATTGAGATAAGGTAAGTAAATGTGATACCGGGTCTAGATTCCGGTGACGACAATCTCCGGCTTACACACACACAAAGAAAATGCCTAGGTTGCTTTCTCGGTATCGCGGGTCTACTGTACAGCGCTGACGCCATTTTGAAACGTTCAGATTAGGAGCGTGTGTGAGGTCAAGTTCGTTGTGTTGATTGTAACAAGATAAACACGCATGCAAAAACCGACTTTTTACGAAATTTACAAGAAATTAAGATAATAAATAAAGTCTTCTTACCTCGGGTCCTTCACGAGACTGCAAGTTAGTAAAAAATCACCCTCAAATAATATAAACGAATTAATATACTCCGGGCTCAAAAATTCGCTACAGATCACGTGATTTTCTCATTATCTTGGGGGTATTATATATGCGCCGTGCCGTTATTTATAGATGATTTTCCCCGCGGACCAATCAGAGTCGAGTAAGAAATCGCTGGCCATTCAGATGTCAGCTTGCCGTGAGAAGCAAACAATGAACAGCGGCTTGCTCTAAGGTCGCTCGAGACCCAGGTTTTACGCTTTACTGATTTCCAATAAAAACATTCTCTCTGTGTTTGCGACAGTTTCATCGGGCTAGTTGATCCCGTCGTGTAGAAGAAATATGGATTTATTTAATTATAGCTTGGCGGTTCGGGTTTTTTTTTATTCCGGAATAAACGTGAAGCCCTTTATAAATTAATATAAACTTGCCCTATGCATAGTTGTTAGCTTTCTCGACAGGGTATTTTCATACTGTTGAATATTTAATCATAGACTATATTTTATATACTACTGTATATTGTCGATTAGTTTTGAGGTACTTTGAAGATATGAACAATTAACATTTTAATAAATAAGAATATTTTAAACATTGAATATTTTTTCTTACATATTAACAGTAATTTGAGGAGATATATTTTTTGTAGCTAAAATAAAAATTCAATTGAGAATATTTGGCAATATATGTTTAAAAAATTTGTTTAATAACATTTTCATGTTCTCTCAAAATGTCCAATTTATTTTGATGTATGAAAATTATTCCACTTACTCAAAAATGTTTGTCAATAGGAACATCTTAAATTTTTAAATGTATGATTAATAATTAACAGTCAAAAGGAATTTCGTTACATAAATATATGAATTTCCAAATAATTTATTTGTATTATCTATATTAAAGATAATTAATAATTTTAGACATTGGTCTGGTTATACATGCAAAAGGTATTGAATAAAATTCAGAAATGTCTGTATAAAAAAAAATCATTGATTGGAGCTAGAATACAAAAGATTCAAATTGAGAAGGTTACAATGGTTTTGATAAATTATTGTATCAAATTGCTATGATAAAAGTCAGTTATCAAATTTAGTGTACAGATATCTGCTCTCGATTGTGACATTATTTTTCAGTCGTGTTTTACATCGAATTTCAAACGTTTTTGAATAATTTTAATAAAAAAAAAAAATATTTTGGATCTGAATAAATTATTCAATATTATTTACTTGTTGATCAATGAAAATACTATCAAATAATAAAATCAAATTTATTAAACTATCTTTATTACAATTATTAACAATTATTATTTTAAGGTGGTAATATAATTTGCATATTGAAAATGAAACAACTTTAACATTGAACTGAATTTGCATATAAATGTAAAACTATTCCCTCGAGTGAATTGCTATTCCAGTGCCAGCATGATGGGTTTGTTGATGCTGCTGTTGTTGTTGTTGATTTATGTTTGTGTTGTAAATACGTAAACATACAAAAATAAACAAAAGGAAAAATATTAATATATATGTTAAAATAAGATGTATTTCATACCGTTAATTTCTGATCAAATTAACAAATGAATAAGGTTTTAAAAACATGTCATTTTTGTGTCAAATACATTACAATTCGAAATTGAACCCATGTTTTGAACTTGACATTTAAGATATTTTAAGTATATTCAGAAAATAATGTTGATTTTACTGGTTGAAGACTAGTGCTATAATTGTTAAGAATTGTTCAGAAATATACTGAACTCACGTGATTTCATAAACGGTATGATGTAAAATTGAACCTTATTTTCGTAGAAGGAATCGTTTAACATCATAGCAAATACACCGTGAATTTCTGTGATTCATGTTTCAAAATGAAATTGATCTTTGGATATTTTGCAGTCCAAATTCCAACGCGTTGTAAAGCTCTCTCTCTCTCCCTCTCTCTCTCTCGTAAGACAAGTACGACGAACCGTTACCCGATGTGGGGCTACTTGTCAATCTAACAAATCCTTTATAGTCATATACTATCTACGTCGAAAACATTTGTCGAAGTACAGAAATTGAAAAAAATGTATAGTCGCCGACACATTATTTCGAAATATATTTCAAGTTGTCACGTGATACAAATTTGTCAAGGTCGCGTGGGGGTCACGTGCGAACGTAGTAACAAGGTAACATGGTAATGTGTGTTTTTGATGCACGTGTAGACTAAAATAGGCTTCCGTTTTACATGCATGATCTAGCATAACATGTTAAAATATCGCGATATTTGTGTATCTCTGTTTCCGGTTATCCTCGTAGATGTCGATGTCGCTTTGAAGTCTTTATGATGTAAATTATATATCTTATCAATCCGATGCTTTGTATGTAATTAAGAAAAAAAAATGTATGCATTCATTTTTGACACACAAACACAAACAAATCATGCTGAAGACTTTGAATTAAAACTAGGTCACGTGACGTTTTAGATTTTTACCGTTATGTATCCGATACACGTAATCGCCGAATTACAACGAATCACGTGTTCATTCGGCGAGACATTCGTGTTTCAAATCAACGCTGGTCGGAGCTGTGTGTTCACATTATAATGGATAATGAAATCACTGAAATTAGACAAGCTACACAATAGGCAAGATGCGAATTATCCATGAGATTCTTGTTGAATGAAACCGTCGTGAACTTACTATCTTTGATAATAAATACTATTTAGCAATCTCTTATCCATTGCGTACGTAGTTGGTATGACAGAACCAGCTTCTATATTTTGGGGTGTGTTTGAATTGGGTGAAAGTCGGGGGGGGGGGGGGGGGGTAAAGGAGGAGTATTTCAAGGTGTTTGGCTCTTAATCATGAGATTCACCATTTCTATAACAATTTGGAAATTAAAAAATGAATAAATCAGGGTTTTCTCGTATACTCCCTAGGGGCCACCATTCACTATATATTTCCATACAATTTAATCTAACGAGTACATCGACCTAGCCCGCTGTATTCGACATATCGAGAACAATGTCCTAGCCCGTAGTACCGTCTCACTCGTGATGCGAGACAGCGAGGCTACATCGCCTGACCAATACGGTATTTTTTCTGTGATGGGCAATCTACGTCTTTTAACAACGGTAGTTCGCTTGTACTCTCAACATCTCTCTCCTAGTGGGTCCACAGATTTATGTCGTAATATGTAGTTCATACAGCGATGAATAACCTCTTAGTGTCTGACCTATAAAAGGTTTATGGTAATCATGAACCTCACCGGACTAACGAATGCGGTCCTCGACCCCGTGTGAGGTCGGGAGTTGCGTGCGCAACCTGTCAGCGGAGAGTCCAAATCGTATCTGACAAGTGACCTCTAAGAAGCTCCGCCCTGAGTTGTCAGCGTAGCGACATCTTGCAAAATCATAAAAGATTAAAATGTATGCGTATTGTAATCCTATATGCTGTTGCATACGGAATGAAATAAGAAATTACAATATCTGACAAATCTCGTTGCATAGACGTATATTATATTATATTATATACGTCTCTGATAGTAGGTAAATACATTCATCCAGAGACGTATATAGCACGTCTCTGATTCATCATACGTTAAAATAATGATATTTCCTAATGATTTATGAATCCCAATACACAAGATCTTGTGTAATAATAATACTGAATAAAGGTTAAACACTAATAAAATATCTGTTTGATTTAAACAGTATTTTATTTAGTATAATCATGAATATACAATACAAAATGAGATCTGATGAAGGATTTAGAAACAAGTTAGTAGCTTATATTCATCCGTTTATCTATTTGACAAATTATTATTAAAAACACACTATCGATTACATAAAACATATAACACAAACCCAACATATAACATAATTCGTAATTTAAAAATTATTTGATATAAAAGATTAAGCAAATTTAAATTTTCTGAATGAAATTCTTAAAAATATAACCCAATTTGCTAACATTTGATTTTTCAATATAATTACTTGTGTGTGAAATAATTTTGTATATGTATATTCAGACTATTCTTGTTTATATGTTGATTATATGATGTAATTATTCTATATATGAATCTCCATTTGTGGAGGAAATAAAGAGAATAATGATAGAGACTTAGGTCATAATTTAATAACATAAAATCAGATTACACAGCGAAACAACAATGAGATTGAACAACAGGCGTAGCCTAAATTAGCTCTTTCCCACTATAATTAAATTGTTTGCATTTGGATTTTGGGAATGAAATATGAAAATAAGAGGAAAATGTGCAATCAGTTTTGTCTATCTCATTCATTTAAAATTAGATGTGTTTAAACTTAACAAGTTAATAACCAACTTCATGATTAATTCCCTCAAAATGAATTTTCCAATTTGGTTGTGAAATTCCCTAGTACTGCTGATTCTGATTTTCCCCGTGTGGTTTGTTTAAAATTATAGATAATCTAGATTCTAAATTTCTCCATGAATTAAATTAAATAATCCATGTCTGATATGAATTTGTAATAACTGCAATATATGTCATCTATGTTAGAAATATTCTAATGAAATAGTTTTTGCATTAAATGTATTTTTAATAAAGTTTTTCTGATACTCAAAGTGGGTGTCGATGTTAAGATTTAACTTACTATGGGAAAATCAAATTAATAATCAGCTAACTCTTGCTGAAAAGAGAACAAATTATATTCAATAAGCATAGTAATATAATGACGAAAATAACCTAAAATATTATTATTGGGTAGTGGTATTAAAAATTTGTTAACCTTAGATTTCACTATTTCTATATAAAAGTATTTTTGTACGTTTATAAAGATAATAATAATTCAAGGTTCTTTTATATCATTTATCAAAACCTTAAAGGCCTAATATACGTAACTTCAATAATTTTTTCGGGATTCTGAAATATTATGAAAACATTCCAGTTGATAACCATGCAAAAATAAGTCTAAAGCGAAGTAAACCTGAGCGGTAACTAACAAGAAACTCGTGACAGAAAAATCCAAAGAAATGAAAATGATTCAGGTGTGGCCCACTTCAATAACAAACTGAAGTTAGAAGACAATTCAAAATGGACCCGTGTTTACAAATACCGTGTTTCAACTGCTGCTGTATCGGTAACTGCGTAGTAATTCATCTTGAATATTGCTGATATCAGTTAATCTTAAATAAATCTGTAAATATATTAAGGAAATAGACTTGATTTTCGTTTCACGTTTTGCCGAAAGTCACGTATATTGGGCCTTTAAAGGTTTTCTTAAAGCGGTTCACAAATTATTATCCGTGGTTATAGGGCATTAGCAACCAGCCAATATCGTTCTCAACTCCCTGGGGAGCATACAACCGGTGCTGCCATTTCTGTGTTCACAGCTAGCATTCTGCAATTTCTAGCAATACCCAACTACGTACTCATTCACAGCTGTGTAGACTGGAAGAAGTGGAGGAAAGCCGGAGTACCCGGAGAAAAGACACCGACATACGATGGTTCAGTGACTAGCAACTGCCCCACATGAGTTTCGAACTTGCTTCTCAGACGTGGATGATTAGTGGTTAAATGTTAGGACACCTTAACCACTCGGTCACGAAAAAAAGAAAGAAAAGTGACTGGGTCACCTGCCTGACCACGTAGGTTTTCTCCGGGTACTCCGGGTTCCTCCCACAATAAGACCCCCATGCGCTGACATCCCGACCAACAAGGATGCTTAAAATAAGTTGGATAACTTGTTTCATAATTCTTGAAAAATGAATAAAAAATATTTATTTTCTGTAATTAGAAAGAAATCAGTTAACGTTTTAGTTGAAAGTCCTCTCTGTTCATGCGAGGTTTCGAATGAAACAAACTTTCATTATACATATAGCGACGCCCTCAATGCGATGATCTCAAAATGACTCACTTCAATGCAAAAATCATTATAATCTAAATGAAAAGTTGCTAATATTCGGATATGAAAATCTCTCTCGCAGAATATAGGAATTTCTTTGGCCGTGTTAAAAAAATTCTCATTGCTTCAAAACTTTTCTGATTATATCTGAAGTAATCGTGTATGAATTTACAAAGCATGTTTGCATACTGTTTCACACTGATGCATTTTGTAAAATTGATATGATTAAATATGCACCTATGTCTATTATAAATCCAAATTTCTTTCACAAGAATTTTGTACATTATCAAATTTGTCCATCTCAAATATAAACTCCAGTTGAAGGAAATGGATTAGAATTAGCTATACCGATTGTTTTAATATTAATTGTTTCTATATTTTCCTGTTGTGAAAATTTGTTGAAACTTGTATTGTAAATCGAAAGAACCGGAATAAACCTTCTATAAACGTTTATATTAAATCTTCTCGCATATTTTTGATGTAATGTAATTATATTATCCTTCAATCAACATTGTTTGAACTAAATTCTTACTTAGAATTAAAATTATGTGTTAATTTTGTTATCGCACGGAGTAATATTTATAACGATATCTATTTTAACATGAAATTAATTACAATATATTTTCTAAAAATAGCATGTCCTTGCTGCATCATTGATTGCTGAACATTTAGATGTAAAACAGTTCATATATTCAGATCATGTTTGAAAATAATTATTGTAATATTTTGAATTTGTAAATATTTTATCTGAGAGACATGCAAAGTCAATAAAAGGGGAATTGAACTTATTAAAGGCCCAATATACGTCACTTCAGGAAATTTTTCGGGATTCTGAAAAATCATGAAAAACAATCCAGTTGATAACCATACAAAAATAAGTCTAAACCGAAGTAAACCTGAGCTGTAACTAACAAGAAGCTCCTGACAAAAAAATGCAAAGAATTGAAAATAATTCAGGTGGTGCCCACTTCAACAACAAACCGAAGTTAGAAGACAGTTCAAAATGGACGCGTGTTTACATATACCGAGATTCAACTGCTGCTGTACCAGTAACCGCGTAAGAATTCATCTTGAATATTGCTGATATAAGTTAAACTTAACTAAATTTACACATATAATAAGTTATAAGGCTTGATTTTCGCTTCAAGTTTTGTCGAAAGTTACGTATATTGGGCCTTTAAGGATGCAGTGTCGATGAAATACTGACTAGCATGAAAATCGATATCTAATGTATATGTGAATATTCCAAACTACTTCTGTTCAATTATTGGCTGTCATGTAAGACATAGACGTATACGACGCGTCAACACGGCCGTATCAGATAATGATTGGTTGTCAAAAACGTAAATAATAATACAGCTACAAATTTAACGCAGGAGCTAAACTTCTATTTACGTTTTCATTAACCAACATACAGTTGATGCAGACATTTAAGCAATGAACTACTTTCAGTTGGCATTCATAGGCTATATGAATGCCAACTGGTGGAAGGCAAATTCAATGAAGTGCGGAGGCGCTTCATGTTGGTTTTGCCTTTGTCCAGTTGGCATTCATATTGCCTATGAATGCCAACTGAAAGCAGTTCAATACTTATATTTACCATTTTTAGAATATGTTCATTTCATAAAACAATCAATAACACATTTTATTTCTCAGCATTTAGCTCAAATAATGTATTTGTCGCATACGCTTGTTCAATGAAAAGAACAGCCATCGCCCGGGGAACGGTCAATGGTATCCAACGTAACAATTATAACGTCATAATGATGATGACGCCAACAATCGGTCATTGGCATTCATGGCCTGATGAATGTCGACTGAATTTGGTAGGGTTATATAGTGGCAATGCCATTCAATGGTAAACATATATAAATAGTATAAGTAAAAGCATGTTTTAACGTCTGTGTAAATCCTGAAAGAGTACAGCCACCTGTTTATAGTCCATGGAGCAGTGCAGTCTCAATTGCCATAATTATGACGTCATAAGCATAATGCCATCACAATGTCCCAATGTAGGATATTGGGAAATAATAATGATAATAATTCTAGGTTCTTATATACCACTTTATCACGACCTTAAAGGCCGTCTCAAAGCCGTCCACAAGTTATTATCCGTGGTTATAGGGCCTTAGCAACCAGCCAATATCGTTCTCAACTCCATGGGGAGTATACAACCGGTTCTGCCATTTCGGCGCTCACAGCTAGCATTCTACAATTGCTAGCCCTACCCAACAACGTACTCATTTACAGCTGAGTATACTGGAACGAGCAGAGTAAAGTATCTTGCTTAAGGATACAATACATGTGCCATGAACAATATCAAATACTGGGCCCGGTAGATTCATCTAGTGCTTGTGCAGTGGAAAGGCAAATGTTGTTGATTATGAAAATACCTGGCTGGGGAGATGCCATCAGACTGATTCAAAGAGGTAAAAAAAAAACACGACGAACGAGTTTGTGTTTAACATAAAACACTTAGGATCTCAAAAGGAGTAAAACAACATGAACTGAGTAGACGTCAAAAGGGTGAAAACAACACAATTCGAACTCAAAATCGATTAAACTAGGGGCAAAATATGCACAATGGAAAAATTTACACGGATACCTTCGTGAAAGTTCAAGAGAATAAGGCCAGGCGTTCCGGAAGAGTAAGTGTCTTCTGCTTTATTGGCGACACCCGCCATGTAAATCTTGGTCACATCCAAGTAAACATCAAGTTCTCAAAATGAGAACCGAGTATCATTGTCAATCGTAACAAGTAAACGCACTAATGAACATACTCAAAAACGTCCATCTTCATATCACTTAAAGACACAGAATATTTCTCAATGAGACAAAAATGGCGACCATAAAACTTGCCCATAGTCTTCATCAACCTGCACCTCCCGAATTCCTGTGCCGTACGTTTGTTCGACAGCAGCTGACATCTATCACGAAAATCTCGATATTCAGAGCAAGCCCTAGAATAACGAATCAGCTGCGACATGTAAACACCATAGGATGGAGAAGCAGGGATATTACAGTCAAGAAAGGGAAAGTTCACGATAGGAAAATGGAAATCGTCACGTTTATCATAAAGCTTAGAAGTAAGCTGCCCGTGATGGTCATAGTTTTAGTAAAGATCGAGGTAAGAAGCTGATGTAGGAGAGTCTGTTGTGTCCTTAATCTCCAGGTCAGTAGGGTATATACGAACGACTCGGTCAGCAAATATCTTTTTGTTTATAGACAACACATCGACGATATACCAGAAAGGGAAATTAAAAGATTTGGTAAGTTTTTGTTACCCGTCCTGATAAACCCCTCGATAAATTCAGCCTCGTATGAAAACAATAACAAGTCCGCTAAGAGTTGGGGCACAGTTTGTTCCCATGGGAATGCCAACGGTCTGCTGGAAAATCTTTCCTCAGAACTCAACAAAAATATTGTCGACCAGGAACTCAATCATCCTTACTATAGCTTCTTCAGTATATTTCATTTTAGCTGTGTCGTATTTTTCACAAAGTATGCTCCAAGATAAAAGAGCTCTCATAACAAGAGATCGAAGACGTTCCTTCATTTTTTATGAGGTATAATAGTGTACAGGGTGGAAACATCAAATGCTTTGACCGAAAAGACATGATTTAGGAGGGTGTGTGTAAGATTGATCAAAAATTGAATTAAACTGCATAACACAGGTGTTTCGTCTTGCTGGGACTCGTCAGTGATGCTTAGCAAGGGTATTAAAGGAGGCGATAGACTGGCTACCAACTCTTTAGTTTCTAAAGAGAATTTATCTACTTTGTTTTATTACTAGCTTATCTCCCGCTTATTTCAAACTTAGGATCAGACATTCAAGTAATCAAAATTATTTGACTATTTTTTATCAATACCTGTATACTATTCTAGGGACGGGAGTCAGTCTAATGAGGCGACTGAGGAGACAAAATTGACAGGGAAAAAACCAGATAGGGAGGTGAACTAGCGCTATGATCCAATAATTTTTCTGATTTTCAAATATTGAATAATTTCAAACGATCCTAATGTACATGTGTATATTCTTACCCTTGCCACTATTCGACTGAATTAAAACGTGGCATGCAGGTTACAGCAAACTTCGGGGACTTAAAGTCGACAAGATTAAGATTTTTATGTTTTTTGTTTTGTTCGAAGGAAGGCGTCGAACAAAACAAATATTTTATTTACTTAACTTACACGAATGCAATCATCCTCTATCGCAGATATATTGATCATGACAATTAAAAAAAAACAAACAAAAAACAAACAAACAAACAAACAAAAAATATTACAGCGTTTAAACGTGGTAAGCGTTGAGATAAGACCATTTGATGAAAGTAAAAACCGACGGAAATTTAGTGCACCGAAGGTTGTATAGCGGTCGCCGATGAAACAGAAGACGCTTACTCTTCCAGAACACCTGGTCTTATTCACATGTTCTATTTCAAGGATATTAATGTTAACATTTCTTTCATTCTTCATATTTAGCCACTATTTTAATCCATTTTGAGGATGGATTATAGTTTTGTTGGCGCTTCGGTATTCCCCGATTTCTGTTAAAGCTAATATTTTAGCGTGTGGATTTTTTCGCTTTGCCAGCCCGCAAACTGTTCGCAGTGTGGAAATTTTCGCGCTGCAGTCATGCTGTTTTGCATTGTGTACCTATAGTACTATATTATACACTGTGGAGTTGGAGTGGTGTCAATACTGCAAATTTGTGTTTCATATGAATTTGAAATTAACTCAATGGATCCATTTTTTATAACATTTATATTATATTTCATTGACGGTTAAAAGCATGTGAAGATGGATAATAACAATTAGTTTAGTTTAAACATATGTTTATTGCTTCAGAACACAACTTATAACTTATAAAACACCTCTCCTCCATATTTTATTACAACAATGTGACAGCAACAACGGATATTTATAATAAGCAAATAAGTAAATAGAAGAATATAATTAGAAATTGAAAAGAAAACAGAGAATCATCCAACAATGAATGTATGTATAATAATAATATTTGCTGTACATACAATAACATAATTGATATATTTATCTGTGATTCATCAGGAATTATGACTGCATAAATTTTTACCTGATATTTTTTAATCCGATTGTTATATATGGAAGTAAATCTGTGTAATAATCGAAATTATAGTATTCCATGCAAATAAAATAGAGAATATGAAAGCATGTAAATACATCCATACAGTACATTATTATAGTCCTACAACTGCAAAGCTCGTTTGCCAGATATTATAGACTTAGCGACTTTTCTTCGACAAAACACGATGCACAACAGTTTTAATGCCTACACAATTTTAGATAATATTTAAAAGACATTTGTTTAGCGTATGGAATTGTTCGCCTTGATAGTGAGCTTCCAAACTGTTGTGGCGTTGATTTTTTCGCACTGTCAGTCGTACCATTTTTGCTATGTGCCTATAATACATTGTTTAATATGCTCGCATATGAATGTATTTGCAGAGGTTTAATGCAAGCGAAATAAGTGAAAATTTCCACGCCGTGAACAATTCAACTATTACATTACCACACAGATAATTATATGTTGAATTTGTATTTAACATTTTTCTCTAGAACCAGCAAATTGTTTTACTTGAAAATAAGCTTACAAATTGATTCCAATTTCCGTTCATTGTGATGATTCAAAAAAAAAAACCAAGAATATCATCTGTTATTTGAAAGACTTAAATACTGATAAGTGCTAAATTCATTTTACCAATCAGGACCACTCACTTCTTACGATGGTATTTAGGTTTCTTTCGGGATGAAACAGAATGCTTTGTCTGTTTGTTGTAATTGACACACTTCGCCAGCTTGTTGTAATTGACATACTTCGCCAGTTTGACATGATGCATCTCGACGGGTGACACACTTTTTCCCTTTAGAAAGATATTGCCTAACATTCTGACCTTTCGTGGAATCATGACACATGTTTGTTACCGCCATTATATTCCTTCATGAACTTATTTAACTGATTTAAAGAATGTATAATTATTGTGTGACTATAACCAAAATAAGGCATTTCGGGAACGTTTTTGTTTCCACATTAACATTTGTTTTGGAAGGATGGAGAGGTGCCAATAAAAAAGATAACAAAACATAACCCAACACATTTTTAATACTTATATTAACATGATGTTTGATAGCTTGGTTTTGATGACGACCAATGTAGTAGATATGTTTACTAATATATGTTGTTTTGTTTGTTCATCCATCAATTTATTTGCATTCTGTAAACAAGTAAACCGAGTACTAGATTGAGTAAATTCAAGTAACATAAAAGTGTGAGGGTCTAAGGTCGGTCTGGGTACCTGAAACATATTATATTACTTGGGCCTTAGCTGTAGCTATATATAGTATACGAAACACGTTAATATTATTCTAATTATATTTTTGTGTGCTTTGATTTACACGGAGGCACGGTGGTCTAGTGGTCGGACGCCGGGCTCGAGTCCCGGTCACAGCATTTGTGGTGTATCCTTGAGCAAAACTTTACTACGCTTGTTCAAGTCTACTCAGCTGTAAATGAGTACGTGGTTGGGTAGGGCTAGAAATTGTAGAATGCTAGCTGTGAGCGACGAGACGGCATCACCGGCTGTATTCTCCCCTTGGCTGGTTGCTAAGGCCTTATAACAACGGATAATAAGTTGTGAACCGCTATGAGGCGACCTTCAGGTTATGATAAAGCGGTATATAAGAACCTCGATATATCATTATTATTATATTATCTATCTTCTTCATTACATACTACATCCTGTAAAAGTGGAATTTAAGTGGGGTTTAAGATTGTAACATTATTGTAGTGGTATTTGCTAAGCACAAAAAATTGTATGATTCAAGTATGATGACTGAACAAATAGTTGGGTTGGGATAATGTTCATATATTTTTTCATGGAAGGGGTGAGGGGGAATATTGAAAGAAATTACAAAAAATAACCAAACACTTTTGTAGTTCTCTTGAATATCATATTTTAAAGTTTGGTTTTCATACCTACCAATGCAGTAGATAGCTATAGGGTAAATTGTATATTTTTTCGCGATTTATTTTCATCCTGTATAGACACTGGATGGAGGTATTTGAGTAACATGGAAGTGTTAAGGGTCTGAGAGGTCGGTCTGGCTTCCTGAAACTTTTGTTTATTATTTTGGCCTTAATTGCAGAAAAAAGCATTTCTTTTTTTTCAGTATTTTATCTTCAGCTGATGTCAGCTGCTGACAAACAAACTTATGGCAAAGGGATTCGAGAGATACAAATTGATGAAGACTATGAACGATTTCCATGGTCGCCGTCTTGGTCTCATTGAGAACTATTCTACAGCCTTGCATGCTAATTATGAAGATGAACGTTTTTGCTCATTAGTTTCTGCTTATTGCGATTGAGAATTATGCCTCAGTTCTCACATTGAGGCCATGCCATTTACTTTGATCTGATCTAAATTTACATAGCAGATGTCGTCGATGAAACAAATAACGCTTAATCTTCCAGGACAATTGGTCTTATTCAATTGTACCCTTTCCTGTAAATCTCTTATTTGTTTATATTTTGCTCCTGGTTTATTTGATTTTGAGGTCTGATTTTGCAGACAATTTAGTATTCTCTGATTTTTTTTATATAATGCATATGTATGTCAAAAAAAAAAAAAAAAAAATTCGTTGGTTTATAAAAAGCCTTCATAAGAACATCTATAATTTAACCAATCATTTAGATGAATACTTGAAAAAGACTAACATAAATGCTATTTTAAATGTTTATCTCATTGCTACAAACGATTGTAGTTCACATTTGAATGTACACGATTCGATTATTTATTGTGTACCTATGCATACATTATCAAATTTATATTATGCATTAAAACATATTGAATACATTTTTACCTATTTATTATATACTATTACATCAAACCATGTACACAAATATGTATTTGAATGTATAACTTATCCGTTTTGATTAAATTGTTATTCATATCATTCTATATGTGTACACTTTTGTGTTCATTGTTTCGAAAGGAGAAGCATTTTATTGTATGTTTATATGTGTTAACAGTATCGTGTTTCTTTCTGACGTAAGTACACTGTATTCACTGAAGTTTTGGTTAAAACTTTCTTCTTCTGATTTTCTTTTCTCAATACCTGCTTTATTTCTTTCTTTCATAATGACCCCATTTATTCTCTTATCTTTCATGTAATTTAAAATATATCATAAACACAGTAAATAACACTGTACATGTATGTAATGGCTAATTTCTCTTTCCAGTTTCTGCCTATAACATTACAATGCATTTATACATGTTTTTTTTTTTTTTTTTTAAATATATCTCCATTTACGCTTTATTGTATTATGCTGATTTAGAATTAAAATCTTTAAAAAATGAAAACAGAATATATGGAGATATGTAGGTGATATGTTTATTATTGAGATTTAAAGAGAGTTGGACATTTATATTTTATTTATTCGTTTTGAAAGGTACATTTGATATTAATTGATAGTTTTTAAAAAGAATATAGGAAGAAAAAAATACTGAAACACTGTATATTCGGAATGAAAAGTATTTGCACAGGAATTTGTTGATGCTTATAATTTTTGTTGTCAGAATATTGTTTACACAGATTAAAATATACAGAGTGGTACATGTACAAATATATACATAACTGTAATAGCGGCCTCGAGGGTAAATAGCAGGTAATTATTCACTTACCTGCATATTGTCACAACATTAGACATTTCTAACGGCTACATAAAGGCGGCACGTTTGTCTTTGTTACCTGGCCATAATGCAGTTTCACAAACATGTTAGTCCGTGCCTCATACCTCAGGTGATATATAGGTAACCGACAGAACAGTTACTTATCATATATACAGAGATGTACAATTAATTTACTAGGCCCACATAAACGTATCCGTTAAAAGATTGAACATATTTATATTATGTATGTATACTATTGCTATAACCAAAATAAAATAAAGTTTAAACTAAAAGATTCAACAATATACAGCAAAAGACGGTTTTTTCTAATCCATTAGAATATATCAAATCCATTAAAACATATTAAATCAATTAATATGTATTAAATCCATTTACATGTACTAAACTCATTAAAATGTATTAAATCCAATAAAAATATTAAATGCATTAAAATGTATAAAATCCATTAAATATTGAGTATAATATTATGTAAACTATATTAGATTAATTGATTTTATTATTTAGTATGGTTTAACATTATTGGTTATATCATTTCTAATACATTTTGTTTTACATTAATTTACTAAAAGTAATTAATTAAATAGAAGATTATCTTTTCGAACATCTTTACTCAAGTTTATATCAAATCTGATTTTCATACAAATATATCACCGTTGATGCAACCCTAGTTATTAATTATTTAGACCATATTTACATTGATAACATCATTGATTAAATCGTGGTATTTTCACGTGAAATGAATAATTATAAATTCTGAAATATTGTTGCTTTTCTCAATTTAAATATTTTTGAATAATTCTTATTTAAAATACATTCTTTTGTTGGTTTCTCAATTTAAATACTTTTGAATTTAAATTGAGTTATTGAAGTTTCAGATGTTAGTCTGTATTTTTTTGTTTTTATCTGTAGCCACCTAATATTTGTAATACGTGTTAAATATCCAATTTCAATGTTTATATTATAAATAAGGTACATACATTTTAATTTCTCATTTTAGTCATATGAAATTTAAATTGCTTTTTTTCCATGACGAACTGTAAAACTGGTACAATATTACAACGGAGTACATTACATTATCACACATGGCTAGCATATATCATGGCGCAATGAAGCAGCGTTAGAGCCCTGTTCTGTTTCCTAACAAACTAACAGTAGTGACACAAACTTACATTATTAAAACTAACCAACGTTCATTCATAAATTCACACACTTCTCAAGCAATATACAATACACAAGAAAACACATATTATATCATCACAATACACATAAATGCACAAATATATTCAATATACTATATTATTATATTTTAACTGGTAGGTCATATATGAAATCGTCTATTAACAAAAAGCAGTGAATATCATATATTGAATTTTTCAGTTGAATGCTTATATGAAAGAAAGTGATGAACAAAAACAACATTTTGTGTATACAGATATTTATTTACACACAAAATATCAACATTTTACTAAGCACATACATTCAGATTATGCGTAATGTTTAAATAAAAATATCTTATTTTATTTCGGTATGTTATTTATTATTTTGCATTAAGAAATATTCATATTTGTTCTTTCTATGGTTAAATCAGGACATACACAGAATACTATTTACTGTAACATTTCCCTCTGGTGCCCCAAGGATCGTAAACATGTCCAATAAAATCACGGATGATTTCCTACTCTACAATTTTATCTCATTACAACACTGTAATACGCAATTTTGTCCCGAACAGTAGCTCGCGCGATAGGCCGGTAGTGAGCCAAGAAGTGTAAACAGAGCTTTGACCTAGATAATGACCGATAAAGTCAGACGGAAATAGATTTCCCCTTAGCCAAACAAACACAGAAAAATGGGCCTTAATAAAATTCCCTCAGCTAACTCCCCTATGACCCCCGCCAACAAAAATATGACCCCCAAATGCACTCGTTTCATTTGACCTATATACGTCAACTGAACATTCCATTATGGCCAGGGCCTTAGCATTTAGCAGGGAGCCCGCACTGGTTGTTACTAGGTATGTGTGTGTCAGTGTGGGCTGTGTCTGAGTGAGCTGAAAAATACACGCGTGTTCTCTTCCAATTATAGCTAGGAAACTATATGCCGGATTATATCAATGCTTTTTGCAGCAATGCATGCAGCGGTAGCGTGGTAGGGCTCGAAACCATCTAGCTGCAATATCTGGATACAGCCGAACGTAACTACTACTGTTTTCCGTGCACCGTATGTTTCTTTGCATATGCACAGTGGTGGTGGAGGTGGGAGCGATGCAGTATGTGAGATGTGTGTGATACACCAACGGCCATGGAGCTGTACGAGGACATTTCCTTGTCATTTATAATTACAAACATTAACGTAACTTGTATTAAATATTCTAAATCAAACTTATCGTTTGAGAAGCAGCCTGAATGGGTAGATATGGAGAGCATCCATCCAAACTGGCAGTTTTGTACTTTGTTCACAAGTGACCTTCAATCAGACATGATCAAGGCATGTTGATAGTTGAATTTGGTGGAAATATTATATGCTGAGTTGAAATTAACATTTTAGATAGAAATGTGACGTACATACACTATTGTACTACTACGTTTCTACTTCTATTCCCGGTACAAGCCTTGTAATGACATTTTGTATGTATATCGTTTCGAGATATGTAGATAGTAAATATTAATGTATAGACATATATATACTTATTCATAAAAGAGAAATAGATTTTTTACAAAAGGTTATTTGTATATTTCCGTCAGACTTCGAGTTTTATCTATTTTGTTTTTCTAGATATCATTCGAAATGACTATGAAGTTGTTACCAAAAAATATATTTTGAATTCAAAATTTAATTTGTATAGACAATGTCTATTTCACCAGAAATATTTTCATTAATTGAAACATTCCAATCTTTTTATCCAACATAAATATCCATATTTTTGAAATCATTTATTTTTGAAATTGGTAAAATTAATGTTATTTACATGACCAATTTGATAACTCAAACATTTTTTAGATATAAATTTTACATTATTCCATTAAAGTAATGAAATGCATCATTATGCTGCAGTTACAAGGAAACTAAGGCCAATAATTATTTAAAGCAATAACGAATAATGCATTACCATACTGATATTATCAACCACTACCTGTGTTTAACTACAGCCAAACCTGCTTTAACGACCGTTATGTCTATAACTGCCACATGTCTATGTCAATAAAATCAAATCTGTCCTAGACAAATACTGTCTGTATTAACTGCCTTTTTATATCTACATTGTACAACAGGACATCCTAAGAAATCTGTTGTATTTCTGGTTATATATACTCCATACAGTAAAACTCTACTTACTCAAACCCGATTTACATATACCCCTCAATTAAGTTCAAGTTCAAGTTCTTTATTCCTGAAGTCATTCGACTCATTGGATACAAATATATACAAACAATCACACGAAGCACATCAATTAACATAGGAGAGTACATATATGTACCAACACAGTTAAATAAGTTGCAATTTTAATTTGTTGACATGGAACAAACATTTTCCTAAATTTCTGATTTCGAGTAGTTCCTTTGGTCCCGCCGAGTTCGTACGTATTTAATCAACCTTAGATTACTCGAATACAATGCATTCCTCGAACTATTGATCAGGTCTGCAAGAGTTCGAGTAAGTGGAGTTTTACTGTATATCTAAAAGTTCATATTGTTTGTAGCGTAAAGACGTATGTGTAAATACTTCCACTCTTAAGCTAACAATTGTAAATAAATAAAAAAATATCCTGTCGTTATGTATTTATATCTTACACTACCACATGCCAGTGATTACAGCATGTATATTTATTCTTCTTAATGGAAACTACCAGTGGTCAATTTTACTACAACATGTCTTGATGTAATGTATTTACTATCCAAAACTACCAATTGTCAATATCTTTTCAACCTTCTGAATGTATTTACTATATGTTAATTCTACAACACGCTAACAAGTACCACATGTAGAATTATTTTTTTTTACAAAAATACCAATTGTCATTAGCTACAAACTTGATATATATTTACTAGATAAATCTACCACATGCCTACATTTACCACCTGTATACTTATATTTTCCCTAAAACTACCAATTTTCAATAACTACATCCTTCCTATATATCAACTATAAAAATCTACCACATGCCTATACAATTTCTACATGCATATTTATTCTTATTTCCTAAATCTACCAATTGTCAATCACTACATCCTACTTTTATATTTACTATATACAACTACCACATGCATACTTAGTATTTTCTAAAACTACCAATTGACATGCTTCTTATATATTTACTATATAAATCTACCGCTACTAGCAATTTCCACATGAATTTTTATTTTTATTTCCTAAATCTACCAATTGTCAATTACTACAAATTTTTTAATGTATTTACCATAAAAATCTACCACATGTCTACTATTACCTCATGTATATGTATTCCTTTTTCCTAAAACTACCAATTGTCAAATACTACATCCATCTTATAAATTTACTAAATAAATATACAACATGCCAACAAGTACCACATATAGACTATTTTTTTTTCAAAAACTTCAAATTGTCAATGACTTCGTCCTTCTTATATATTTACTATATAAACCTATCACATATCACCAATTACCACATGCATATTTATTCTTCTAACCTAAAACCACTAAAGGTCAATAACTTATATTTGTCTTCTTCAAGTAATTCTTATCGCAAGTTACCTATTGTCATTATCTTAACCTCCTAAGATGTATTTACTATAATATCTACCACATATGCCTACAACTACCACATGCATATTAATTATACTTCTTACCTGAAACTACTAATGACTAATTCCTATACAAAACTACCAATTGTCTATGCTTACCACGTGTCTTATATCCATCCTTTCCAAATTCTCGATATGTCTATGATCACAAAAATTCTCTAAATTACAAAACTAACACTTGTCCGTAATGCCCCTATACTTTATATAACATCATTCTATAACTGCAACGACCTCTTTAGAATAACAACTTTTTTTATAGCTACCAATACCCAAAGTGTCATCGATGAAGACGTTTACTCTTCCAGAACACCTGGTCTTATTCTCTTGTACCGTAACAAGAGTCTCCATGTAGATCTTTCCTTTGTTCATATTTTGCCCCTGGTTTAATCGATTTCGAGTTTGGATTATGATTTTGTCAATGCTTCGGTATTCTCTAATTTATTCTAGTTTTATGTCTCGGGTTTCTTTCAGAAATAGATATTTACATTTGCCCTTAATTCGCCAAGACTGTAACAACATTTGCTATTGTGACGTCATCAATCTCTATTTTGACGTCATCAATTTCGTTGTTGTCTTCACTTGATTTGCTGTGTAAAAATTGATAGAAGGTATTAAATAAAACACAATTATTCAAACAAAATGTAAATGTAAGTAATGAACGTTTTAGCATATGTAATTGTCATATTACAACATTTGCTAAAATATTTACTGTAAAGAAATACAGAAGATAATGATAGAACGATAAAAGGATACACTACTACATTTTGTTAATCAGCTATATATTTCAATATTATATACATATTGGTACCGATAATTAAATAGAGCTTCAAAAATCAAATAATTAGATTAACTTAAAAGCCTGATTTGTAAATTGATTTGACACGATAATATAGATTAACCTACGCTTTAACAATGATTACATTTAGAGAGAAAAATGCAATAAAATTGAAGTTTGAACAATTTGATATTCGAAGCAGAAGAGAACAAGGTTAAGGATATGCTTATTGAGATCAAGTATCTGAAAGATGTAATACCACAATGACGTACAACTTTGTTTATAACGCCACAAAAATTTGAAACTCAATGTCGTGAAAAGCTATACACGACATTGGTAAGTATGTTATGATCGTTCATGTCAATAATAATTAAATCGCAAACATACAATAATATAACAATAATAATTTTGAAATCTCATTTCCAAATAAAGATAGCCTTATCTATAAATGTCCAATTTAAATACAGGTTCAATGATTTCAGTGTTGATCATTTCTGTTTGTATACAAATTTGTTCTTATTAAAACAAAACACTTGGCTTATATTTGTATATCCATCGTATTGGGATGAGCTATTCATATTCGAAGACTTTTTTTCTTAACTAACAAATGGAAATTGATGTAAATAAAATATTCATAGACAAAATTTTGCTCACTGGCTATATTCAAGTGGAAGTATCAGTCTTTTCCCCTCAAAAAAGCAAAACATAACGATCACGATAGCTTAACAATCAAACAAAATAAATTACTGAATGGTACATTTATGTATATGTAATATTGATGGCGTAATGTTATAAAAACACATAAGACAAATACAAAGGATATCAGAAAAATAATTATTTGTGCTGTGAAATATGAGCCGAAATGGGATTGTGTTTTAAATGAATATCACTTATGATGTGACATTTCTCTACCGATAACTGTTTAATAGTCTAACACAAGATCAGGTATTTATATCGCTTAATATTTGAGCAAGATACGTCATAAATGGGAAGCTATTCATTAATTAAATAATGCAAGTGCAAGCATGTCTGTTGGAATTTCCTATGGTAATTCTATTTGTCACGTACAATATGAAATTCCAACATACATGCTTGCACTTGCAGTATTTTTACCTGATCTTGTGTTTGACTCTTAAACAGGCATATTGGTAGCTATATGTCACATCATATACGTGATATTCTTTTAAAACAAAATCCGATTTCGGCTCATATTTCATAGCAAAAGTAATTATTTTCCCCTTTTATATTGCATGCATACACGCAATTATATTATAATATCATTGTCGATAATATATGGAGCACCAAAACAATGTCTAGACATTGTAATTATCGTCCAATAACTTATTCAATATGATACATACTATGTCATTCTGTCATTGACCCAGTATTTGTGTCCATACCAGTATTTGCACATTAGTAAGTTATATAAATCGTTTATTCATCTTAAATAAGTCTCAATAGTGCAGTTTATATCTGAAATGTACTTCAGATCATTAACTAAACATTTATTACTGTTTGAGATGCGATTTATTGCGCTAGTGATATATTCTACATTGCCAGAACTTGTGCTATCCAAATGCTATGTTAAATGTAATAAACAAAATTATATATCAAACAAAATTGTAATGCCTTTGCAATCCCTTTTAAATAAATGAGGAAAAGGAGGAAATATATTAATAATTCATTTGTCTTTGATTAAGAAGTTACAATATTCACATTCATCTTTTACATTTTGTCCATGCTAGACTTACATATAAAATAGCTGTAAAAGATGGTACATCTCTTTCTTTTTCTGTATTGCACAATGCAATAGAACGTTTTTTCTGTACATGTCTTGGTTAAAGAGTGCACAAATTGTCAATATTTTGCTAGGCAAGCTAGTTTAATTTAACAGTACAACATATGCCTTTTTATTGTTCCTGTTGTAGTGCTTTTATTGTGTAGTACACAGTCCTGTTTTTCTCTACAATTATAATATCTTATATAAAACATAATTCTGCGAATTCTGAGAAAATGAAAATTTAGTAGAGACAAAGTAATATCTCGAACCAAAAGTAAAACTTACATGTATGAAAACACACATATTAAATTGAAATTTAGATAGTGCTTGTCATTAAGATTTAGTTGTTAAAAACTTTCATTTCATTATAATAATAATCGGAACTTATCAAGATAGGTTAAAGTTTGGTTATTTTCTTATTTGAATAATGCTTTTCATTGTTTTGCTAATGCGTGCCATACTAAATATGAACAAGATATATTATATTATAAACATTTATTTCAATCGAGGACATTACTTGATGTTTTCTTTTTTGAGTTACAAATTGTTTTCATTCATTCATTTGCGAAAAACATATTGCTACTTTTGATAAATATTTTAATGTGCTGACACTACAATATGGACACAAAATTCGAAAACAATACCATATACCTCCTTAACGACGAAATAAATATCTACATTAAAAATAAGAAATATGTTTTTTTTCATCGTGTCACATAATTGATAAAGAATATATTCCCATGACATGGACAAATAATTTCATTTGTAATCATTTGCAATTGTGTATAAAAGTAAATTGATTTATTCTTCACATTAATTTAGAAAATCTTATTAAAACAGGAAGGATTACTATTTCAATTTTCAATTATACCGTGAACAATCGCATATTTGATAGCGTTACGCTATTTTTTAAGTCTAGCTTACGAAGATACACAAACTTTTCTAAAAAATGGATTATGTATGGTTTTGATATTTTCTTTTGTTTCAAATGTCCATCAAGATTTAAAATGTGAAACACAAATAATAGTTTTTCTCAATTTTACACCACCCTTATACTATTTTGAAAATATTGATTTGAGTAATCAATTTTGTTTTGCACTGGTAACGAGTTCAAATGTCTCAATGAGAAGAAAAATCCCATTAATATCAAATCAATATTGTCGTTCTTTTGCAATATTTTTCTTCTTGCGACTAAAGATCACGTAACACACACATATGATCCATGCATCACAAAGTTGACAGAAAATTCAAATTTTACTATTAATGTCAATTTTTTAACTTATTTGCTGCCGTAAATGATCCTTTACGGCAGCAAATAAGTTAATCACAAAATAAACGTTATGCTTATAACGTCGGGAACATACTAATAATTTGATGAAAAAATCTGTATAATGTCACAGAATTGTAATGGTAAAACATGGTAAAAATGGTAAAACGTTGTAAAAAATTAAGTATTAAGGTGCTTGCAAGATTCTGGTTTTGTTTGCCATATGTTTCTTAAGTGATCAGTACTGTTTAAGTTAAGCATGCAAAAATTCAAACATCATTTCACATAATTTTCATTATTAAAAATTACAACATATAAGCTATAATAAAAATATTCTATAATTAATATAATAATAACGATTTGGTCTTAGTTCTTTATATAACATACTGGAGTAGTCCGAAAAAGAAATTCTCCAATTTCTCGATCCGCTGCATGGGTTATCTAGCAGTGTACAGTGGTTTTGCTGACGATGATGTTGTTTCCCCTTTTTCTTAGTTGTCTCGTCATTAATTCATGATGTCATCACATTAATCACCAGTTGCAATCCGGTACTTGTGTCTGCAGATTTCTTATTTTACTTCACATTTCTTTCTTTTCAAATTTGTAATATATGAATATGACCACATTGAGATCATTTTCACAATGATTTAGTATACGATAGCTTTAAGTCAGTTCCATGATTTTTTACAAATTGTATTAATTGTGCATGCTTTTGAAAATGTATGATATTGCTTTTCCATTTAATGTTTTCTGTTAAATTGTAATACATTTTGAACTTGTAATACTTTTACTTAATATGACATTCATATAAGAATGACTTAATAAAATACACATTGTCATCATATCTGCAAACAAATATAATTAAATGGATATAACAATGAGTTGCCAATGTGTTTTTGTTACTGATGATATACAAAAAAATGTTCTGTTGTTGCATTTCAATTGCATAATTTCCTGTCTATGGATGAAGTATACCATGTTATATTAAAAAAATAACAGATATGTATTGAATTAGTCACATTTCAAATTAAGTTATTTTAAAATGGTATTTAGAAGTTATCATGATCTGAGTAATTACTTTGTAACAGTACTTGTTAATTTGAGTATACATTAATAAATAAGTTCGACTGCTGAATATCGGAAATTTGAAAAAATAGAACTGTTTTTGAAATAAATATGACCTTATTTGAATTTCATTTTGAAGAAACATGCTATATATACAATGCACTTTCTATAGTTTAAATTATATAAAAACATACTTCGTAAATCGCTTTTAAACTTTTGAATTGTGGATCATATTTTCGACTTATTAGACCTGTTTCAATGACCACCAATGGATAAATATAATTTTAACCCAATTATCATAAACTTTTAAAACAATTGCAATTAGCTTCGCAAATTGCACAATATCCATGAAATATTTTCTACGGCAATACCATGATATCTTAAATGTTTTTACTATAATTTTTGATGACAACTAGTGCTGGTATATACTCTTTTGAAAATTCTGTTTTATAATAACTGTTATTTTGTTGATGTAATTCAACAAATGACGTCATAATGGAAAACCAAAATCACAAAAAATTATGAACGGCATCTTTTGGAAACAATTCAGAGATATTATATTTGTTGTTGTGTACTTATTTTATATATCAATAACACAGTACTGTTATTTATGCTTGTTAATGATTTTCTACACTGAACTGATATGACGTATTTATCTATATATCTATAATGGAAAATATTAAGTAGATTATTATTTACCAAATATGCATATGCCCTTTTGAAATAATATTAATTTCATGGTCAGAGATTCGTGCATATTTTATTTGAGGTTTAATGGTATAATGATGAATACCATTGTAAAAATATAAGCCAAACATTCTTCTCTGCCGTTTAATCCTTTTCACAAAAAGAACAAAAAACTAACATTGATAAATGACATTTTCAGACGCTTGTGGAATTCTGTGCCAGAAAGATCAATATTTGTTCTCCGGCGGAGTTCTGATGAATGTGCCCTGCTGGCAATGTTTACACGTAAGCTAGTGTTTGTTTACTTGCTTATCGCCGCAATGCTATCTGCCACTCAAAGTCCGTAGCGAACGGCCTTGAATTAGCAATAACAATGTTTTCATTGGCTGAACAAATTTCTTCGCTTCACTAGGTCGGCTTTACGATACGAGGAAACCAACAACACTTAGTGTCAAAATGGAAATAGTCACGCCCTTGATTTCGGCACTGAGGGTGGTAGAAAACTCATTAGGACCAACGAGCCCTCCCGGCTGATTTAATTATTCAGAAGAAGGCCCTTTCTGTGTGTATGAGTCACCACACATTGAACTATGTGTTTACCAGGAGTTTTGCCAAGAGGTGTACGAACCCCTAGCAGACGACACCTGACTTCTACCGTCGTTGTGTGCACAAAGCGAATTCAAAACCTGATAAAGATTTCATCTTTTTTGTAAACCTGGCAATCTATATATCACGACCTTACCTTTGGGAATAATATAAAAGAATTTTTGTGCACATTTCTAATCTAACGTTAATGTAATTTTAGAATGTATTTTTTAAATGTCAATTCAAAAAATGAAGACTATTAAATATGGGTTTTAAGATGAAAATATTTTTTTGGGAAGTTTAAAGTGAGAAAATTAATCGACAACGACTTTGTCGAAACCATTGTGCCACTGTTAACCCCCCTTTTGAAAGCACGTTTATTATGTAGGTCAATATATTCTAATGTACCTCGCAATGTAAAGGGAAGAGGGAAATTGCCATCCGATGAAATATCATCCAGCCAATGGTATTTCGAATCCCATTATTGACATTTAGTGTTCGTGTAATACACAAATGTTGCTAGTTTTATCTTCGTTTAACCCAGAATCGATCGCATAGTATTGTTCAAATATTAGAAAACCCCTTCCTGCTACGAGGCCACCAGGGAGGGCTCGGCGTGACAGATTACACACCAGTACGAGTATTAGCCCTCCTAAACTGCACCACTCTCATAATACACATTTCTCACTTATAATCCATGCTATTAAACGCAGCAAACAGCTGCACGGTTTATATTTGTGTTCAGAAATGTTTGCAGAGGCCGCCTCCGGTAGAATGCATTGCAGTTAAAGTGGAAAATATAAAATCTGCCACATGCCTCGATCACATGATTTCCAGTACACACTTACTACTGAAGCGCATGCTATCTCCCAATGTTCAACCTTTTCCAAAACGTGACGTCGAGAAATCGATACAGACAATATTGCTTGGTATCACAGCTGAGGGTCTGTCCGTTAAATCGTGTGCTAGTGGAGCTTTTGTTCTCGTTTTCCAGTGACCTCATTTTGGTACTAGCAGCGAGATGCCAGGGTATCTATCAATGGGAGTGCTTTTTATCACTGTTATAGTAGTTTTATAATAATAATATCTTTTCTTTCCATCCCATAACGTTCGTTACATTTAAACAATGCTATCAGAAAATGTACAACTCATAATAATATAGAAATATTAATTCGTTAGAAATATGATCTTAATATGAAAAACCATATTTTTAATTAAATCACATGCACACTTATTTTTTTCATTTTTTTTTTATATCAGGAGTATTTAAACACGTGCAGTAATGACTACATTCCGAGATCTTTATATATTTATTGCCGTGCTAGCGAACCTATTATTCACAATACATGCAATGGTCGTCACGCAAGGAAGGCCCTGAGTGATTCGGTTTAGCATTCATGGCAAGGTAATGAATATATCAACCGAATTCGATCACATTTCAAAAAGCGAAATGAATACTTTACACGAAATTCACAAAGCCAATTCAACTCCTACGGCACAGAGTCGTATACGGTCAAGAACGTCTCCAATAAAACAGTTGTTCCCAAGAAGAATCATCAAATAGACTTTGTACCATATGTGTTTTGAAATCTTTTATACGATCATTTCACCTCTAATAGTTTTACACAATGTATTAATTTTTTTATCTTCCATTTGGTTTGTATAGGAAGGCGTGTAAAACAGGTTAAATTTATCAATAAATCCTGTGGTTAAAGTACTGTTTTGTTTTTAGTGAAGTGTTTGTGATAAGTTAATGTCAAAATCACCGTACGAGCATGTTACATATTTGCACAGTCTTATCATTCAAACATAATGTGTTACATGCTTACATAGACATAGAACTATATTTTACATGTTGAAAGTATCATATAAGTATGTTACATCTGTACATTGTCTTATACAAGTATGTTACAGCTGTACATTGTCTTATACAAGTATTTTACATCTATACGTTGTCTTATACAAGTATGTTACATCTGTACATTGTCTTATACAAGTATGTTACATCTGTATATTGTCTTATACAAGATTGTTACATCTGTACATTGTCTTATACAAGTATGTTACATCTGTATATTGTCTTATACAAGTATGTTACATCTGTACATTGTCTTATACAAGTATGTTACATCTGTACATTGTCTTATACAATAATGTTACATCTGTACATTGTCTTATACAAGAATGTTACATCTGTATATTGTCTTATACAAGTATGTTACATCTGTACGTTGTCTTATACAAGTATGTTACATCTGTATATTGTCTTATACAAGTATGTTACATCTGTACATTGTCTTATACAAGTATGTTACATCTGTACATTGTCTTATACAAGTATGTTACATCTGTATATTGTCTTATACAAGTATGTTACATCTGTACATTGTCTTATACAAGTATGTTACATCTGTACGTTGTCTTATACAAGAATGTTACATCTGTATATTGTCTTATACAAGTATGTTACATTTGTACGTTGTCTTATACAAGTATGTTACATCTGTAGGTTGTCTTATACAAGTATGCTACTTCTGTACATTGTCTTATACAAGCACAATTTGCTACATTTTTACATTTTCTTATACCATACAGGGAAAAATCAGAGAGTATGCAGCAAAACCATAATCTGAACTCAAAATTGATGAAACTAGAGGCAAAATACGTATCATCTTTGCATTGTCTTATCATGCAAGCAAAAAATATTACATCTTTATATTGTCTTTTGATACAAGCATAGTATGTTACATCTAAAATTGTCTTATCATACAAGGAAAAAAGGAGAATACCAAAGCGTCTACAAAACCATAATCCGAACTGAAAATTGATTCAACTTGAGGATAAATATATTACATATTAATATTGTCTTATCATACAAACATATGTTACATCTTAATATTGTGATAGAAACATATTTTACATGTTTGAATTATCTTAATATCATATGTTATATATTACATTTATGTTCACCAGGATTTATTCATCATGTAAATAAATTAAGTTAACCTGTTGAATCTGGTCTGGTCATAGTGATGAAGAAAATATTTTACAGAATATATCCGTCATGCTAGCATATGGCATAGTTCTTAACGTTCACGGGTTAACTTGATGTTTTCATGAATTTATAACCCTTGCGAATATTAGCAACAAAGTTTAAATGTCAGAATTTAAACAATCAGATTTGAAAAAAAATGAAAATGAAATTCCTTAAATTCTTCATACGAACACCAATTACATTTTATGCTTATAATGTATTATACTGTTTATCATAATTAAGAATCGTGTATTTTACAAAAGTGTCATTCACATTACTTTTTACTTTTTGTTGACCTATATAGATATTCTAAACTGGTGCAGTGCGAGAAGTAACAAACTTAAAGCGAAACTTCTCCGTTGGTTTTCATTTTCCATTTGTTAATTTTATTTTGTCTATATAGTTTCAATCTACCTTGATAAAAAGAAGGACGTAACACACTTGTATGTTGCACCTTGAAAATTTAGTAATAGTTGTAGTACGCCCAAAAAAAGGAATTAAACTGCACCATACAGCTGTTTGGTCCTCCTCGGACTCTGCACGGAGCCAAAAGGTGGGAATCGAAAATTTCTAAACTAATGTAGAAGCAGAAGGGTCAGGTGCGTAAAACCCCTTTAATTTATTAATTTAGAAGTAAAAGTAAACTAGTTCTGTATAATTTCAAATCGTGTACTACGAAAATTTATATATTATGTTTTTTTGTCGCTATAATCAAATGAGATAACTGTTGCTATGGAGGCTCCAGCAAACCCCAGGGACTAAAAATATCCACCAGCAGAGTCTGTTTTTGAAAGATGACGTAACAAACACATATGCTGCACCTTTATCTGAAATACCACGTATAAACACTTTCCAAGACGCGTTTTTTTTTTCATTCTATATTCATTAACTTATCATATGTACAAGTACATGTCTCTCCACTTAATACAAATAAAACGAAAATAGGATCAATACCAGATGTTCATTGTTATAGCTGATGGCGATATTTCCCTTTATCAAAGAAGGAAACCAATGCAAATACATCATGTTTGAAACATGCTAACCAGACGTGGTTGCAATTGCTGAATTAAGATTTTTGGCGGTTTTGTTTTTGAAAAAAAAATTAAATGGCCGCAGTTATTTTTTTTTTTAATTTAAATCATTATAATTGCATTGATATACATTGGTTACATTGGAAAGTACCACTGAATCCATTGTATTTCCCCCTTCATCTTTGTACGATTTGATAGGGAAAAAATAACAAAAGAATAACGAGGCGTAAACAAAAGGCATATATTGATTAAGTATGGAGTTAAAGGAGGGGTGCCGATTTGGGCCTTCTGGTGGCTATCACCGATAAGTTTTTTTTTGCATATTAACACCTATTGGTTAGGTGGTCATGTTATGACATGAAATGTAGGTCAGGTTGGAGCGTTTAACGAGTTATCTGGGGGTCAAAGTAAGGGGTCAAATTCATAATAGACCCAATTTGATAAAATTACATGATATTTGTTTATTCTTTCTTCATAATTTTGATGCATTGTGCAATTACAAAACAGAACAACTTCAAACTGATCATAAAAAGTATCTATGATCGAAAAGTAGGTCATAGTGACCTAGTTTTTCTAATTTGCTTAATGTTTAAAAAATATTACATCTTTTGAGCATAAATATGAATAAGGACACTGCAATCATCACATAACATGTTTATACTTCAATATGGTACCAGACTAAACATGCTTTACACACGCAGGACACACTATTGTAATGATTATTGGCAATGCTTTATCAATTCACGCTCATGGTCCATATAGCATTTTAACTGCTACATAACTAACGACTCCTCAATTATAAGATGATACACCAAAATTCTACCTATTCGAATTCGAATACTTCTCTCCATAATTTCAACACATTCTTAACCAACGAATCTAGAACCACATAAACGATAATGTCTATGATATATTTTAATTTAGTTAGTTTATGTAAAATAGTTCTAATGCAGCAGAAATACAATTGTTTTTAACCTGCAACATTTTGCATAAACGTTATTGACGCTGTTGTCGTCGATGAATCAGAAGACACTTACTCTTCCAGGACACCTTGTCGTATTCCCTTGTACGTTTACAATGCCCTCCATGTAGATCTTTCCTTTTTCATATTCTTGTTCCTAAAGTTTAATCGATTTTGCGTTCGGATTATGGTTTTGTTGACGCTTCGTGATTCTCAATTTTTTATGCAATATGTCTATCTGTTTATTGCAGAACATTGATTGCAGGTCTCCGATATTAGATATAAAAACCAGAGAGAATTAAGAGTATTAATCTAGTCACAATTATTCTTTCATGCTCAGCTGTTATCAAGCGTCCTTGGTATCTAATATCTTTAAGAAGATCTGAACAATCTTTATTCTACGCTTAAAGCGTGCTGTGGCCTTGGATACGCTGCATCTAAGGAAAAATCGATTTATATTAGCTTTAGGTTAACAAAAGGGTCTTATCACGTTCAATGTGTGCTGTGTATTCATATGTACATCCATACAACAGCTCAATAATCTCTATAGGAAATTAAAAAATGATTATCATTCACTTAACCTAGTAGATGTAGAGTTTTGTAATGTTGTAATAACTTGTGCCCAATCTGTTTGCTTGATTTATGCAATAAAAAATGTTTAAATCAAACATAGCACATTCAAATATAATGCTATTTATTCGAATGATATTTTAAAATAATTGCAGTTTATATTTTAAATTGTGTGGAGGAAAATTAAATTAATATTCTATAGATATACTTATCAAGTATTCATCGTCCATACCGAAACCAGAACTTGGTCACTGGAAGCATAATTCAGTGATTATTTAAAACATATTTTCTTTTTTTGTTGTTGTTTACTGGTGTGTAATCTTATTTTTAAACAGACGCAATTCAGTTATGTTGAAATATCTGTATAGAAAATCAGTTTACAAACCAGTAAACAACAAAACAATAACAATATTTCTTATATTCACATTTTGACACTTTAAAATTGATTTTCGCAACTAACAAATGTAAAAATCGTCATTTATTGAACGTTATTCGCACTAACGGAACAGCCGAACTGATGGAATACCAAAATAGAAAACCAAAACAACTGAATCCAATTTGGCGGGAAATGTTGTCAACTTCAAGAAGTAAACAGAATATCGTCCACAATAACATTGTTTGTTACCGTTAGAAATTGAAGATATATAAGTTTTCATTATTAGATTGCTTTCATTTGCTTTTTAAGCTTTAAAAAATCAAGTTCATCCAAATTTTGAATTAAAGGTAACACATTAACAATGCGCATTCACACGTATAGCGCAAACGTGAAAGTGGTCCGGCTTGTATTCCTACGCGGTGAACTAACGTTAACTGGAGTGTAAACGTCAAAATCGTTGGAAATGCCATATACAAAATGTAAATATAAGTGTTTTAGATTCAAAACAGATTTATTTGGCAAAATAATAAGAAACAATCACACTTTTAATTTATGATTCATCTTTATAAAATATGTTTATATCTATCATTTCTCATTGTCATCAGCCCTGATGGGTTTTTTTCAGTTATATATTACCATTCTTGTAACAATATTTGTTGCTGATGGAAACAGGGTTTGAGAATACCAAAGCGCCACAAAACTATAATATGAACTCAAAATCGATTAAACAATGGACAAAATGTGAAAAAAAGGAAAGATTTACATGGAGACCCTTGTAAAAGAACAAGAGAATAAGCCCAGGTTTTCTAGAAGAAGCCAATGTTTTATAACGATGAATGTTATAAACAGCATGTTCTTGATTGAACATTCTTTTCGAGCATTCATGAAAGATATCAACATTTGGAACAGATATTGATTCAGAATCCCTAAGTCTATGAAAATATCACTGCCAGTAATGGAGTAATCAGTAATGATAATTATATATATAAATAATCATAATATTAGCAATATACATTAGGGTTATTATTTTACAATTATTAAAAAATGGGGTATAATAAGCAGATTGTAAATCATTATATCGTTAAAATAGGAAATCCAAGCTTTCAGAGGTTTTCTTGCTTAGCAAAACTTAGTTACAAAGAATAGTCGGCTTATTATACCATAATATAGCTAAATATACTTCAATATTGTTATTTGTTTAAATTATTGCAATCTGAAACCAATCTGCATGTCTGAATATGTAAAATTACAATCTGTACGCTTGAATTTATTCATATTTTTACAGATATCACTCAAACATTGCTTGAAGCTAGCCATACCCTGGACCAACTAGTTCGCATATGAAATAGAATACATGTATATTAAAAAAAATGAAATAGAACCTAAATTTAATTTCAGATCGTCATTTGGTGAAAAAAAACTCATTAAAAGCACGTAAAGCTATGAATGAATGAATAAAAATAATACTGCTATACGTTCTAGGTACGAAATATTGTCTTCGGATATTTAAAAAGTTTTAAATAACCTTTACCTATTTATGAACTGTCTAAGGACATGATGAACTTCGGTTTTAAAGCAAGGACCAACATAGTTTATATAGACATTTTGTGTTGATTTCATGGTTGTGTTATTTATCAATTCTCATCAAATCACGTAATGATGAATTGCAGGTAATATATCGATAAAATATTCATGATTTACAGCAATATATTTTCGGTTACTGCACAAGTTGTAAATATATGATAGGACAGGTGACAAAATGACTGAATTCACATACATAAATATACATATATATGAGCAAGGGTATTAAGACAATTTCATTATGCAAAATATATGTCTGATTGCACTTAGATCCTCTAGCACTTGAATAACATCCCGCATTTTCGTTAAGAAGCGTTTTCCTTTTAAGTGGTACTTTTAGAGATCTAGGGGCGACTATTAAGCAGATATTGCATTTAGCACCTGCCGTTCTTTAAAAACTTAACTTGGGATGCGCAATGGGTATTCGACACTGGGTTCACACCCAATACATCGCTCTACATCTAGATTTGAGAAAAAGTAATGATTTTACTTATTTGACGATTTCTTTAGTAAAGACCATACGCCTACGTAGAGATTTGCATATTATACCTATACATATATATCTATAGTGCTTACACCTAGCTTTGTGTATTTCGTTCGTATAGGTATATATTTAGTACTACACCCAGCTTTTGTGTCGTACGTACAGGTATATATTTAGTACTACATCTAGCTTTTTGTGTCGTACGTAAAGCTATATATACTGTTACACCTAGCTTTTTGTGTCGTACGTAAAGCTATATATACTGTTACACCTAGCTTTTTGTTTCGTACGTATAGCTATATATACTGTTACACCTAGCTTTTTGTGTCGCACGTAAAGGTATATATATAGTGCTACACCTAGCTTTTTGTGTCGTATTTATAGCTATATATACTGTTACACCTAGCTTTTTGTGTCGCACGTAAAGGTATATATATAGTGCTACACCTAGCTTTTTGTGTCGTATTTATAGCTATATATACTGTTACACCTAGCTTTTTGTGTCGTACGTATAGGTATATATATAGTGCTACACCTAGCTTTTTGTGTCGCATGTATAGCTATATATACTGTTATACCTAGCTTTTTGTTTCGTACGTATAGCTATATATACTGTTACACCTAGCTTTTTGTTTCGTACGTATAGCTATATATACTGTTACACCTAGCTTTTTGTTTCGAACGTATAGCTATATATATAGTGCTACACCTAGCTTTTTGTGGCGTTCGTTTATGTATATATAGTGCTACACCTAGCTTTTTGTGTCGTACGTATAGGTATATGTATAGTGCTTCACTAGCTTTTTGTGTCGTACGTATAGGTATATATATAATGCTACACCTAGCTTTTTGTGTCGTTCGTAAAGGTATATATATAGTGCTACGACCATCTATTTGTGTCGTACATATAGATATATATATATATAGTGCTACACCTAGCTTTAGTGTGTGTCGTACGTAGTATGTAGTACGTAGTATATATAGTACTACACCTAACTTTTGGTGTCGTACGTATAGGTATATATAGTACTACATCTAGCTTTTTGTGTTTCGTACGTAAAGGTATATGTATTGTGCTACACCAAGCTTTGTGTGTGTCATACGTACAGGTATATATTTAGTACTACACAAAGCTTTTTGTGTGTCGTATGTATAGGTATATATATAGTACTTCACCTAGCTTTTTGCGTCGTTCGTATAGGTATATATATAATGCTACACCTAGCTCTTTGTGTCGTGCGTATATACAGGTATATGTATAGTGCTACACCAAGCTTTGTGTGTGTCATACGTATAGCTATATATTTAGTGTTACACCTAGCTTTTTGTGTCGTAAGTATAGGTATTTATATAGTACTTCACCTAGCTTTTTGTGTCGTTCGTATAGGTATATATATAGTGCTTCATCTAGTTTTTGTGTCGTACGTACAGGTATATATATAGTGCTACACCTAGCTCTTTGTGTCATGCGTACAGGTATATTAGTGCTACACCTAGCTTTTTTTGTCGTACGTATAGGTATATCTAAAATGCTACACCTAGCTTTTTGTGTCGTTCGTATAGGTACATGTATAGTGCTATACCTAGCTGTTTTTGTCGTGCGTATAGGTATTTATATAGTGCTACAGCTAGCTTTGTGTATATCTTACGTATAGGTACATATATAGTGCTACACCTAGCTTTGTGTATATCTTACGTATAGGTATATATATAGTGCTACACCTAACTTTTTGTGTCGTACGTATATGTATCTATATATTACTACACCTAGCTTTGTGTAAGTCGTACGTATACATGTAGGTATATATATAATTATTAAAAGGAATCTAGTTATTTTTCCTTCAAAGTCTTTGTTTTTTGTTCTTTTTTATATTATAAATATATTATGCATGAATAGATAACTAATATGCAAGATAATATTAAGCTGCAACCACTATGGAGATTTAAGTGCAAGTCTTTATTAATAATAGCTTGGTGTATTAAATATTATGAATTATGAGTTTTTCCTAAAGTACATAATCAATACCTTATGTGGACCCATGTTCAGAGAAATTAATGATTTATCGATTTTAAACACAGATGCTATTGTAAAATAATTGCTATTGTAATCTACCCATGGATAATCAAATGTCACACTTTTATGTTCAATAAGTGATTTATATACATGCTAATGCTTTTATTCATCATAATCAAATAACCTCCTGGACAAATTATCTAGAGCGCTATATAATTATTGTATATTATTATATTACTATTATAAATGTCATTGGTCAGGTATTTTAGATTATCTTCGTATTTTAACTACATCCAAACCTCGTTATCTCGATGTTGGCGTAAACATGGAGAAATTTCGAGTTATATCTATAATTCTAGTTTATTGATTTTGGGTGTTTAATGTGAAGTTTAGCCACGTTAGACTAAATACTTATAAGTAAACGGGATCCTCAAACTATAAGAGAAAACGAACATTTATATACGTGTTAATAGCCAAGTTTGACAGCATTACATAAGCTGGAATAAGTAATAATAAACATGCTTATACAATTGATGCTATTTGTCATGTCAAAATTAAAAATGAACAGATTTTGCTTTTAAGAAACTGTATTGAATAAATTCATGTCGTACTTTTACAAAACGTAGAAACACGTCATATGTATGTGAAGTCGACTTGGCTACGAGTACATGATATACATGGTTTTTAAAACTATATTTTGTTTTATAATGAACATGTGAATATAATGACAATAATTTGAAGATGAACAAAACTATTAAGAAATGAGTGCATTTACTTCATGATGGTAACATTCAATTAAATGTCAAAAAGAATATACAACGTAAAACTATAAAGAAATCCGTCGAATTCTTAACGCAATGTATGTTTATTTGTAAATGCCTCAACTCTCATTTTGAGGACGTGTGATTTATTCATTTGGTTGTGACCTAGATTACAAAACGAAAGGCGAAAACTGTTCGTAACACCTGGTTTTATTCTCCTGTACTTTTTCAAAGATCTCCGTGTGAATATTTACGTTGATCATATCTTGTCCCTAGTTAAATCAATTTTGAGGTTTTGTGTTAATTTTCAAAATCTATTTTGAGAATCAAATTTCAATTGTTTTATAGATACTATAACCGTAATGTCGTAATAAAAAATATTCTACTTATTAGTTAGATTTTATCCAGAAATAAATTCGATTCGTTTTAGACATTTTATTTAAACTTTCAATTAATTCATTTAAATGATGAAAATAACAAAACGATTCATACTAGGTACATTCAACCGAGGAAATGCATGAAAAGTTTAATTTATAAATTAATACGCTACTGAGCTCTAAAGAATGAATACTTTCTAAATACGAAATTTTCATTAATCATATGATCTAGAATAAATAGCAAACACCAATTATTTAGCAGATCACTTTATTAAAAATGGTTTGAAGGAAGTTCATGTTTTTACGAAATAATAAATCTTCAAACAGCCTACAATTTAAAATATCTTTGTTAAAAATCACATGGATTACAAATTTCTAAATACTGAGCCAACACGTGTGCTTACTTGTTGTGATTGACAATGATAACTCGGTTCTCATTTTGAGGATTTCTGCTTACTTAGATGTGACCAAGATTTACATGGCGGGTGTCGTCGATGACGACAACTCTTCTGGAACACCTGGTCTTATTGTCTTATGCTTATACATGTGTCTCCATGTAAATATTTCTTTTGTTCCTATCTTGTCTCTAATTAAATCGACTTTGAGTTGGGGTTATGGTTTTGTTGATGCTTTGGTATTCTCTTCTTAAGCACCAATTCGAACATTGACGCTATATGTTAAATAGAACACAAATTAATGTCACATCATTCTTCAGCAAAGAATACATCAAACTGTCAATATAGGTTGAATGCTTTAAAGTATCAAGAAAAGGGGAAAACATATAATACACTGTAGGTAATGCAGACATATACACACAGTCATATAGGTGAATATAATAAAAGTCTAATGTTGTGGTCGTTAAGGTAATCATTAATGTCAACATTTAATACATAAAAACATATTTATTTATTAAATGATACCAAGTCACGACACACACGGATATATGCTGTGCAAAACAAGTCTTCAAGCTTCAGTGCTTCATGCACAATTATTTCCGTCATTTATCTCTTGCAATTTTGAAAGGGTCTTCATAAAGATATTTCCCTTTTTTATACTTTACCACTATTTTAATCCATTATTCTTTTGTTGACGCTTCGGTAAGCTGTATTTTTTTCTGATATAGCCCACAAGTATTATGCTGTACAAACATGTCATCATGCTTCAGTGATTCCAGCTGTATTAACTTAAGAACACAAGTCAGGAGAAAGAGCATATTAACTAGAGACTCCACACGACTCCAAATTGCAAATATTTTGCAAAGGTAAAATATATTAGTGCCGGTGAAAAATGATAAAAGAATGTAACTGTAGATGGGGTATAAAAACAAGTTCTTATATATATATATATGATAACGAAACTTGTACGTGGTATATAAATAAGTCTACGACGTCGACTTGAGCTGCGATGATTTAAATACGGCGCCTCTTTTATTGAAAGAAGAAATTTGAAGAGCCAATAAAATAGAAATATTTTTAATTAAAAAAGATTGATGATTACCGTGATGACACTTTTGTTAAAATATGTCACGTAAAATACATTATACAGAAAGGTAGAATCCTTGAATAAATGAGTCTGTATACTTATTTTTTACCTCAATGTTATATGTAAAAAAGAAATATGCAGTAAAATATTCAAGCCGTTTGGGGATTTTAAAATGAAGATGGTATCAGTGTCTAAAAACCAATAAATCTATGGAAGCTAATGTTCGCTTTTCTATTGATTTAGTAATCTTGTTTACCGTTTGGTTTGATATGGTTTTGTTTATACTGTGTGTTAACTCCAATTACATGTCACATATATGGGCATTTTAACGGCGTGCCAGACTGCTTTATTTGTGGAGAAAAGCCGGAGTTCCCGAAAGAAAACCACCGACCAACGGCAAGTACTTGACAACTGCCCAACTGAGGACTCGAACTCGTGACCCATAGGCAGAGGACTAGTGGTAGCAGAATGTCTGACACATTAACCACTTGGTCACGACGTCCAATGTTTTACTGTATTTTCTTGATAATGTAACATTTTCAGGATAATTAAACGCTGTTTGTTTATCTAAACCTTGTATTGTGTATTGACACTGTGATATAGTATGTTTTTCTTTTCTTTTCAAATTGATTCTCTCGACATTTTAAATTGTTTTATTACTATGTTTATGTGCGTTGTCGCTCCGGTGTCATTGGATGCAATGTGATAAAATAAATAAGAGAATACCGAAGCGTTTACAAAATCATAATCCGAACTCAAAATCGATTTAACCAGGGGGAAAAATATGAACAAAGGAAATATCTACATGTAGACCCTTGTAGAAGACAAGGTGTTCCGGAAGAGTAAGCGGCTTCTGCTTCATCGACAGCACCCATCATGTAAATCTTTGTCACATCCAAGTAAGCATCAAGCATCAAGGATTCGAGAGATGCAGGTTGATCAGAACTATGTTTTATGGTCGCCATCTTTGTCTCATTGAGAGATATTCTGTATCTTTAAGTGATATGAAGATGGACGAGTATGCTCATTAGTGTGTTTACTTGTTGTGATTGACAATGATACTCGGTTCTCATTTTGAGAACTCGATGTTTACTTGGATGTGACAAAAATTTACATGGCGGGTGCCGTCGATGAAGCAGAAGACGCTTACTCTTCCGGAACAACTGGTCTTATTCTCTTGTACTTTTGCAAGGGTCTCCATGTTAATCTTTCCTTTGTTCATATTTTGCCACTGGTTTTATCGATTTTGAGTTCGGATTATGATTTTGTTAACGCACATTGTGTGCTAACGCTTTGATAAAGTTGTTTTTATGTCTTGTCATTTCTTTCACATGTAATACTCGTTCTTATATATGTCATTTAATATCTTAGACCATTCCATGATTTAGAATATCTATACACTGTGCTGGGCAATGTACTTGACTATATGCTGCTTATTAGTTTTCCCCCAAAGGGCTTAATAGACAACAGCTGTACCTCCGATATCACACCTTCTTTCCTCCAATGCATTACGTTTAACATATTATGTTAATTATTGACATATTATTGCTATAAGCATAAATAAAAGCATAACTGTCAAACATTACTCCATATCCTAGGGTAAAATACTTGCAATGCACGCGCATATGCCGGTCGGATATTAAACTAGGTCAGCATTTGACTTTAAGAATAAAAAAGAATACATCAAAAAAATCTTGTGTTTTACAGTCTACTAATCAATAAAATATTTAGAGAATACCGAAGCGTCAACAAAAACATAATTCGATCTAAAATTCGATTAAACTAGGGGCAAACTACAAAAAAAGGAAAAGTCCACATGGGGACCTTTGTCAAAGTACAAGAGAATAAAATTTTCAAATATTTGTTCATGATTATGATGAGGAAATTAAATCGACAATCGCAAACATACAACAATATCTAATTATTCCATTATCATAATCCTGATCTAGGCTTATGTTAGATCATTAAATCCTTTTTCTTATTTTTAAACATATAGAAAGCATTTTAAAAAACGGATGATTTCACAATGAATTATAGTTCATCAATGATAAATGTATTCAAAATCAGCATTTTGTTAGTCAAGCTCTGAAACAACTAAATTTCGTTTTAGTTATCTTTAATCAAAGCTTGAACCAGTAAAGATTATATCGCCATTTAATTTTTTATCACTAGGCAATGTTAATATAATACACTGCATTTACCACTTACTTAATTCTGAGTGAACGTCACAAAGGTGGGATTCATTGGAGCTCTAGAAACACAAAATTGAAATTAGATAAAAACAGCATATTTGACAGACATGCATTGATGTCTTAGATTAGTGTATATAGCACTAGATTCTCTGTTCCTAAAAATGCAAGAAATCTCTTGTTTAACACTTTCAGTAAACTGGAGGTGATATGAAGTAGGAAAGATCTGTTATTTTCTGATAAAGCAAAACCATATAAATAAATGATAACTAAGAACAAAGTTATATTGATGATAATGTATCTGCTAAGCGCTATATACACAATAACAAACAAATTTCCTCATAACGTAATACGTTTGCAAGAAGGAATGCCTCGATGAAAGCACGTAGTACACAATCTCGACAACTACTATTTTAACATACCTGTGAAATTTTGTTCTTTCAATACATATTATAATATCATAAATTAAGATTACACTTATGAATTGTGTCCGACATTCTACCATGACTAGACCTCCACCTCTGGATGGCGTGTTCGAAGCCTACGTTTGGCAGGCACCAGGTACTTGCCGTTGGTCGGTGGTTTTCCAGCGGGAAGTCCGGTTTACTCCATCACTAAAACATGAAGCGTCCTCAAATGACTGATAATACGAAGTAAACAAACGATAATGCAAAACAACTTGTATCTTATTATAATCCATTCACGCTTACATTCTTGATTTGATCAATGTGTAAATAGTAGTTTTGTTGTGCTTCATTTGCATATACATATGGTTTGAAAGGCGTTTTTAATCATTCTCATACGATATGGGTGATAATCGTTTAAAATTCTATAGCATAAAGCCCTCTTTATTTAACTACTAGCTTATTTCCTCTGAGTTAAAACGCGAACTAATAACACTTCTCCGTTTAACCAGTTTGTAGAATCGAACACTCAGTTATTAATGTTATCAATGTTCCTTAAATAGAAAATAACTTATTATTTATATATAAAACAATAGAGAATACCGAAGCGTCAACAAAACCATAATCCGAACTTAAGATCGATTAAACTAGGGCAAAATACGAAACAAATGAAAGATCCACATGGAGACCATTGCAAAGGTACAAGAGAATAAGACCAGGTGTTCCAGAAAATTAAGTGTCTTCTGCTTCATCGCCGAAGTCCGCCATATATTCTAGACACATTAAAGCCAATTTAAGTAATAAGAGATGAAAAAAGGTTAATTTTACATTTAGCGCTTATATATTGATTAATTGTTTTTCCCACATCTTCACACATTTTGTACAAATACAAGAAAATACACCACAACATGAATATGATAATATCACATGGTGTCTATATCATTTACATAATGTGAAAATCGATATTCTCCTTCTTAACAAAAACATGAATTTTTAAATTATTATTATTATATTACTTACGTTCAACGACGGCAACCGACTGCAATAAAAAAGACAATTAGCATAAAACAAATACTCAATGTGATAAAATAGAAGGAGGGACCATATACACATATGTGAAATATCTCTCACGTTCAATCTGGGATGTTCAACGCATGTGGTTTTGCTATTTCTTTAGTCAGGTATCACATTACTTAATTACGTTTTAGGGAAACATTAAGATCGACCGTCGGACTTTTTTTCTATGAGATGAATATAATCTGACTTCTTGTTCAATAACGGCAAAATAATCGGATCAATAGGTATATAGGTAATCTGTTAGGAAATAAAACGGCAATATACACAGGGGTGGATATAATTAATTATTGATATCCCTAATGGGCCCCATAAGGTGTTTTTCCATTTGGACATTGATTTATTACCTATGCTTTGGACTGCCCAATAAATTGACCCTTGACGGAGGCCATCAGCTAAAGAACGCACGCGATTCCCCCATAAACAAACACTGCAGTGCCAAGATTAGTTCTGATCATTTGCCAAACTTGAGTGCGATAGATCTGTTAAAATTCACTAGCTACAAAACAGACCGAAACAGAAATAGATACGTAGCCAAAAATCTACGGAAAAAACCTGGTCGATATACGGGAAGTGCACTTTATATCATGAATATAAGGGGTTGAGAAAAGAAGCATGTATACCTACGAAACGCAATTTAGTTTTACCATTGGCAGATAAATGCATGCACATGGTTTTGGTTTTCAATTGATGTTACCGAGGAATTTGCGCTATCCATCTCTCACGATACTTGGCATGTTTGCGATAAACAATATGGCTTGTTAGGACGATATTTGCATTTTGTACGTCAAGAGAGATTTAAATGAACAGTGTTTTGCGTTTTCTCAAAACTGGTCTTAATACAGAGCTTAACATGTCAAAACATAAAACGACAGACAAGAAAATCTGAATTCACTAGGTAAAGCATTATGATGTTAGTTTGGTTGGTATTTTTATGCAATAAAGAATACGGTCTCATTATAACAAACACAACCTGTAAATGCGAGCTAAGTACCTCTACAAATATACTGTACTATAAACTCTCTACCAAATACTACGCATCTGAAACCGTTAAATAATTTTTGAAAAAGAATAACCCTACCTAATACCTTACAGTGCAAAATATTATCAACAAAGGTTACAGTTGTAGAAACAAATAAGACAATACTAAAGCGTTAACAAAACTATCATTCGAACTCATATCCAATTAAAAGGGGCCCAAGATATGGACAAAGGGATTATTTACACGGATATCCTTTAGCAAATAAGACCATGTGCTCCGGAAAGATAAGCGTCTTTCATCGACGACACTCGCTAGGTAATTCTAGGTCACTTCCAAGTAAACCAAAGAAAGAAGACATGATATTGAAACCGTCAGAACAGACTGATTAACTCGATAACAAATCAAACTACCTGGGAAATAGACATGATGTTTTTTTATATCAATCATAATATCAAGCAAAGGTTGAAAACGGGACAAAAACAGAAGGCCAGATGGATAGATACCCCTAAAACGATATGGCTTACAATAAAGATAATATTTACAGTATATTTTAACGTTTTGCCACTTCCTATCTTATTGTATCATATTGACCCAATTAACAGATCAAACTTCATAATTATCATATGTGTATGCTTTGCTGATAAGTATCATAATCATTTCAAAATGCATTATGTTGCGATTCCTTGGGAAACCAAAAAAAAAAGTAACAAAAAATATAAATATTTGAACTGTGGAGACAATCGGCTCTTTAAATCTTTTAAGATGAATATTTAAGGGATATGAAATACTTGATACATGCACCTACATGTACCCTTAAAAGCGCTATTTAAAATCTATAAAAAGTATTTTTTACAATGGCAAATTCTACTAGATTAAATTGCTTCTAAATATTGCTTTTATTCATGAAGGAATGTAAAATAAATAGAATACCAAATGTAGCTATTTGTTTCACACAGAAACTTTTCCATGTACATGGTGATATTGTGTTTTTTTGTAAGCGCACAGTACTCTAATAATGTCGAATAGAGTATGCATAGATAGATAGTTTTTTTTCAGGATGAACAAAGTATGGTTACTAAAGCAAATTATGATGGTAAATTTCCTTCCAATAGATAATATGTGCGCATCGAAGAATAACAGCTTTGACATCAATATTAATACAAAAGATGATAAGCTTAAAAAGAGGATATTTAAAATGTGATGATATAAAAATTCGGACAAAAAAAAAAACAATAGGGAAAATGATATTCCAGTAAAATGAAACAAACGAAACGCATTACGTGCTATCTATGAAGGATATAAAATAATGATAATAATAACTGTATTTAAACGTCGATGACCAATTGACCAAAAGCTCATATCCCATGAGATCGACATCAGTCACATTGTTCAAACATAATACATATGTATGACAAACAATATTGAGATTGCTTTACTAAACATTATTTCTACGAAACCAAGTACCATGACTGCTACTAGGCATTCACTCTACAAGATAATTAGATTAAATAACTTCACGTTTAATCGACCTTATATTATAATAAAACAAAAAAAAACATGACCAACATGTGTATGGATACTTTTCCTCCTTTGGGACAGAATCTTTCACTTGCCAATGTCAATTTAGAAATAATATTTTGATAGCATAAGCTATTCCATATAAGTCCTGACAGTATGCAATTACACAGAATGCAAGTATGACTGTAATAGATAAGCTTTAAGATAGTGCTTAAATTTCATATGTGCAGATATAGATAAAAAATTAATGCAAAGGTATATTTATAGGTAACAATATTGTTTGTTATGTAAGTATTGCCTAGCACATAGACTGACAAGGACAAAAAGATGTATATTTGTTGAAGCATTAGTATATTCTGGTTTACAAGGTAAGCGGTGAAGCCACTAGGAGTACACGTGATTACAGGAGGAAGAGAGGATATAGTCTGGTAACGGGGAACAGCTGGGTTTGTCAGACAACGGTGATGAAGCGATAGTATACATTACAAAACCAGATCGATAATGGAAAAACAGGGATACAGCACAGACAAGAGGGAAACACGACAGCCAGATGATTAATTGGGTTTCTCGTCAACATATACAGTTACAAAATACAGATAATGGTGTAGTTTTTTCGTAATACGCAAGTAATTAAGAAAATGAAATGTTATCAAAGAAAAATCATATGCGTTGTTATATTGGTATAAAGATGAACAGATATATGTTAAACGTTATCAGTTTATCACAATATTATTTACTTCTTAATTAAACTGATTTACCGAAATAAAAAAAACTGAACATACCTTTGCTTTAAATACCATTTAAAGAACATTGAAATTCTCTTATATTAGTAATAAATATTTTCTATTTCTGTTTTCATCATACACTGTATACATATATCCAATTTGTTATGAGTGCCTGATGAAAATAACCAACAGAAAATAATAATCTATCATTAATGTTTTTTTAGAGACACTCTCAACGATTTATATTGAAAATGATGTTCATTTGCGAAGAAAATGCAATTACTTTGGTATCATGTACTTTTCATGTCTGTAGTGTGTTATGCATGCCAAACTGAAAAGAATCATGAAACTAAATAGTCCGTGTGTGAAAAGTATACACTGATTCTATATATAAATATATTTTATTCCGAAGATGTCAAAGACCTTGTATACCTTATGTATTGCTTAGCAACGAATGTAAATTCAGGGATATTGTTTGTGTGATCGATACAAACAATAGCAATAGTTGAAAGGGTGGATTCTATATTAAAGATTGAAATACTTCTGTCGTGAAATTATTGTGGCTAAACTGTCAGTTGATAAACTTCAGGTTTTTCTCATAGAACTGGATAAACCTACAGATGGATCATTATACACATTATTTCAATTCAAAGTGCGTTGCAAACAAACAAAGTTCAATGGAATGATACCCAAAGAAAAAAAATCACAGAATACCAAAACGTCAACAAAACCATAATCCGAACTCAAACTCGATTAAACCAGAGGCAAAATAGGAACAAAAGACAGATTTACATGGAGACTCTCTAAAAAGAAGAAGATAATAAGACCAGGTGTTCCGGAAAAGTAAGCGCCTTCTGCTTCATCGACGACACCCGCCATGTGAATCTTGGTCACATCCAAGTAAGCATCCGAATTATTATAACTTCCTTTCAGATAAGCATCTCATTAATTAAGCGAAAGTGGCATATTAATTGAGTCCGTGGAAATAAATATCATTAAAGATAGCACGAAGGTAGGAATGGAAATACGTAATATACAAAATAGGATGAACAACATTCATAAGAATGATATCCAAACTATGATAGCTTATAAAAATTCCTTTCAGATAAGTATCTAATTAATTTAGTCAAAGTGGCATATCAATTTAACTCCGTAGAAAAAAATATCATTAGAGATTGTAAAAAGGCAGGGATGGAAATACGTACTAAGATACTAATATACAAAATAGGGTAACTTTGAAGAAGAAAGAAGGGAGCTGGGACGGCATTTCTCGTTGGGAAAAAAATATTAATTGAAATACTGGATAATACGGCTGTTCATTAATGAAACGAACTGAGTTAAATCTGTATGAATGGATGATGAAATAAACTATTTGCATAATAAATCATTAAAAGTATTTCCATCATAAAACAGCTAATCAGCTTCGAACTAGAGTAAAACAGATATGAAAGGATGAGTGACTGATTTAAATGGTACAAAAATGAAATTGATAAAAAGACTGAAACGCAACATACGGAAGCAGAAAATTCATAAAACCTAACACAAAAAACAGATATTCATACATATATTAGCATACGATAACGTAACTTGATTAGCCTACATATGGATTAACATGATAGAACATATAAAAACTTCTACTGTGGATTAACGTGTAAAAGAGCATATCCATGTACATATGGATTAACATAAAAACAATTCTGGATGTTATGTGGATTAACGTAGGAGAACATATTTACATATATATTTCGCACAAACAAAAATAAATTTAAGATCTTATGAGGATTAACGTAAAAGAACATATAAACATATGGATTAACCTAAATAACTTCTGTGTGTTATGTGGTTTAACGTAAGATAATATATTTATAGAAATATGGATTAACATAAATAACTTCTAGATGTGTGTTACGTCAGCTTCTAGATCTTATGAAGATTAACGTAAGATAATATATTTATATAAATATGGATTAACAAAGAATAGTGACTTAGCAGAAAACACATTAATCAAATATGGTTTTCCAGCGATGGATGCTTAAAACCCCCTCATTGCCAATGTAACGCTTAATGAGACGGTTACTGCATAACATACTTAGATTTGATTTTGTTTTATAAAATATATTATATACATGAACTGTTATGTGCTTTTCAACACAAATAAACCTTTGAGTAATTTGTGGTACTGACATTAAGTTTGTGCAGGTATAGAACTGAAAGGGAAAAAGAAATAATAATAAGGAGTTTAAAGAGAGAGAAGAAAATGATACATGAATTTTATACCTAAAATCTGTTTTAACTTGGAATATCAGTGACAGTTTTTGAAATAACACATGCATATTCATCAGTATATAGTGAATATTATAGATAGAAGAACCGATTGGTAAATAATCTTAAATTAGGAACAGCGAAGTTTATCAGTAGAAGACCTTACTATAACTGTTGTGTTTTCTTTTATAATATTAAGGAAGTATCAGAAAACGAAAATCTTTTCTGACGTTCAAACTTGAATCATCTGTGTCGTATATACAACAAAAAAACCATATTCGATCCGAAATCAGTTCCTTTCTTATGAAATGATTAATAATATTACACAGGATATAAGTTTCTTTTCATTGAATAACACGGTAATTCATGAGATAGATAATGGCAGTTCCAAAAGAAAAAAAATATAAATGCGGTCTGGAACATTAAACATAAAATAAACAGTAAATAAGATATACATAAAGAGTGACGGAACAAAAACACCATTCAAAAATACAGGAACGATTAAAGAAATATCTCATTGTGAAAAAAGAAAAGAATACCGAAGTGTCAATAAAACCATATTCTAAACTCAAAATGGATCGAACAAGGGGCAAAATAACAAAAGGGAAATATTTACACGGAGACCATTGTAAAACTACAAAAGAATGAAAATAAATCCTTACAACAAGTAAATCGTTATGCAAATTGTTGTTACTTAATTGTTATAAAACTGTTTTTAATAGCTATGGAAGTCTCATTTTACGATATGAAGGGGGTGCGAAAGTACAAGAGAATAAGACCAATTGATCCGGAAGAGGAAGCGTCTTCTGCATGCTTCATCGACGACACCCGCCATCGATAGAAGCCGTTTATCCTTTTCGACGGGAACATACCAATAAATCGATTAGTTATCATTGAGCTATTTAACGAATATATCTGAATATTGCGGCGTTATTATATAATATTTACAGTCTACACTGATATTCACTCGATAACCATTGTACTGCAAACTAGAGTTATTTTCCAATAACTCTACTTGAGAACGTGCAAAATTTCTATGACGTCGGCAACAATACATGTGGGCGGAACTATGCAAATTATCCCGTTCGAATCACAATTGTATGACGTCATCAACAATTGACATGAGCGGGGCTAGCTGCGGCTTATGCAAACTTCATGCTGTTACATTTATGGAACTGTTTTCACGTTTGTAAGTTTTAAAATGAAATATATGTCTGCAGATGGGGCTAAATTGAACAGTCGGTAAATTTAACGTAAACGCTTCGCGTTTACGCAATTTACCTCGTGCTCCATTGGATTTATGATCTAATAAACTAAACAAAATCAAAGGTTAATCCTCAAATATAATTGGTTGATTTTACAGCTTAAAATGTGTTTGAAATGACGGAATAAAAAGTTGATTATTTTGGTGCGCTTCGATTTGTTTGCTTTAGCCAATTATGTTGGATATTTGTATTGGCTTTGAAACAGTTTAATGAGAGTAAAACTTAACATATCAGTTAACGTAATTGGTGTTCAGTTGTCTTTTTGTTTCATTTAACTCAATTTTTGAAATATAATTCGTATTTGCCTTGAACTGAAAAAATACAAAGTGATAATGCAGCCAAACATACTTTTCATACAGCATATAACTTTATCGAGAGCACATGTCAAAAAATAGTACAAGGGACAATCTCATTCTTGAAGCTGTATGAAGTAAACAAATAAATGGCATATCTACCGGATCATTTGCTATTCATAATGTAAACCAACTTATTTTCGCGGCGACTTGATTTCGCGTTTTCATATGAAACGACTATGTCGCGGCGATTGAATATCGCGATAAATACGGTCATAGATCCTATATAGTGTACAGTACTCCTACATTTGGTACATCACTGATTGGAAAATTTTCTCGGCGATTAATTTTCGCGAATTCTAATCCACCGCGAAATACTCGAAAATTAATCGCATGCAGTAATGAAGAACAATTACTGTTTTTTTCTGATACGTTTGTTGTATGATAGCAACACGGTTGATGTCACTGTTTGAAGAATATTTTTCACGTAGGCCTCAAAATCCTTGAGAGTGCTAGGAATACTCCTCTGCGTTATGCTATCGTTAGTTGCATTTAGCGATGATCTCATCTTGAAACGACAGCAGGAGGTAGTCTCTTGAACCGCTGATTATTCATTATTAACCAGATTTAGTCCCTTATAAATGCCATTTAGAATATTAATGTGAAAGGTCTTTGAAGTTTCGGCGTTAATAAGTTTATATAACTTATGCCTAATCCCTTGTTGATCTTATTATGATATGTTGTAATCTATCAAATCAAATCTTTATCTCTTTTTATTCCCTTTAATAAACTATCATAAATGTTTTCTAGAAATCCAAACGATTTCTATTGAAAATCGTATTCATTTGGAAAGACAATGCAATTACTTTCGTCTCATGTACGTTCATGTATGTAGTCTGTTTCCTATGCCACACAGACTTATAGATGGTATGTGGATATCACTACCTAAGCCTGGCACGGATTTTCATCAATATTCGTCTCATGACAAAAACATGAGGAATACCTACTAAGTATATACCTCTATAGAAAACGGACGTGCTGAGTCGATATCCCAATTCCAACTCGTCCCTATATAATAAACGAGGATTATACATTGTCTGACAGCTCAACTCGTCAGACGAAAAGCAAAAGCTTGTAAAACCATTTAGTCTGGAATACCAACATTGCCATTTTGGCAGCTGGTGTGTTCCTCGTGGGCAACCGTTTCTTGTGTATATAAAAGATAGACCATACGAACCAGACATATGCCACAGAAGTACACAAGTGAAATTTGATTATTCCGGGATCGACCCTAGCTTAGTTTGTTGGAAAACTCAGCGTGTAATTCGATTTGAAGAATAGCCATTCATATAGACTTCATTTACGTAATGTCTAAACACACTCAAACAAAGGCATATGAAGCGATTTATTTTTGCAATAAAGAACGAAATAGCTGTATGGTGATAAATATTGGATGTATACATCAAAATTGGAAATTAGAAAATAAAATTTTCTAACACGGTAAACAAGCAAAACTAGCCATGATCTTAGAAATTCTTCGCTTTTACGATCAGGATATTTTCACACCTTACTATGTGCTCCTTGAAAAATAACGTAGCTACAATAATATATTCACACATTTTTCGATATATAACGCATACCCCCTCCCCCTCCCCCTTAATGTACATAAAAAAACAAACAAATTGCCATTCTTTGTACGTTCATTTAAAAAAAAAACATTAAATAATACTGACGTGGGTTGTGGCAAAAATGATTACGTACAAAACAAAATTTTGTACAGAATTTGATGTCCAAATCCAACCAATCAAAAGTTTGAAAACCAAACACCTTGCCAAACGTTACGGTATATGATGTCATCACTTTTTGCGTTGTCTGATTTTCATTATTCTAGGGCTTACTTAGATTGGCTCCCGTCTCTAGAATAGAATACAAATATTGAAAAAAATAATCCAAAATAAAATGATCACTTGGATGTCTGATTCTTCCTAAGTTTGAAACTAGTGGGAGGTAAGCTAGGAAGAAGAGAAATTCTCTATAGAAACTTAGGGGCTGGAAGTCAGTCAAGGGCTTGCTCTGAATATCGAGATCTTTGAGGATTATCATTACTTGGACACGACCAAGATTTACATGGCGGATGTCGTCGATAACGCAGAAGACGCTTACTCTTCTGGAACAGCTGGTCTTAGTATCTTGTACTTTTACGAGGGTATCGATGCAAATAGTTTCTTTGTTTCTATTTTGCCTCTAGTTGAATCGATTCTGAGTTCGGATTATGGTTTTTGTTGACGCTTTGGTATTCTCAGGTTTTTAAGGTATTGTGGTACAGCCTAAACAAGTCTAGCATTTGGGGAATCGGGAAATTCTAGTAAACACTATAATTTGCATGGTAGGCATGTACTATCTCAGAGACCAAAATAGTACTGTGAAATAAGTTTCTTTCGCGGCTACTTAATGTCGCGATTTTAGGATCTTACTACTAGTTCGCGGCAATTGACTTTCGCGAAACATAGTATACACGTATAGCAAGTACTCTTTTATCCTAAAAACAATAATCATTATCATCATTAATGATTTTAATGAAATATGTTATGTTTGGCAGATGCCAGTTGGACTGGAAAATATTTGATTTATCGACTGTATTAACACGGAAAAGTTGGTTATTATTTCGGGCGATTTTGAAGATTGATCATGTGATCGTATAATATGACCCAAAGAGCATTAATACAAACCTAAACACGTGCATCGATCATAAAACCTCAAAACCTTCTCCATGAAAAAGGGTTTACGGATCTGAATATTGATTGTGTGGTTAAATTAAATATTGCATAGTTTTGATGCTGCTATATATAGCAAAGCAGTGACATACACTTTGCTCGGCACTCGCCAAGCTTCACACCAAACATTCGAACGTGCATTATTCAATTCTTTGATAAATTGAAGTTTTCCCCTTTATTTCTTTCTCTCTATTAATCGTCAAACCTCTTTGTCATGCCGAAATTTCCATTTACAAACGATGTACAACAACAATTTATTATATTCGATTGTCATTTTTTTGCATTACCGTTTCAATTTATTTCATTCAAAAGTTGGAGAAGATGTTGCTCAATATGATACATACGCATTATGTCGAGTTTTTCGTTTAATATGAAAAAAACCCTATTCAACATCTAGTTCTTTCACATGGTTCTGGTCTTTAAAAAAATATATCAACTTGTAAGCCGAATCAGCAATTAAAACTATTACGTCTAAGAAAGAATTGACTCATCTGCTCATATTAAGAATATTTCGACTCATTCGAGTTCGATTTAACAAAGTTGTCATGTATTTGTTCATATTATGAATCCCAAATACGCTATACTATCGTGAAATCCGCCATAACTGAAGTGATCTGCGAGCTAACCATCATATGTTCACCAGTAAACAGTGGCATTATATTTTTACCACGAAGGATATTCTTTTTTATTGTCATTCTTTTATGTCGAATAACTGATACGGGTTCGTGGTTTGATGTTTAACAAAATTATGCGGGTAACAAGTGCTGAAGGGTTGATAACATGAAAACAGCATATTTATGTAATTACTCATAAATTTCGGGCGTGAGGGCAAGATATGTGGGCCGAGTTTGAGCCCAAAAAGTGCTTGCAGACGCAAATTTATTTGTCACTGCTGGTGGAAATTTAAAGAAAGTCAGGGGTGACATTAACATAAGTATAATTAAGTTTCTTAAAACTGAAATTTGATATTCGAACGAAAAATATTTCCTGAAATAAAACGCTTGAGCTCAATGTCAATTTTTTCGGCACACTGTATCTATTGCTAAATTTGAGAGGTGCAGCATATGTGTGTGTGTTACGTGATTTGTATAGCAAATACGGCAAAATGGGTCGAAATTCATATAAGCTGTCACGAAGCTACCGAAACCAAACTTTGTGAATCCTTCTTTAAAGCTTAATACAGAAAACATAAAATTGTGGAATTGTTTTTAAACAGCAATAGTAAACGCACAACTGAATTCCGTAAACTTATCTTAATTAAAAACTATTGTTATCAATATAATAACTCCCAACCCCTTGCCACTGTAAAATCAATTTAACCCAATATAGAATTATTCTTTTGAGGATATAATCAATGTTCGCCCAGTATTGAATTCGTCCTTCGACGGTAAAATCAATTTTCGCCCAAAGGTATTAGTTGTTAAAATCAATTTTCGTGCAGTATTAAATTTGCCCTAGGACTGTAAAATTGATTTTCGCCCAGTAAATCAAGTTTCGCCTAGAATTAAATTTGATCATAAATGGTAAAATCCTTTTTCACTCGGAATTGAATTCGCCCTTGGACAGTAAAAGCAATTTTCGCCTAAAACTAAATTCGTTCTTCGACGGTAAAATCAATTTTCACCCAATGGTATTAGTTGTTTGGCGTGAAAATCAATTTCATCCAATATCAAACTAGTCTTTTGTGGGTAAAATCAATTTTCGCGCAGTATTAAATTCGCTGTTGGACGGCGAAATTGATTTTCGCCAAGTATTAAATTCGACCTTTGATGATAAAAGCAATGTTTGCCCAATATTAAAATCTTCCTTCGACGGTATATGCAATTTTTGCCTAATAAGATATTCGCCCTCCGACGGCAAGCGCAATTAATGCCAAATATCCAATTCGTCCTTGGACAATCATATTTATTTCTCTCCGTATTAATTACGCCATTTGGCAGAGGCATAAATTTTCGCCCAACATTAAAATTCGTAATTTGACGGCAAAATTAGTTTTCGCCAAATATTAAATTCGCTTTTAGACGCTAAAACCAATATTCGCCCTGTATTGAATTCGTACATCGATTGAAAAACCCTTTTTTACCCAGTATTAAAATTCTTCCTTCGACCGTAAAAACAATGTTCGCCCAATAACATTTTTGTCCTTTCCGTTGAATAATAACGTAAATCATGTTTATTAGAAAGCCCGCTGTTGGCATAATTTCTTCGTCCTTATTAAAGTTAGACGGGCGAAAATGGCAAAATACAATACAGCCAAAAATGTTTACATTTGAAGCTTAATGCATTTACTGCTTTTAAAGGTACAATGAATTGCAATTTGTTTATTTTTAGAGTAAATAACATAACTATATTTGTAAATAAAACAAATTCATAAACCAAATAAAGTAAAATAAAATAGCATGCATGTCGTTGATTGGTAAAACTAATAACATAAACTATTCCAATACGGGAAAATAGCATACATCACACATACAGATGAAACATATTGCCTTAACGTCACACTTACAGGTACAAATAAATTAGCTGTATCACTATAAGATGTATAATAAATTGCATACACTGTAGTTACACGTAAAACAGAGTTACACGAAAACAAAGTTAAACTCTAATATGTTAACAGAAATATGTATAAGTAAAAACAATTAACATATATGCAACACGTACAGGAGAAATAATTCATACACTTTGCAATATTCGATTCAACAAGTTCAACTCCTGTATCATTTTCTTCTTAAACTTATGTAGGAAACATTTCATTTTCAAAGTAGCATATGGTTTGTTCATTTCATATAGAAAACAATATTACTATGATATGGTGTTCCAGTTTTTTTCTATTTAGTTAAACCAACTTTTTCCTGAGTTATGGGGGCCTATTGTCAATGTTTGATTTTACAGAGCAGCAATCCAGACATATTGGCGACTAGAATAAATTGAAGAATTATTCGATTGAACGCAGTTGCTTTAGTAGAAATAAATATATCATAAACAGATGCGCCTATATAAGCTATGGTCTACTTCTTTTATGTTTAATTTCTTTAACAGATCGTATCAATGTATCAAAATTCAGAAGTTATAATATGATATTTCTTTTTATGTCGGATTTTTTAAATGATTTTGTTTTGATACTGAAGAAAATATCTTATATTTTGGTTTGGGAAAAAAGAACATTTTGACTAAAGTCATATGAAATGAGCACAAATGAAAGAAATTACTGGGGATATATTTCAATATCAGCACAAAACTGGCGGTCCCTGAATATAGTTAAATCACAAACATGTCAAGATATTTTTGAGTCTACTGCTTTCAATGTGACGTCACATACGTATTACGTAATTACGCTATTTTATGACGTTATAACGGGCGTTTTTAGAAGATAAATGTGATCTGTATACTTCTTTAGTAGAGCTATTTTCGAAAATTTTGCTTCATTAAACATAATTATTTGCTCAAGATTATGTTTAGCGTTATGTTTTTCGAAACGGACATTTTATATGTTAACTAATCAACAAATCATAATAATAAACAAAACGTCACTCTTATAATGTCATTTATATTGTGTGGAAGTATGTTACCATTAAAAGTGATACCCAGTTAAAAAGTGAACACAGTTAAAATATCAGTGATGTTTGGAGCAATTTAACCATTAAAAAAAACTATACATCTTTAAATAAAATATTGAGCCATATATATTTCTAAACTATTTCAATCAATATCTACAACTGGAAAAATATTCATAAAACGTAAATGCACTGATGCTACTTGTACTGATAAAACTTTTTTTTTTAAATATTTATCAAATACAAAAAAAAGAACATGAATTTTGATGAAGGCCGATATAGAAAGCGACGAGTGATGTGCAATAAACATGATTGATATGTAAAAAAAGCCATATATATTTAAATAGGTTGCCTGTGGCCTGCCCAGAATAGTCACTACCTTGACATAGTGATGGTATATCTTCAGGGGCAACAACGACAGTGGAGGTTTTTATTATTCGCACAGACATAGGGAATAACTTGTACAATAAAACAGCCATAATATGAACATTAAACAACCGTATCGCCAGTTATCACGACTCAAATCTCCGGGGATATCGAATGAAAAGAGCAACCGAGCATGGGATACGAAAACAAGATCTAGTTTACATTAACGGCACGTACCACAAGGCACAGCCCAATACTATTGATCTTTATTACCGCTGCACCAGATAGTGAACTCTGTGTATTGTTCAGGGTGCAATTAACTTTAAATCTAGATTGAAGTGATACAGTATAAAGTATATTTGCTGTTTAATATTTTAAAAATCAGAGAATACCAAAGCGTCAACAAAACCATAATCCGAACTCAAAATTGATCAAACTAGGGGCAAAATAGGAACAAAGGAAAGATTTACATCGGGACTCTTGTAAAAGCACAAGAGAATAAGACCGGGTGTACAGTAAACGTCTTCTGCTTCATCGCCATGTAAATCTTGGTCACATCCAAGTAAGCATCAGTCCTCAAAATGAGAAGCATAAATGTCCGAGACACTTTTTTTCTATTTCCTATTCGGTACAATCAATTTTCTAGCTACATTTAATATATATTGTACATATATATGAATTGGAACGCTTGAATAAAAAGAAAGTTGAAACTAAGTGGTATACGCTTAAATGGTACATGTATACGTTCCACCAAATAAAGCACGCATAATTTATCATTTTAACATGTAATACACATACACACACATTCCTGTAATATGTGTGATGAATGCTCTAGGGACTTTAACATTTTGGTAATGTTTTGACTTTTTATCTTTTATAAGCAATGTATTCAATTCAATGTCAGTTGATCGGTATAAATCCATGCATATCTTAATGTCGATATTTAAAGAGAAATTAATATTAATGAGAATTTGTAATCTGTTTCTGATTGATCATATCGTAATTATGTTATAATTGTTTTGTTTATATCGTCGAATGTGTTATTTAAAATTCCATCAATGTAGAAATTTTGAAAGAAAAAATGTAATACCATTCGCTATGATATTCAGATTAAGATATTAAGATTTAACATTGTTACTATTTCTACTATAGGGTGTCGTCAATGAAGCGAAATACGCTTACTCTTCCGGAACACCTGGCCTTATTATCTTATACATTCAAGGTTCTCCGCGTAAATATTGCCTTTGTTTATATTTTGCCCCCTAGTTTAATCGTTTTTGAGCTCGGCTGACAATTTTGTTGAATCTCAGAGTTTCTTTTAATTATTGACCTGGGTAGCTATTGGGTTGATAATTAACTGCGTAAAAACACTTGTATTCTGGTGTTTGAGATACATTAAAACATCTGATGTAATTGTTACCTAAAACACAATTTGGCAATCTAAATGGGTATCATTATACTTTGACGTTTAATGTTGAATGCCAGCTTCGTTGCATAGTTTATCGAAGCAGCGTTTGAGTTTAATACCCAAATGAAAATGTTGTTTCATCGGCTTTATATGAGTAGAATATTGTTCATTTACTTATCATTGTAAAACAACTATATACTTCAGCTAATTCAACGGTGTGTAGTAAGTATTCGTTTCTAATGAGATATAATATCATAGATGTACATTATACTTTGTTTAATACTCAGATATTTTCTTATTCTTAATCTAAAAGTCTTTGCATAAACATTTAAACTTTTTTGTTGATGAATATTGTTTTGTTTTAGTATTGTCAATTGAAATATTTTTATAATATGATTATGAAAATATGTAATTTGTCTATATTTATCTATATTGTAAGACAGTAAGAAATAAGTTACTTCAACCATCGTCTTGTCACTAAAGAGCAGAAGAAATAAATTGATATATTGATCGTTCCCGATATTATGTCCTGTCATAATATACATACACTATATTATATAAGAGTTTTCCTATATATTTTTTATTTTGTCAGTCGGTAAGAAATAATTGACTTGAATTGTCGTTGTGGCATCAGTAGAGCTTTAGAGATACATGGCTATTATAACGTTCCTGTTGTCATGTCCCATAAACACACAGTATTTTACAAACCACTATGTTTAAACGGTGATTTTTTATAGAGATGATGGTGAATATGCTTGTTCAGTGAAATGATATATATTATTTGGAATGCTAATGACAAAAGAATAAGAGTATATGTGATATATTTACATGAATATGCTATGACCATTTTTTATCATTCTATTTTTGAAGTCTGTATCTATCATTTATAGATATCAATATGGGATAATAAAAATTAAAATAATTTACTATTACCTTATAAGTGCATTTGAAAATAAAATAATGTCAAACTACAAATGAACTTGGTGATATTATGGAAATAAGAATTAAGTAAAATGACATTATATTTCAGAAATAATTAAGCGAATTGGTTAACATATATATATCACTACACCTATGACATATGAATTCTTATGGAGTGATTGATGACTTTGCTGTTGTTAATAGACGTCATCATATATATTAAGTTATAATTTTAAAATAAATGTTCCATATCCTGATGGCATCTTAGTTGCCATCTCGTTTTAAACTTTATTTTTAATGTTATTTTCTATATAATAAACGTCTAGAGGTAGGATCAATGGATATGATTTGGTTTATTTTGTTTTACGTGCATTAAACAGCTAGGGTAATTTAAGGACGTGCCAGGTTTTTCAGGTTGAGGAAAGCCGGAGTATCCGGTGAAAAAACTACCGACCTACGGTCAGTACCTGGCAACTGCCCCACTTGGGATTTAAAATCGCAACCCAGAGTTGGAGGGCTATAGTGGTAGAATGTCGGAACACTTTAACCACTCGGCCACCGCGGCAAAGAGGTGGAGGGCTACTGGTAGAATGTCGGAACACCTTAACCACTCGGTCACCGCGGCAAAGAGGTGGAGGGCTAATGGTAGAATGTCGGAACACCTTAAACACTCAACCATTGCAGCCCAGAGGTGGAGGGCTTGTGGTAGAATGTCGGAACACCTTAACCACTCGGTCACCGCGGTCCTAGGATCAATGGAATAAAACAAGTTGCACAAAATCCATTTTGAAGAATTATGAACGACCTCATATCATGGACATGCTAAAGATCCAAGTCTTAGTACAAAATGGAAAAAAGAAAGGCTAAAAGTGAAAACTTGAGGGAAATAAATTCACGTTTTTGATGAGCATTCCACTGTATTACTGTAGTATACTGATAGAGAATATATATTGCTTTTAGTGATATTTGTGATATTTTCGTGGATGATTACCTAATCTAATTTTTGTTTAAAGGCCCAGTATACGTAACTTTCGGCAAAACTTGAAGCGAAAATCAAACCTAATAACTTTTTATATTTATAGATTAACTAATACAATGTATAAGCAGTTGAAACTCGGTATTTGTAAACAAGCGTCCATTTCGAACTGTTCTAACTTCGGCTTGCTGTTGAAGTGGGCATCACCTAATTTTTTTTTAATTCTTTGAATTTTTTTGTCAATATTTTCGTGTTAAATATAAATACCACTCAGGTTTACTTCGTTTTAGGCTTATTTTTACATGGTTATCAACTGGATTTTTTTATCAGAATCACGACAAAATTCCTGAAGTTACGTACATTGGGCCTTTAATTAGGCATGTTTGGTAGCACGAACAAGATAAATGCGTACGGCTGTCAAAAATACATTGTATACAAAGAATTGATAAGAAAAATCATAAAATCATAATTTTCTTAACAACTTCAATTACAATGTCAACCAAATTAAGTGGCATATCTACTGTTATTAGTATTCTTAAATATGCCAAAGTTATCTAGACCGTACCGAATATAATACAATTTACTGAAATGGAAAATAAAAAAAAAAGGATAAAACAGGAAGTTTACTGAACTATTTTCTATTATTTGTATTGTCTGAATAATCCGATTTTGGAATTATTTTTCGATATGATCACTGTGATATCCCCGAGATTTATTTGTATGTCTGTTAGCAAAAGTCAGTAAAGGCATCATACATCAACAGACCTCATACTGTCTACACTGCACTCATGCACTGAGCGATATCGTGAATTGTTGCTTATCCAGCCGAATCCATGCATGGGCCTATTGACGGCCTGTGGGAACTCCGGAGCATCTAACAGCTTCATTGTGCGTTCACTGTTGCCAATAAGCCGATGACAATACCGCTGTCGGATCAATTCTTCCCACTTTTCCATTGCAGCATTATTTTCAAGGTCACGGGATCGCTGGCTCAATCAATATACAACTACACATGGTAAACACGTGGGTTAAAGCCGGCTTGTAATACAGTTGACCGATATTACATGCACGGCTTATCACTAGAAGAACGTCACGCGGCTTCCCGTGAAGATTTACATTTTTGTTTAACATTTGGTTCCTTTACGTGCAGAGCTGCAGTGCTGCAGTCAGTTGTGCATGCAAAGAAGATTAATATTTTGCTGATGAATAATACATAATACAAATTCTGCAATACTGCCTTTGTTGATATTTATTTTATTTTGGAAGAAATCCATGTCTCCTTTTATAAATATCAAACATATATTCCCTAAAATCTGGATAATAAGTCTGATTCGAAAAAAGGTCGGTCTTGAATATATATATATATAGAGAGGTCACACAACGAGTGGTTGTTGGATATGGAATTTATTTCAATGGAGTTAATTATTTTTTTTAAATTACAAAAGACGCGAGATTTAGCGAGTGTCTTTTGGAACTTTTAAAAAATAATTAACGAGAGTCTAAGAATTGATCAATTAAGTGAAACTCGGATGTGCTAAATGCAAGTTCATATAAAAGTTAAACGAAATCAAGGTCATTTTAGCACGTACTAAAGATTTATGAAATCTTCTTGTGTAAATAGTCAGTTGCAACCTTGAAATGTATATATCCATCATTTTTATTGAATTGTGTAAGTCTGTGACGTCATGTACCTTAGGCGTGAAAGCACGATTAAAATAATTAAAATATCGGTTTAGTACCGTTCACTGGATAACAAGGTACATTATATGCTTAAAAGCGTTGTTTTTCGTTTTTATTGTGTTGAAAACGTTCTGAAAATTTGAAAAAATAAAAGCAAACCAGTTAAAAAACACACACTTTTAGACGCAAGCTGAGTCCAACATATATATTGCGGAAGTACACCGTACACCGTGTTGCATAATTATCACCCGTCACTTCCTTCGTATCCCGTCGATGAATTTAAAGGTAAGTTTTGCAGCTTCGGTTTTCTCTGTTTTTAGTTTTCTTGTGTATTGACGTCCGTATACACCCTGTCAGATGTAAATTATGTGACCCTTTTATTTCAAAATTTCAAAGACCCCTTAAACGTTACCATTTCTTGACTATATTCAGTAGAACTCCGTTATTTCGAACTCGAGGGGCCGCGGTGACCGAGTGGTTAAGATGTTCCGACATTCTTTCACTAGCCCTCCATCACTGGGTTGCGAGTTCGAATCCAATGTGGGTGGTTTTTCTCCGGATACTCCGGCTTTCCTCCACCTCCAAAACATGGCACGTCCTTAAATGACCCTGGCTGTTAATAGGACGTTAAACAAAATAAACCAAACCAAACCAAAATCCCGAACTCGTGTAACTCAAAGACTCGTTTAGTTCGAAGCATTCCGTCGGTCATGACCAGACTTAACACGAAGTATTCAAACAAAACTATTTCGGATACTCAGATAACTCGAAGTTATTTTCGGCCGTACATGTATGGTACAACAGGACGTCAAATAGATGTTTAGATTCCATAAATGTTACAATTTCTTATTGACCATCAACTTTTTTTTAATACGAGGCATTTATTCTTTCTGTGATAAAATATTGCATCTCTAAGAATGATAAGTGTAAAAATCATAGAATACCAAAGCGTCAACAAAACATAATCAGAAATCAAAATCGATCAAATGAACATAGGAAATATTGCTAGGGAGACTATTGAATAAGAACACGGTAATAAGAATAGGTGTTCCTGAAGAATAATTGTCGTATGCCCTATTAGCGACACCCGTAATGTAAATCTAAAATCTAAAATTGAAAAGCTGACTAGTGTTTAGGTCCATATGCGGCTTAGTAATATATTTGTCGTTGAGCAAGAGGACATTTATTTCCTATTCACCTCACCTGCAATTCAAATATTGTTACTCATTTGTTCGTCATATGTCACTCTTTCATGAATGATAATCAAAATTATTGACTAAAATGGAATCTATAAACTAATTATCGGGCCATGCACGTTCATTTCAATTATACCTTGCTAGAAAATGAGATTAGATAATTATTTGATAATTAATTACAAATTAACATCCAATAAGGGGCGGAATGGGTAAATATCTTACCCGTCCTTCTGTCTACCTGTAGTACTAGAGTACATTTGGACGAAATGTCGCGCTACGTTTTTGACAGCTGACTTCTCCAACTCGCCCTATTTTGGGTAGTGAGCTGATTTCAGCGGTCAGAACACCGACACTCGGCTATTGTACTCTTTGCTTGACAAAGGAAACAGCCGTTTTCGAAAGCTCGCAAATTAAGTTTTCAATTCCTGTTTGTGTACAAAAAAAAAACAATCTCAGTAAATATTAATTACAAATTGTCTTTTAAACGTTTTGTATTTAGATCGGGTTCGTATGTCAAATGTTTATAATACAAACACTACAAATTGTCATTATCTGAAATGTTTGCAAACGTATAACGTAGTTATGACAATAACAGATACCCCCCCTCCCCCCCCCCCCATTGCAAGGTAGAGTTCACTAGAGATTCTTAGTTGTAAAAGGGGTAACGCTGTAGAAGAGCACATTCAAATCCAGAGGCTAAGATAAGACAAGAGAATACTGGAGCGTGGAGCGTTAACGAAACCATAATCCGATCCCAACACCTAATCGATAAAATAAACTAGGGTAAACTATGGACAAAGGTAAGTTTTACGCAGTGAATTTTTAAAACACAATTTATAACACAAGGTGTTTTGGAAGGTAAGCGTCTTCTCTTCCATCGATGTGTAAATCTTCGTACTTTTCAAATTAATTTTGACATAGATCACAATTTCTCCCCAAAAAGATTCCAACCAAATTGGAAACTTTTAATTTTATTAGACCATGGATATTCAAGTTTACGTTGCGACTTTGACTTTCACTCAATTGCGAACTAAATGATCGGCCAAAAAACTATGTTCTCGATCGATGACATCGGTTTATTTCAAAAGGTAAAATGTGCATCCTTTAAAAATGACTTGAGGCCCTTAAACATCGTTGGCAAAGGTGTATATATGAGATACTGAAGGCGATTATATATAAAATAATGCAATATGTCGCCAAAAGTCAAACATTTAAATCATAGGTTTAACTAGCCTTCGTACGACTTATAGCACAATGGCAACATTTTAAATTTGAAGATATTTGATACGTTTTCTTCAACTTAAAGCCAAATCTGTAAAATATGAAAACAATTGAGACTTACAACCAAATACAGGGCTGATAGGTCGTAATACATGGGCATATTCCTTGCATTAACATGATAATCAAGTTATGAAAATAATTGTATCGGGCAGACCTGGTTTCAAATCTCACGTTTATTTCGATTTTTTTTTTTTTCATGACGATTAAAAGCATTACAAAATAATGCAAGTTTAACCGCACACCGGCAAATATATTATTGTGTTTCGGCATTCTTTGGATTTAAAACATTTATCTGAATCATACAATCCATCACAAATATGTGTATTTTCACAATTACACACGATCAATCAGATTGAGTGTTGGGGGTTTTATTGGCCCCCTAAGTTTGCCAGACAGATAAAGTCGAGTGTTGATTTAGGCTCAACCCCTATATACTCAAACACTTCTGAAGCGCGGTAGGCTAATACCCTCGTAAATGAGACGGAGTTTGTGAGTTACAGTCTATATCATTAAAACGTTTTACTTCAACGCTCTCTGTAAAGCGTGTTATTGTCCCAGAAGATAATCGATTCTGATTATATCTACCAACTTGTCCTATCACCGATAACCACCTTGGACAGGTGAGAGAGGGCGACAGGTGTGAGGTCGATAGAGACCATTTACACCCCTGTTATCTTCTGCATACGCTCGTAATTGTGTGTACAATGTGTACTTGAAATATAGCTGAAAACCTTAATGGTAATATATATTGACACTGTGTTCGATCATATTCTTCTGATTAATTTCATAACTACACGCGCACAGCTTACGGGGATATTTAGTTATATTTTATAAGATATTGTAAACGGATTTGTTTTGGCGTACTCAAATTACACGCGCACAGCTTAAGGGAATATTTATATATAGTTTACTGGATACTGTGAACGGATTTATTTTGGCGTACTCAAAATTTTAACGCATACAAATGTAACTGAATTCAAACTGATTAGCGTAATGCTGAAATGACGGACTCACAATACCTGCTGTAGAAGCAACATACATAAATTGTAGTTAACTCAAAAATATTTTAGCGGAACATATTAGCCGGAAAATCGCTGAAATAAGACTCCGTTAAGACATGTTCGGTTACAGTATTTATAGATTTTCAGTTACCGGGTTAATTGTATATTTCGCCTTGGTCTTTTCGGGGCATACTCTACAATACAATTAATGTATATCTCTATAACTATAAAGTCAGATAATATTTTCGTTCACCATACATTCTGTAACAAACGTCTAATTGCAAAGCCAGACCGACTTCAATACTGTAAACGTACTGTATTTTAGCTGTAGTTTTCTTTTAGCGATAATCTTATTTTAGCGATAATCTTATTTTAGCGGTAATCTTTTTTTAACGGTAATCTTATTTTAGCGGTTATCTTATTTAAGCGGTAAAACTATATAAGCTGTTATTTTATTTTAGCTGTTATCTTATTTTAGCGGTAATCTTATTTTAGCGGTAATCTTATTTTAGCGGTAATCTTATTTTAGCGGTAATCTTTTTTTAACGGTAATCTTATTTTAGCGGTTATCTTATTTAAGCGGTAAAACTATATAAGCTGTTATTTTATTTTAGCTGTTATCTTATTTTAGCGGTAATCTTATTTTAGCGGTAATCTTATTTTAGCGGTAATCTTATTTTAGCGGTAATATTATTTTAGCAATACTCTTATTTTAGCGGTTATTTTATTTAAGCGGAAATCTTATTTGAGCGGTTATCTTATTTTAACGAAAATCTAAGGGGCTGCGGCGGCCGAGTGGTTAAGGTGTTCCGACATTCTACCACTAGCCCTCCACCTCTTGGTTGCGAGTTCGAAACTCATGTGGAGCAGTTGCCAGGTACTGACCGTAGGTCGGTGGTTTTTCTCCGGGTACTCCGGCTGTCCTCCACCTCCAAAACCTTGCACGTCTTTAAAACGACCCTGGTTGTTAATAGGACGTAAAACAAAATAAACAAAAATTGACCAAACTGTCTAATTCAGGACACTGAAAAATATTCATCATTGCATGGCGTTTCCATTATATAACTCTACCGAATTCAGTTGGCGCTCTTAAAGCCATGAATGCCATTGACCAATCGTTGACGTCATCATGAATGTGACGTCAAATTGAAACGTTTGATACCATTCACCGTCTTGGCCGATGACTATTCAATAAAGAAGTATGCACGATAAATACATTATTTGAGCTAAATGTTGAGAAAAAAAGTAATTGTTTGGGTCTTAATAAAGTTAATAGATTTTGAAAATGGTTAATATAAATATTAAACTGTTTTTAGTTGGTATTCATAGACAACATAATAAAGTCTTACTGAACAAAAGCAAATCCAACATAAAGCGCCAGCACGTTTCATTGAATTTGCATTTGCCTTGATAGTCGCTTCACAGGATTTTCGAAATCATGTTGGGACGGCTAAGATCTCTGTTGTTGACAAAATAAACAAATAGGCATCTGAAAGAAGGGTTTGTGTTGCTCAAAGGTATCGCAATTTAGTAGAGACGGTGAAACGTGTTCGTTGGAATGGCAGTTTTCACTTTAGAGCTGTTTATTCAACGAGTGGTCAAAGGAGAGCGTGGTCAACGTCCATTGATATCAAGCGTTTCAATGATCTTGAGTTGTCTGATCTACTGTCGCTATTTAATTAATCTCTGTTTGTTGTCCAGCATCATGCTGTGATCAATGGCCGCAGCCCGCATGCTTTTATCGTATAAAAGGTTGATCTATTAAAAATGCCTAGCAACAAGATTGTATATAAAACAGAAGAAAGGATGACACGGGGAAACGCTATATATACTATTGTGATAATGTTTGCTAGAGATGCATATATGAAGCTTCATGACGCAGGCTATTAATATTTATTGTCAATGGATGACATTTAAATAAAAATCTTACATAAACTTGTTTTTTTAATGACAATTCTTTTACACGTTGACATTAATCAATATGTATTCCTTATTAAGTTCTAGAAATAAAGGTCCATGCATCGGGCAATTTGGATTTCGAAAAATGTATTGGATGTGTCATATAGCAAATAAATTTCAATCTTAAAATTACAAAATCGATATTTACAATCATTGCTTGAATGGAAATGTACCTTTTCCTGTTTTTAGGAATCCCCGATGATACAAAAGTGCTAGAAAAGTCGATATACCTTAAAAGCTGAAAAATAGAATATATTTTTGTGTGTTTGACATCTGAAGGTTCTTTCACTTTAAATATGAAATTAATGTTTTCATCATAAGTGTGTTTCTGACAGGATCGGGTCATATACAAAGGAAAACTGCATTTCCTCCTTTACAATACATATGCAATAATGTATATATTATAATGTTAAAGTCAATATTTTCGCGCTTGGAAATTTTTTCACTTAGTCAGTCTCCAAACTGTTCGCAATGTGAATATGTTCGCGCTGCCATTCCTGCTTTTTTGCAAGCTGTATATATAAAGCTATTTAATACTGTAGAAATTAAGTAATGTCAAATATGTTCGTGTGTGGATATATATTCGCGGATATTTAATGCTTTAGCGAAAATGTCATTCCTTTGAAACATCTATTATTCTTAATATAAAAAAAATTCGTATAACTGAAACTGTTTAATACTCTTGTAAAACAAGATGTTATTTTGTGATGTTCTAAACCGTGTGAAAACCATCAAGAATGAAAAAAACATCCTAAACACTGAAAACTACTATGCTATAACTCGAATTTGCTTAAAAACTGTCGTCTTTATTTTAATTCAACAATTAGTCAGTCACTGAAAAGGAGAGGGCGGGGGGGGGGGGGGGGGGGTGTTTAATGGAACATCTTGATCTTGAATAAATGGATGAAATTAAATAAGGTATATAGTATATAACTTTTGAAAATTCGATTTGCAAAATGTTGCAAAATATTTTTTGCATATAGATTCTAGTCTAGGGATATAAAGTGACATGTTATATCTTAGCTGCGGGATCTAATATTCTTTAACTAACACACGGTTCATCTGAAAACAAACCTATATGAAATAAAAACGAGTATAAGATTTTTTTACCTTTTGATCACATTTTAAAAAATGTATTGCATTTATTCGTTGGAAACACCAATTTTCATCCACTATTGAAATGTTAAAAAAGTCGAAGACGTCATATGATTTTCGTAGCCCTGACGTTACACCAAGAACAATTGAAACCTACCACCAATCTGAGTGCTAAAATACATTGTATGTGATATTACACACTTGTGATACGAATAACATCATAACACGCAATCATAGGATAAAAGAAAACATTTGGTTTCTTAATGAAAGCATAAGCGACCGTTAAACTTTCCCAAAGTCATTACACAATTAATTTTGCTCTTTCATAGTATTTTGAATGTAAGCAAAATCAAACAAAATAACGACAAACTTGTATATAATTATTATGTTGTGTCATATTGTTTTCATGGAGTAAAAACTTTAACAAGAACAAAATAATTATAATTGAAATTTGAACGCAAGTGCCTACGGATGAAATCAATTTTTTAAAAGGTAATACTTTCGCCGTACATGTACTCCTACAACCCACAGCTATTAGCTGTACGACTCTATCAGCCACTGTACGAGTCGCTTCTCTGATGCGACGCCACCCAATAAATCGTCTGCCCGTCCCGCGCGTGCAGTTGGAATTCCTTAATCTAGATAATAGGCCCTCCACTCCAACCATCGCTATCGAGTGAACAGTTCTGTCCAAATGCTAACCAGCAGTAAAATGATGGTACCGCGCTGATCAATATAATTCTCCCTTCTTTTACTTCTGGGAGCTATCAAAGACACCGGGATGTACTTCATTAATTAAATAATTCACAATAGAAAATATTGATAGCTGGTTGATTCCTCCCTCTAATGAATTATAGCGCCATTAGCATTGCAACATACCCGGTACTATAGCTTAACAGTAAATAGTTGATCCCCCCCCCCTCTAATGAATTAAAGGACCATTAGAATTGCAACATACTCGGTACTATTGCTTAACAGTAAAAAGTTGACCCCCCCCCCCCCACCTCTAATGAATTAAAGGGCCATTAGCATTGCAACATACCCGGTACTATTGCTTAACAGTAAATAGTTGATCCCCCTCCCTCTAATGAATTAAAGGACCATTAGCATTGCAACATACCCGGTACTATAGCTTAACAGTAAATAGTTGATCCCCCCCCCCCCTCTAATGAATTAAAGGACCATTAGCATTGCAACATACCCGGTACTATAGCTTAACAGTAAATAGTTGATCCCCCCCCCCCCCTCTAATGAATTAAAGGACCATTAGCATTGCAACATACCCGGTACTATTGCTTAACAGTAAATAGTTGATCCCCCCCCCCTCTAATGAATTAAAGGACCATTAGCATTGCAACATACCCGGTACTATAGCTTAACAGTAAATAGTTGATCCCCCCTCTAATGAATTAAAGGACCATTATCATTGCAACATACCCGGTACTATTGCTTAACAGTAAATAGTTGATCCCCCCTCTAATGAATTAAAGGACCATTATCATTGCAACATACCCGGTACTATTGCTTAACAGTAAATAGTTGATCCCCCCCCCTCTAATGAATTAAAGGACCATTAGCATTGCAACATACCCGGTACTATAGCTTAACAGTAAATAGTTGATCCCCCCTCTAATGAATTAAAGGACCATTAGCATTGCAACATACCCGGTACTATTGCTTAACAGTAAATAGTTGACCCCCCCCCTCTAATGAATTAAAGGATCATTAACATTGCAACATACCCGGTACTATCGCTTAACAGTAGATAGTTGATCCCCCCTCCCTTCTAATGAATTAAAGGACCATTAGCATTGCAACATACCCGGTACTATTGCTTAACAGTAAATAGTTGATCCCCTCCCTTCTAATGAATTAAAGGACCATTAGCATTGCAACATACCCGGTACTATGGCTTAACAGTAAATAGTTGATCCCCTCCCTTTAATGAATTAAAGGACCATTAGCATTGCAACATACCCGGTACTATTGCTTAACAGTAAATAGTTGATCCCCTCCCTTCTGATGAATTAAAGGACCATTAGCATTGCAACATACCCGGTACTATAGCTTAACAGTAAATAGTTGATCCCCCTCCCTCTATTGAATTAAAGGACCATTATCATTGTAACATACCCGGTACTATAGCTTAACAGTAAATAGTTGATCCCCTCCCTCTAATGAATAAAAGGACCATTAGCATTGCAACATACCCGGTACTATGGCTTAACAGTAAATAGTTGATCCCCTCCCTCTAATGAATTAAAGGACCATTAGCATTGCAACATACCCGGTACTATTGCTTAACAGTAAATAGTTGACCCCCCCCCCCCCCTCCTCTAATGAATTAAAGGACCATTAGCATTGCAACATACCCGGTACTATTGCTTAACAGTAAATAGTTGATCCCCCCCCCCCTTTAATGAATTAAAGGACCATTAGCATTGCAACATACCCGGTTCTATTGCTTAACAGTAAATAACCCGTAGTTGGTGTTTTTTTGATAAGTTCATTGCGACAAACTTGCAAATGTATACCTGTCGTAGAATAATTTGTTCTTTAGTACCACTACTCCAGTTTGCCAGCCGATAGCGTTGCTAAAAGGTCAAGCGGTTTCGAAATTGGAAGAAAAACTGCTGAGGTTCGCTTAACACGTTTGGAAGAAGGAATACCACAGAATGACAGTCGGTCGATACCTCTTAAAGATGTCACGGCCGATTCCGATTAAATTATGCAGCATATCTAACAATAGGTTGTTTTACCACGTTAACACCCCTATGAACTTGAAATCGAGGGTACGGCATACTCTTTTACAAGAGTTGTTTAACGCAATCTTTACTAAATATTAAAAATATTGTTATTTTACTACTAAGCTATAAATAAACGTGACGACTTCGATTTCCAAATCGAGAACTTTTCCTTCCTTAATTGTAATATCCCAACTTTTCCAACCTATGGTGTTAACCTATCGTAGTTGAATATCTATTTTAGGACTGGAAATTCAAAAGAATTAAAAATAATTTAGGTGTGGACCACTAAAACAACAAACCAAAGTTTGACGACAGTTCAAAATGGGTGTATGTTTATAAATACGGAGTTTCAACTGCTGCTATACCGATACCTACGTAAGAATTCATCTTGAATAAATCTATCAAATCCGAAAATAATGTGATAATGTCGGCTGCTGACGAACACACTTACTGCTCAGGGATTCGAGAGATGCAGGTTGATGAAGAATATGGGGAAGTTTTATGATCGCTGTCTTGGCCTCATTGAGAAATATTACTTATCCTTTTTGCTATTCTATGATAGTGTGATAGTGGATGTTGTTAATATGCTCATAAGTATGCCTACTTCGTCTTCTTAAAGGCCCAATATACGTAACTTCAGGAATTTGTTTGGGATTCTGAAAAACAATCCAGTTGATAACCATGCAAAAATAAGCCTATGTAAACCTGAGCGGTAACTAACAAGAAACTCTTGACAAAAAAATCCTAAGAATTGAAAATACTTCAGGTTGGGCCCACTTCAACAACAAGCCGAAGGTATAGAAGACAGTTCGAAATGGACGCGTGTTTACAAATACCCTGTTTTAACTGCTGCTGTACCGGTAACCGCGTAAGAATTCATCTGGAATATTGCTGATATCAGTTAATCTTAACTAAATATAAGAACTTATTAGGCTCAATTTTCGCTTCAGGTTTTGCCGAAAGTTACGTATTTTGGGCCTTAAATATGATTGAAAATATTATCCCAGTTTTCACTTGGAGGATGTGACATTTACACGGAAGGTGCCTGGATTAACATTGCGGATGTCGTTGATGCAGCAGAAAGACATCTACCCTACTGTAACACCTGGTCCCCCAATAACATAATTTGTGATTTTGATCTCTACTTTTACGAGAGTCTCCATGTAAATTTTCTTTTGTTCCTATTTTGTCTCTAGTTTACTCGATTTTGAGTGTAGATTATAGTTTTGTTGATGCTTTGGTATTCTCTGACTTTTTAATCGTTGTGTGTGACCTTACTTGGGTCAGCACAATATTAGCATCTCGCATTCCGTAATTTTGTTTCAAGCTTTCCATGTAAATATTTTCCTTTGTTCATATTCTGTCCGTTTTATTGGTTTTGAGATCGACTCACGGTTGTGTCGGGACTACAGTATTCCCTTATTGGTTCTGCTCCTATTGCTTCCATCATTAACGGTGGCACAAAAACCTCCTACAAAACGTGCCCCATTTGATGCTGGGAATATCATCGGTTTTGAGAACATAGTTTCGTCTTCTGGTTTGTATAAGCTGTTGTTTTTATTTTTTGTTCATTATGGTGGGATTTGTCAAAGGTATTTTTTTTTTAAGAATTCGACATATTTTGTTCAGTTCGATTGCTATGTGCAGGGATATTTGTATCCAATGTCAATAAGTTAAAAGGTGAATCACATGTGTGTGTTACGTCTTATAACTCTTCCCATTAATTGACTGAAATAGTCAATAATGATTATTCGGGGATCAACGACTTAACTCGGTTGACTCGATTGTCACTTTGTTTACTTGGATGTGACCAATATTTACATGACGGGTGTCGTCGATGAAGCAGAAGACGCGTACTCTTCCTGAACACCTGGTCTTATTCTTTTGTTCTTTAACAAGGGTTTCCATGTAAATATTTCCCTTTTTTCATAATTTCCCCCTTGTTTAATCGATTTTGCTTCGATATTTAACTATCTATAACGTGATGTTTGAGTAATGCTGTTATGATATATTCAACTTCATACGGGAGGGTAAATGATTTGGAAATTGAACTGCACAGACAAGTTTTCGATATATAGTATTATAAATGAAAACGTTATGAAAATTAATTTAACAGAAGAAATAATGTTTAAGGTTTTGTTTAAATCGCCAGTACATATTTTCTGAATTTATATTCTTTCTTTTACCGAACTACAGCATTACGAATTGAATGGATCGCTGCCATATTCCAACCAGAATTATTTTAGATCATTGAGCAACGTTTGCATATGTTGCAGAACATTCTGTGCCTAACCTAGTATAGTATTACAATGTATGAATATTGTACAAGAGTGTAATGCTCTGCTTTACACTCTGTTGTATTTTTTCATACGTTGCGTCTTAGAAAGCGGTTAACTTAAATTCATGTTATAGTTTACCCTCGAATGATATTCGATTTTGTTTTGATATTTCAGGCCAATACTAACATGCATGAAAGGCTCTGCCTCCTTGATATTTTTTATTGAATATCATCTTCCTTAAGTATATCACACGCATTTAACTGCGTTACATACAGAATATGACTTAACTATGCATAATTATCTTTCGCGATAACTTAATGTCGCGTATTCACGTAAATGGCAAGTTTCGTACGTTTAGTTCACGGAAATTTATTCATTTATTACTAAATTTTCTTTTCCTTTGTTCCTATTTTGCCTCTAGTTTAATCGATTTTGAGTTCGGATTATTGTTTTGTTGACGCTTTTGGGATTATCTTAATTATTTTAAAGTGTGCAGCATGTGTGTGTTTTACGTCATCATTCAGAATAATGTTGATGGTTGCACATATTGTTCTACATAAATGCAAAAATTAGAATGGGCACGGAAAACGAATATTGAAATATTACAATATGTATTTCTGTAAAGTTACAAATCTCGTAAAGTCCAAGTTAAGTGATACACGAACAAAACAACTGTATGCATCAAAGGTTGAATTTATTGTACATCTTCATAATATACAATTTACACCATTCTTTTAAAATTTCTGTTGACTGTTGTTGTCTCTAAATATGCATTGGTTTGATGGTAAAATATGTAGTACTATTAACGGAAAGGTGATAATAGTTCACTTTGACACTTTCGATTAATTAAATTGATCGATGTCGTGCAGAGTGATGAGTAATTAACACACGTTAATAGGTGATGAACGGCAATGTCATGTAGTCATACAACAATGAACAACAATGTCATGTAGTCATACAACAATGAACGACAATGTCATGAAGTTATACAACAATGAAGGACAATAATGTCACGTAGTCATATGGTAATGAACGTTTTTTTGCATGCAACTTTGTAAAATAAATCAGAGAAAGCAAAAAGAATATTTGAATATTTGTTGTAGTTGGGAATTATCAAAAAAATTATACATACTAGAAATGGGAATCGGTTTAGGTTAAGTTTACATTTTTATCTTATTTAAGTAAGAGAATATAAAAACACAATGTGTTTCTAACAACGATGACCAATTCATGATAAACCTCAAAATATCTTACTTGTATTAATAACCACATTATCAAATTGGAACGTTGTTTCTTGTCAAAAAAGAAATTGACAATATCGTTATGGCGTTCATAAATATAAGTGAAAAAAAGTTATTCTATTACGTATAGACTATAACGCTTTCAGCTAGCTATACAGAGGTTCGAATCAAACGAACACTAGAAAATCAATCATAAGATCATAAATAAAGTATTTAAACACAATTATATTATATACATACATATATATATACCGCCCGAACCATATCCGATACAATGGTATCCTGGTATGGTTTTGATTACGTCATATCACAAACATTAGTTACCATGGAAACATTCTGATAGACTTGCACAATACCCATCTCACAATTCTGGTTGAATATTATTGAAAATAATTTGATGAATCACATTCAGACAATGGATTCAAGTCTAATGAATCACACGTTTGTTTTAAAACAAACTTGGGACTTGCACATATCGTCCTGGGTCTCGAGGACATCAACACTTGGCACTTACGATTTCAAATACAGGGCAAAATAAAATATGTTCTAGTTGCGATTCCAGTAATATTGCATTACAGGAATAAAAAAAACAACATGATACACAATTGTATAATAATTTCGAGTTTTACAAACAATCAAAAAGAAAAGTAAATTTCGCAAGTATATACATAAAGAATAAATAGCCGGTGTCACTTTCAGTAACTCACAAGGAAGGAATGTTTGTACTTGTAAACGCTTTCCGACGAGTCATATCTAGGTCATTTCATACTGTTTGCACATGTTATGTAATGCCGTGCGGTAAACCGTCAGTATTAACCCTACAGCGATAACCTCAAGGCACACTTAATACGCCTGGTGTGTAATACGTGTTCACTTGATATATTGGCTATTGTCCTTCCCAAAATGTTTTCATTATTGCTTTGGAGCTATTTCATCTCCTTATCGTTTTTTCTGTGACATTTCCCTCTTATTTTGCGGTTTTGGAGAATCAGTTTAGAATGCAATTACGCAATGATATTGGAACTGAAATGATCAAAGAGTGCAAAGTTATTTCCCTTCGTCATAAAACAATAGTTGATGAAGACGATGTCAACAAAGCTTGTATTGCAAAAAATAAAAAGGTCTTTCTAGCAATTCATACATTTGGAAAATTTGGATATTTCAGAGAGTATATAAGCATGCGTTTATTAAATAAGTCATGTTTCATTGATGAGATGAAATAAGGACCCAGTACCCCCTAAATCATCACCACCCACCAACACCCACCTATCGGCAAGGATAACTGGAAAACACTCCAGCAATCTTGAACTGGGTAACATTGCAGGAAGAACATTAGTGTCTTGTGAGGATGACATTAGTTTGTTAAAAGGGACATTTGTTTGTATTGTATTTCAGCCCGAATGTCTTAGTACATCTACATTTGTAAGACAGGTATTCCGAAATATTTTCACCTACTTGTTTCCTAATTAAAAAAAAAGCATTGTACACTACATATATATTGACACATTCTGGACATTGTTATTGAAAAAAATTAACTTTATGTTCAGAAGTAAACGTAAAATAAAAACTATCCCTACCGGCGTAATCTAAGTTCCTTTAGATTTTATTTTCTTTCAGTTTGACCAAAATTTTGTCACAACTATTCAAATGGACCGAAGAGTTTTATTTTGTTTGTTCTTTTGATCACCTAACCCAAGAAAATGTCTGAAAATTCTTCTGGAATATCAAGAAGGTGTACAATAAAAAGGAAACGTTTTTCCGAACAAATCTAATTCAAATTTACCAAAATACCATCCTCGATATCCAGGGGTTACGATCAACTACGCTCTCTACACCCCTGGAATATGTCATGGCAAAAGTGAAGGCTGTGTGTGCGTCACATTGTTGATGAGGCAAGAAGACTGGTTCGACCCTTCGATGTACATCAAAAGAATATCGTTGCCACATGACTTATTCCAGGGTTGTAGAAAGCGTAGGTGATTGTAACCCTTCAATAACGATGATGGCAAATATAGATTTTCTATCATTAACAAATATGGATAGCTAACTAAATTTTGCGCAACAATGTCCAGATATAATATGAACTACGAAATATGGCTGGTAATGCTAAGAATGCTTTTGGGACGTCATGAAATGCATAAATACTGGTTAGGTAGGTGCCCTATAGTAATAATCAGTAATTGCCCTTATCATTTAAAAAAAACTACATTTAACTCATCTTGGGATAGTTTGACTATCACATTTAACTTAGGTACAATATTTACATCGCTTGTTGTATGCTTTGAGCATATTGGCAAGTACGTTGCACTTTAACTGCCATTTAAATAATAAAATACTTCATAAGCCTTGCGTCAATAAAAAGAAACAGCGGGCAAAATGCATATCTGATCATATGGTTAATCATATGACTTTTGCGAATACCTCCCAACATTATTGATCATCAAAAAATGTATCCGTTTAAAAATTATTATACATAAATAGAATTGGTTAAAATGCATATATTTCAATAGTAAGGTGATATTATAATTGAATCAGAGATTCACTCACCTCACTTAACATGAAATATTAACCCCGGGATACCTAGGTAACAGACAGAAAGGTTTTGTATAGATAGACAGACTGATATGAACTACATTTTGAACAAGTACGAATTCACAATAGCTAAAACTTTCACAAAATGTAAATAAATTCAAAGATGCAACTTTAGTATGTGCATGAAATGACAGGTGAAAAGGATACAAAGCATATGACAGAGAAATAACTGTTATAAAGGCTGTTTCTTCGCGGTATTTTAGTCCTACTGTTAATTAAATAGTGTAACCACCTGGTGGTGACCATACACAATAAGTCATACTGTAACACCATTTCGCCTGTAAAATCTGGCCATACTTTTGTACAGCATGACTTCATTTAATCGGTCTATTTTCTATTTCAGCGTTATCGGAAAACCTATTACAGAACGAGACCTAATAAAAAAGTCCATCTTGTAATACAGCGATGCTTCGTAAATCCTGTTATAAAGTGTGACCGAAATATTCTTTTTTGACATAAAACATTGAACAGTGTTACCATATGAATCTTGCCATATGATCATACAATGGGATCTTATCAGTCATGTAAAGTTAAAATACAGTGTTGTCGTGTAAATCATGTAATGCATTATGCAGTGACCCAATTATTCTTGTTTACATACTGTTCAGTGATGTCGCCTAGTTAAGTCGGTCATACTGTTATACAGCCGGATCTCGTTTTTGGTTACATTGTTATACAGTGTAACTAAGTCAATCATTGTCACCTTTATACTCCGGTTATACACTGTGACCTCGACAACCTGGTTATACACTGTCACCTTTGTAACCCAGGTATGCACTGTAATACGGTCATACACCGCAATCCAGCCATGTAGTGTAACCTCAGTACTCCGGCTTTACAATGTAACGTCGGTAATCCCGTTATACACTGTGAACTCCTTAATCCGGTTATACAATATAACCTCGGTTATATTGTCAAAGAGCTGGTGTAACCACGGTAATCTGGTTATACACAGTAATCCCGGTAATCCGGTGGGACATTGTAACTTCAGGAATTCAGTTATACTCTGTAGACTCAGTATTCCAGTTATCCGCTGTAACCTTGGTAATCCGGATGTACACTCAAACCTCGGCTATACACTTTGCTCGGTAATCCGGTGACACTCCGAAACCTCTGTAATCCGATTATACAATGTAATCTCGGTAATCCGGTTATACTGCTTTACAGATTAAACTCGTTAACTCGGTTACAGTTTTCCTTTAACCCGGTCATATATTGTATAACATCGTTCATCATGCCACAATGTTTATTTGTGTTCGCTCGCTGATCCGGTGAGACTGTTAATATGTGTCATCAAGTTAATGAGGTCACATTGTTGTACACACGACCGTCGCTAATTCGGTTATTATATTTCACAGTGTCATATCGTTGATTTTTAATCTAATGGTTCAAAAACGGTTTCTTTACGTAGATCCAAAAAAAAAATATTTTTCAAAAATTCGTTTTTTAGATCTTAATAAATCTAAAACACTATATAGGACAACAAACCCACAAAACCTAAAACAGGATTTGTTAGAAATATCTATAACACAAACTCCATCCATAGATGACGGAACGGTAGGCACTCCTCGCCAATAAATATATATCCAAGGAATTAAGCACAAAGCAAAAACCTAACAGTACTTCTGGCAATGTTCCAATGAAAGTTCGTTTCATAAAATAGCACGTCGTTTTCGTTTAAAAAAAAAACAACATGTCAAAAACGGTATCTCTAAAATACAACACTGTAAACGAGTATTGTCGAAACACTTTTGTATAGCTTCCTCCGTTTCAGTCATGTATTTAAAAACACAACATTTTGCTAGCGTTGCATACACATTTCATATCACCATAATTCATAACACATCCGATTTCTAATGGCACGCATTGAGTTCCTCAGCTCCACAATATAGTAATCACAATGATTCTTAATAAAAATTGCTGCTGAATAGGAAGAGTCGACATGAATAAAATCACAGGCGAATTCCAGTGAAAACAAATATGTTCGTTCACTTCCTCGCTTCCTTAAGAAAATAGAATATATCGGTTAAGCAAACCCTTATATGGAACGATTTTGCACACTCGTTTGCATTTCTGACATAATGAAAACATCCACTCGATTCCGTCAGTTGCCAATCGAACCATGCAAATAAGTCATATCAAATCAAACCAATGCTTTACAAAACGGTCCAGCAAATGCTAAACACCAGTAACCATCCTACACTTTTTCCTTCGCAATTTCCTAGAAAAATTCAACCGAAGAACGTTTTCGTGTCGAATTAAAACGTCACACTAAAGCTGCCGAAATGTATTGTTTTTCGTCAACATAAGTAATCCCTCTTTGGGCATTAAAATACACGTGCTAGTCACTGACTTTCACGTGTTTGAAACGTGTCAGTCTATTGTGACCGGTTCGGCCTTGATTGGATGATGTAGCTTATGACTGTTCAGAGGAGGGACTGGCAGATCGTCATCCTCATCTGTGAAGGCGAATCTATCAATCTCGCCATTGGGGAGAAGTCCGTTCGTCTTCGGTAACGTTGGTTTGGTTCCGTTAGTTGTCGGCTCTTTAGAAGGACTTTTCTTTTTTATACTCAGGTCTTGAGCCACTTCGTTACTGTCATGTCTGTTTGAATGGCCGTTCCCGTTCATCAACGCGTATGTGGTAGATATCAAATTCATACCGTTTAATCTAGGTGTAGTCAGAACTACGGGAGTTGTCCCGTTTCGCTCTTTAGGTAATGTCTTTTCCGGAGTTTTATTCACTTCTCTCCTTGAACAATTTGTAGGAGATGCGGTTGATGATGGGGGTGTTGGTGTATGTGGAGCGTGGAATCCATTTTCTACAGAAGTAGAAGATGTTACAACGGTACTGGATACTGTCGGGCTTCTGCTCGGCTCCACCGGTTTAGCCACAGGTGATTCTGCTGTTTTTGAAGGTTCTTTTGCCTTCATGTCTGGTGATGATTTTGAAGAAGATGATAAGACTGCTGATGCCGCGGCTATAGCACTTTCCTGCGATGTGGTTTTCTTGTCAATGTCTATGTCACGTTTGCCTGATGACGTCTCCAACAGTGACGTCACAGTACACGAGAGAGATTTCTTGAACCGCTTGGCAGGGTTTGTGTAGACAGTGTAAAAAAGCTTCATGGGTCCTCTCTGCAATGAGAAAATTTAATGAATGTATATGAAACGCCAAAAAGTTTCGGGCATACGATTCAAATGTGCAGAAGGATTTGAATTTCGAGGTTATTTGAAACACATTGGACAACACAAGGATTATATATTTATAGCACATTCATGTACATGCAACTCAAGAGGCCCGTTTTGTGCCTAACAGTATATATCTCCAGGTACTACAGATTCGTAATTACCTTAGACAACCCTGATACGGGTCGTAACTAAATGATAATGAATTCTTCCATCAAGTCGACAATCCTTTTAGTTCTTACATAAACCATTTTATCCTACTTCATCTTGTTTAATAGCTGGCCAGCGTAATGATGTTAAATAAAGTAAATTAGAACTAAGCAAGAAACTGATAGACCTTAATTGGAGCAGAAGAAGTAGACACAGGATGATAATAGTTGGTAAAGAACGTTAATGGTCCAATCTGATCAGTTGAGCCCGAGACAATAATTATCATAGACAAGGCACAATATCATAGATAAGCCAGGGTCATAACTTAAGACAACACCTTTAAGCTGTTCATCCCCATGATTTAAATTGGCTGGGTCCATTATAATTTACAGTGGGGTAAGAGTAGAACTAGTCTCTACATTTAACAAAGTTAATGGTTAAATATCTGGCATTTCATAACCTGTCACCCTTTATATCGAACGACCACAATGATTTTTACTGATACGAATATCTACAGAATGATGTGAAAAGATAGCAAAATTGATAGCGCATAGCGCTATTGAAACAAACGTGCACGATCGCTTCATAGCGCACAATCCAGTAAGTTTAAAAAAGACAGACGTTTACTCTTCCGAAACACCTGGTCTTATTCTCTTGTAATTTTACTGGAGTCTCCATGTAAATCTTTCCTTTACTATACTTATAATTGATTTTGAGTTCGGATTATGGTTTTGTTGACGCTTTGGTATTCTCTGATTGTTTTACCATATGGACTTCTGACGCATTATACGTTATATATACGAGCTACATCTGTTGTTGTTTTTAGTAAAGTGATGCGATCATTTGTAGAAAATGAATTTAACAATCCCACACAAACGTGATTTACACATTTACAATGTTACATTAAACACAAAATTGTATTACAATTGCATCTTTAAATTTTGCTCCCTTCTCGGACTTACCGTTGATGAAAGGGGGTGCCAACAGTTTAAAATCAAAATTTGGCTAATACACGGTAAGAGAATAGGATTAAACGGTGAATCATATGAATTTCAAAATTTAACGAAATACTGGTAAATTGCAAATAGCATAAATCGTTAAATGCGCATATTTGTATTTTATGTGTTTGATTTTCATAATAATTAAGAAAATTCACAAGAATATGACAAAAGCATATTCACTGCATAATACGGCACCTGTACATTTGATATATACAATTTTATAAGACACATTTGTTTCAAAAACTTTCGTTATGTACTTGTTGATTTTGTTTCTTTACTCACCCGTCTCCATAAATAAATGTATGCAACATCCATTAATGTATACTCGTCTTTAAGCGACTCATCCGTGTGGTACACATCGATCTGAAATCAGAAACGTTCAAATATATTTTGAAATATATATTTTCGAGTTAAAATTCCTTGCAACAGTCAGTGTTGCAGAAAGAGGCTTAAGAATGAAGACAAAATAGATAATAATTGTTGCAAAGTGAGAGAAGATCAATACGTTCTTCTTCATATTTCCAAAGTGGAAAGCCTTTGATTCTGCAGAAATTCTCACATTATAGTCGCCTCTGACAAAAACCCAATCCAATAGATTTTTAATTTCCCATACGAACAAACTGCATAACTATAAGTTCTTTTGTTTGTAGTCTGTTTTTATCATTTTAATTAATCATTTTTCAGTTGCCTTGATAAAAGAATATTTTTTCTGTTCATCAAATACAATGGCATCGAGAAACAAAACTGATTAAGACAGAGTAAAACGTTATGATTTTTCTTGCAAAGGATGTCTGTTTCCTCTCAGTACCTTCGATCAGGCCTTCAAACAGATAAACAACAAACACAAGACAAAAAATTAACCAGAGACGAACTGACCTGCTGATATTAAATAACCCAATCATGCGCATGTTTTATGATTTTTTTTAAGTGTCCTGATATCATAAAAATAAAAGTTAGATGAGGTAGGATAATGAATGTCCCTGATAACTGATGACAGGCGGTCAATTATGATATATGATAAAATTAGTCCGCTTGAAAAAGCTCGAGAAGGCAAAAAGTTTCAGATTTTTGTTCTTTTTCATATTTACCGTCGAAAGGTATATAATTCAATTAGTTTATTCCCAAATATACTGCTTCAGCATGATCATACATTGCATCTGCGAATTAATCTATTTGAACCGAACAAAACCTGAACATCTATGATATGTTAATTTCTTTATGAAACATATTTTATTGACGTTTTTGATTACGTTAAAATCTGGAGAAAAAACTAATTACGAAACTGTCAAAAAAACCAATTACGTGGAAGAACAATCAGACTGCGACAGTTTTAGAAGAAAGTCCAAATGATTTTGGAAATATCCGTCATCTTTTATATCAATTTGAAAACAAAACATTGAAGGAATATCAAATAACATAATTTCGAGATAAAAGTGTTAAATATTTAATACATTACAATATACAGGATCTGCATAAAAGGCAATGCCACCTTTTTTGCTATTGATATAGGATCTGAAATATATTTCTCTGTTAATGATAGGAAGCAAAACATGAATTTTCGGTTTGATGTCATTTCTATATAACAGTTAAAGGCCCAATATACGTAACTTTCGGCAAAACTTGAAGCGAAAATCAAGCCTAATAACTTATAATATTTATAAATTTAGTTAAGATTAACTGATATCAGCAATTATCAAGATGAATTCTTTCGCGGTTACCGGAACAGCAGCAGTTGAAACACGCTATTTGTAAACACGTGTCCATTTTGAACCGTCTTCTACCTTCGGTTTGTTGTTGAAGTGGGCCCCACCTGAATTATTTTTCAATTCTTCGGATTTTTTTGTCAAGAGTTTCTTGTTAGATACCGCTCAGGTTTACTTCGATTTAGGCTTATTTTTGCATGGTTATCAACTGGAATTTTTATCAGAATTTTTCAGAATTACGAAAATTTCCCTAAAGTTACGTATATTTGGACTAAAAGTTTGATTTACCTGGAATCTATCACAAAGGCTAAACTTCATTTTGATGAATTTCTTGAGATGTCCAATCGTTACAGCGGCAGGACACAAAAGGTAACGGCAATCATGCACCTATAATAGAAAAAACCATTTCCTCAATAATGACAAAATCTCGTTTTGATAAGGTCATGATGAGCTTTGCATCTTTTCGTGTCCTTATTATGATAAAAAGAAACAAATCGTATTTTTTGGGGTCAATTTCAATGTTTATTATGTAACCAAATAATGTTTTGTTCATCATTTTCCTACCGTCTGGTAACAAAATATGACACACTGGCTAATAAATTAATCGGCATATTACTACTGTTGATTGGTTTATCTAATCTGAAATAGTATCATTCCATTGAATTAATTAAAAGAATTGAAGGATTGATTTTATATAAAAATAAAAGAAACTAGCAATTATCTAATAAAATGGCACAATTGTCAAGAAACTGACAAGTTTTCTTTGATAATTTTAATTGAAATGGTATGCTTTTATTCTCGACATCAGAAAATCGTTAATGTGATTGTCGTTTTAGGTACTTTGATAGCCGTTTCAAAATGTAGAATAAGCGGGGCTAGACCGTCGTCAAATCTGGACACATTATATAAGGAGGGTCCAGTAACAATCTTACTAGTTTAATTTTACTTCTAAATCCATAAATTAAAGCGGTTTAACCCACCTGACCCTTCTATTTTTACATTAGTTTAGAACTTTTGGGATTTCTACCTTTTGGCCTCTAGAATTACTGAAGAGAGTCCTAGGAGGACGAAACAGCTGTATGGTGTAGTTTAATTCATTTTTCCGGCATACTGTATCTATTACTAAATTTAAAAGGTGCAGCACATGTGTGTGTAACGTCATCTTACGTCTACAACAAAACTATTGAGGGGTACTTACATTGCTATTCATTTCTTTGCCGTTTTCTCCGAGACTTCGACTGGGTGGTCTGCCACTGTCGTGAAAAGAACAAGAGAATACCGGTATAGGACGAGGTGATTTAATGCCTGTAATATTCTATTACTTATACTGTATCTCATAAGGTCCACCATGTGTTTCTGATGGCATGCTCGTTTTTATAACATCATCTTCTTCAGTTTTTGGAAATTTACCAAACAAAAACACTTACATTGAATATTTGGCTACTGTATTGCTAGTCCCAATAGGTACTTGAATCACGTGATGATATGAAGCTACTATTTCAAACCTTGTCTGTGTGTGTTAAGGTTAAACACAACCCTAACAAAATACCACATCTTTGCTAAAGAATAAATTTGATAGCAAGCTACCAAATTGTTATTTACACACTTTGTGTCATTTCTGTGATGTACTATTTCTAGCACATCGTTTGTCTAGTCAAAATGGCATTGGATATATGAAAACGGCAATTTAAACATGATATTCGTCTAAAATAAAATTCCTCAAATCATAGTTATTTTGGACTGATTGAAATGCGATTCGTTCATACAGCATTACAAATGCATGTCAAACATATAATAGTCGATGTTTGCATACAGATTAATATCATAATATAATTAATATGTGCAATATATGCCATAACAGGGAAATAGACGATTTTTTATATAATATGTACTCTCGTATATAGAGTAAATAACCTTACAAACACGAAGTACTTCCTTTGCTCATAAAATGCCAAGCAAGATAATCATATATATAATAAATATGTATTAATAAACGTCTATAAAAAATAAATAAATTTTCTTAACTAAAATTTATAATCTCAATTTGTTTTACGTGAATTTTGAATTTAAATGAACATTACAAACCATGCTAATTTTAAGGTTAGAAATAGCTTTATTAAAATCAATAACGGCAACACGGATGTTACAACATAAATTAATTAAGATATAAGTGTACCATTGCTTTTCTGTGTAAAAAAATGAACTAGCATATCGGAAAACGGTTATATTGCGGTAGAAATTAAGACTGTAACGTACTTTATACTTAGCTGTAGGGCTAAACTAATCTGTTCGTCCTCTGAATAGATGACTCGTTCTCTCTGTTCTTCCTCTTCATCATCCCCGATACAGGTTCCGGGACTTCGTGCCTTACCCCGTAACTCTAGGGCTGCATTAGCTGAAAACGAAATAAACATCAAGATGTTAATTTCATTGCGGTATACGGCTTCAGTATCCAAACATTTATGTTCAACTTGCAGCAAAAGAAATCGAAATGAAATATATGAGTTTTTGTATTATTGTGATAGAGGCCTTGCAATTGTAATATTGAAATATTGCATCATTGAACCATCTTATCTTTTTCAGTCATTATTCGTAATTATATGTCTGCATTAATGTCCTTGTATCTTATGTTTATTAAATATATCTATTTTTAAGCTATTCATGTTTGGAGAAATCAAGCTATTAATGATTGAAGGACTTTTATAATACTAGATCAAATTTTGCGTTAACATAAAAATTTGAATATCGCTAAATCGAACAGCTTGAATTAGAATAATTATCGAAATACCATCGTTTGGCTGATCCTTGTAAAATTCTCGCCGTCTCGTCATTTCGTCTGAAATAAAACATGCATAAATTAAACATATATAATAATTTTAATGGGGGCGAAACGATTTTTTAAATTGCATATCTATTTCCTGAAAAAAAACAATCACATCCAGCTCATAAAATATCGACCCTTGGTATATTTGTTATTGATATAGATAGTCTATTTTTGTACCACATATGTGGGTCAAATTCATATATATATCCATATATCGTTCTTCTATGTCTTCAACCCATGACATGCCATACGTTAAGCTCCTTTTGGTATAACGTCCATAAAAACGTTAGAGTATCGTTCAGAAACAGAAATTTCGTGTCGGTGGCGTTTAGTTTCTAACGGTTTCACAGCATTGATTGTACTTGACTTGTGTACAAATTGAAACATAACACAAACAAAAAACAAAAAACTAACACCAAAGTATATATATAATAGTTAAGCATACTCAATATTAATTTACGGTGACGAAGTTGCTGGTCGAAAAGCTTTTCACGCTTAATTTATATTTAAACTTTGCCAATTTAAAGGTTGAAATTGTTCAGAATGAAACTTTAGGGGTAAATGAGACAGTGTTTGCACCCATCATGTCATGAACTATCGTTATACACATCTCTGTACAGCAACAACACGCCTCGTTTTGAAATAATAGTGCATTAAGTTTTATGCCATCATAATGACGTCACACACATGCCATTAAGTTGTGCCGCTGCACTGAAATCTCGTTCGACATACTCTACTCCTCATCGACACCGAGATATAAATTGCATCTTCTGCTTTTTTCAGCTGATTGATATTAAACGACTGCACTACCACACGCACCGGTGTCGTGTGATAATTACATCAGGATCATATACCGACATTACGATGTAGCTCAGAAGTATAGTAACTTACAATCAAAGCTGGCGTATAAAGTATACGCTATGTAATCATGTTGCTATAATGTGCATTTGTAGCACTATATGACCACACCCGAATTACTTTGCAATGTTTTGGTTGTCTTTTTCCGTAACATAATGTTCCAATGAAGGATAACATTTTTATGTATGACTTGCATTTTTACCAACGAAATATCGAAAATAATATTTTTTCTATAAAAGTGGGATTTGTTTTTTCACAAGTCAGAAATATAACTTTTTATATCACTTTTTACTTACTTGACCAATCAATACACTGTTAACAAATGACAAATAGTGAAAATTAAAAGCTGCCCATCTGGCCAAATCCTTGTCAGCTTAATGATACGAGCGCCTCAGTATGCAGCAATGTATTCTCAGATCTGTTGCTTATCATTGGGGGACTAATTTCTGGGGGAATTTTGTGTATCCCTTTTAACTGTTTTGACCAATCAAAACACCGTTTACAAATGACAAATAGTGAACATTAAAAGCCGCCCATCTAGTCAAATCCTGGTTAGCTTAACGATACGAGCACCTCAGTATGCAGTCATGCATTATCAGATCTGTTGCTTATCATTGGGAACTATTTTCCGGGGAAAAACACAACTTAATTTCACAATTAACATACATTTTAAGGAAGGAAGCTGGCGAACTATGCAGGTCAGCAATTCTATCTGTTTGATCGGAGTAAACGGGTGTCACAATATCAGAATATTAGTCCCACTCGGGAAATATATTTGTTACTACTAAAGCACTGTTAGAAATCCTCTATGACTTGCATTGATTTTCAAGCTAACAATCCCTATACAAGAAACAAAAATAACCTCTGTTCTACAATGCACCGCTATCGAAGATAATCAATTAGATATGAATTAATTATGATAGCAATAATTAACGTGAGCAATCAAAATAATTTAAACAACGATTTGACATATTAAATATGTTTTGGTATTAGATCAGCATATGTGTGTGTTACTTGATCAATAACACACGTTTTATTTTGACAACAGTTGAGCTGAAATTATATCTATATAATTGTTTTCTTAACTATTTATCCATTCCCACTGTTAGGACAATGTCAATATATATCTACAATACCGGGCACTCACCTTTGAATAAACCTGGTACAAGTTTGTAAACGATGTCCTGCAATGTATGATCCAACCTGAAACAAGAGTGGGGATATAATTTGACATGGGTATTTAAACGACATGCTCCAACTTGTCAACATATATGATAATACTGTAATAAGCCTGCACACGTTACACCTATGTTTATGATATTATCCCATATACTTAATAACTTTATGGACACAAAACTGATAACAAAGAAGTGTTTATAACACTTTATGTCCAACTAAATATTAATAAGAATGTAATATTTCGGCTCTTGTTTTGTAAAAACGATGTTTGTTTTAATTTGCTATCGATACATCATTGTATTGTCATATAACGGCCACAGCAGATCCAAATAAAAACTGTCCTCAAATGACATTAGCTGTTCATAGTTAAAATAAACCAATCCAAATAAAACAATCGCGAGACTGATACGGTAGCGACACAGAATACTACTTCAAGTAGCAAATGATATCTACTGCGACAACCAGATAAGCAGTTTCAGTAACCACGGCAACACTTATTACACGGCTAGTTATACAAAATAGTAGTACCGATATTATCCCGTTCAAGCTACCTTAAAGCATCGGCCCGGTTTTGTAATTAGTGCCGAGAATTCGACCTCATGAAGAATGAGTACAGTTCGTTGTTCTGTTCAGTTTTATCCCTGACGAAGCCAGAAAAATGCATTGAAAATCTCAATTTAGACACACAGTCGCTCCAAGGCAGTGAAAGCCAAAATAGACCCTTCCTCCCCAGTTCTGTGTTGAATTACTTCCAAGCGATCGTCTGCTTTTGTAGTCACACGGCGCGTGCTCGCGCGTGGGCTTCTCTCACGCACGCGCTGCATTGTATGGTTTGTGAAATCTGAACTTAATGTCAATATTAATATTTCATCCGAGTGTAATTACTCTGGAGAGAGAGGGACTACGGAATTCAAATGACACTTCATCCGATTTCTGACATTTATTGCAGTCAGACAATGTATTATATCTGATACAACCTAGGTGGAGCTCTATACCTGTGACTGAAGAACAACAAATGGTAACATATTCAACTACGGTATTTATGTGTATACGTGTCAGCTAGTAAATCAGTGACGAAATACACTGAATATCATTACGTTCTTCTTATTATAGAGGTATATTAAGAACACTGATTAAACATATAAGATCCCCGATATTACTGTAATCTAACCTTATCATAAATATCATTTTGCCATATTATGGATAATATATCAAATTCGGAATGCATTTAAATTCTTTAATCGTATCTGAAAAAATATCGAAATTATAAGCTTTTCAGATAAAAAATATTCATTAACACTCGTCAATGCTAGATGCATATTCAGATATGCAAATAAAAGATATTTATGGATATATACTGCTAATTTGTGTTTTATCATCATAGTAAAAAACATATTTACTCCATGTCATTGAATATATATGAATAATTCTATGTTTTTGACAGTTACAGCTAGTAAAGTGTAGCCAGTTCTTAGCACAGCGTCCGACGACAATATAATAACTTATACTAGACAACCACTCATCCACAAATTTGAAGAAAATCTTTTAATTACTTCTTTAACAATTATGTACAAATACAATCCTCTTATTTATTATAGCAATTATATGCTACCTGATTACCTGCAATAAATATTCCATATTCCAGCAAACAAACTTATCTATATATTCCGATAGATTACAAAAGTATTCGGTTTTTCTCTCTCTTTCTCTCTCTCTAGAAAATAAGGAGTCAATTTGTAATTATCACAAATATGTCTTTTATAAAAGTTCGTTTGCGTCCAATCAGCTTAAATTGTGTCAATGTTTGTAAAAAAAAGTCTGAACAAACCTATCATACAAACACACAGTTTAAACGAATTTTACACTATTGCAATTTTACCGAAAATAAATCAGAATCATTTTGTTTATGACTGGGGCGTTATGACACTTACCTTATATTTAGGAGAGGTTTCGTCTTGTGCACTTGAACATCGCAGATAGGACAAAATTTACTGCTTTCCAGGTAGCGGACAATGCATGTCTTGCAAACTGAAAATATAAAAAAAAATTACAAGAATGAAGTCCGATACTGCCTTAATACAAATCCTCGATATCACAACTTCCACCAACGATATGTTTTAATGCTATATACATATTATAAAATATGAATGCAGAATGTGTGAATTTTTATCCTTTCTAGCATTGAGATAAAATACTAAACTGACATTTATGATATTGCAATCATCCTTTATTTGAATGAAAAATTATTGTCCAAGATAACAACTTTTCATTTCCCATCTATCGGGATGAATAGTGATAATTGCAAAAATCGGTTACTTTCAAGTAATTTCACAATCCAAGCCAATATATATATATACAATTTTGCGCTCCCATGCAGCCACATTGAGTTTTCGTCTATAACAATAGGTGATCCAGGTTATAACAATGCTAAACCCTCGTCGTTGACAATGACAAAAATCCAATTCCCAATAAATGAGTCCACAGAAACTAAACTACTACAAACGACTAGTTCAGTATACTGTTACACGTCCTAGCAGGGCTCCAGTATTAGCAATCATTCTTTGCTGCTATCGGGTTAGCGGCGGAAAGCGTCTACGGTGGATAATATTTCTTTTTTTAATCGATATTTGCATGTTTCAAAATCGACAATGAGCGAAGAAAGACCATGAGAGAAATACCAGCTTTCTCAATTGCCGATGATTTGTCAAAATGTCCGTATGCAATGCCTCCCTCGAGAATCTGCTTCTACAGATAAAGCACGGAAAACGTGTAAAACGCGGTCGATATTCCTTTCACGGTTGTATTCAGAAGAGCTCCTCACTACGGCTTGTAGTAAATGTCAATCATTCATGGATTCGTTTATTACTTTTGAATAATAAATTATTTAGCAATGAAAGCAATACTATGTTCTCGCGACGCCTGATGAACTTGACAGGCTGACTCGAGACCATTCTGCTTTTAGTATTTTTTTATCTAGTTTTATCCTTCAATTAACCATTCAAGTGCATAACAAGAGGCTTACGTATTCTGATAGTCGTAACCGTTTTTATGATTGACGAAAAAAAATTGAAAAAAATATTAAACAAATTCTAAGGTTTCGTTATTCTGGCTCATTACCAAGCTGAAGTTCACGATAAATTTCATGAGAAAATCTGTCGTTTTATTAAATCAGAATCGACATGGACGTAATACAACTATACTATTATTGTTTATGACGTTGGATCATGGAATTTTATATACATATATAAATATATTATTTCATTTTGATATATCGTTTGAGTTTTCGTTTGACAGTTTATTCTTTTAAACAACTGACTGCCAAAAATAACCAGCTTTATATTAAATATGACAGCACTTAGTAATTCTATTATATAATAGCAACAAATAATAACACAAATAGGACACTATCTTTTTCAAGTTACAGAGAATAATGTAATTATATCATATCAAAATTTCTATCCCACTAATGTACATGTGGATAGAAAATAATATCGATTGTTTTTTGTTAATCCTTTTTACATTCAAAAGCAAATTAAGACAATCGACGAATACGGCTACCTTTGGTTTGTTTACCAAATCAGACAAGAAAACAGTATGAACACTTCTCGTCTGTCGGTTAAAATATGAAGAATTCCAAATTTGTCAGAGGTAAGACAAGACATGTAAGCTATGCACTATTAGAGTCTATTGCCTATATTTCGCTACGTAATCATTTTTATTATTATGTATGGGATATACAATCTAACACATACATTTCTTTAATGAATGCATCAATAACGAGTCAATATCATGTATTTATCTTGGTAATAAAATAATCTCATATTTATTTATATTCCATCAACAGCTGTGCAATATCATATTACAAGAAATATCAAATACTGATTCTAGAATGATAACCAAAAATTCTACGCATGCATATGTACTTGAAATATATACTGATTTTTGTCGAATTACCGTAAAAAAGATATGGAAAATCTAACGTGATTTTACAACTAAATAAAATGCCAAACCAGCATATAATGTATACATAACTGTATGCGCACCAAAATTGTTATAATTATTGTGATATCTATAGTCGTACTTAAATGCAAAAATATTACATTGTACAACTTGATAGATATAATTATGGACACAGTAAATCATTTAAACATGATATTTTAAAACTGTATGTAAATGCCAAATCATTACAATACGATAGATACCACTGTATGTACAAGCCAAATCATTACAATACGATAAATACCACTGTATGTAAACGCCAAATAATTATAACATGATAACTATAACTGTACGTAAATGCCAAAGCATTGCAACTTGATAACTATAACGGTACGTATATACCAACGCATTGCATTTTCAAAGCATTACAACTTGATAAATATAACTGTATGTAAACGTCAAAATTATTATAGTATGATATCTATAATTGTACGTGAAAGCAAAAGCATTAAAACTTGAAAATATAACTGTATGTAAATGTCAAAATCATTATATCATGCTATTTATATAATTGTACGTAAATGCTAGATCATTATAACAAGTCATATACATTTTATGCATCATTTTGCCACAGGGTGTTTAAAGTTGTGCCGATGAGTCTAATAAGGAGTATAATGATACACGTACGATTATATGAAGTTTATATTGAAACAAATTGGTAGATCAGTAGATGTAAGCAATTGAAAATTTTTAAACACATATATAATTCCGTAGTAATTCCGAGTTATATATGCCAATAGTTAATGTGTTTCTATGACTTGTCTTTGCTTGGTTTTGATTTTGAATGTCAGGCCATATTGTTCATCTCACAATTATTTCTAATTATGTTTTCATTTTTGTCAGTGAGGGGATCCCTAACCGAACTTCAATATAAACTGAATTGATAATAACGTTCTTTCACATTTATATAACATTCAAATACCATGCAGACCACATTTCATAATTCCTGATTGCACTGTAATATTTGCTATATCGGTACTCAGTGCAAATGAATTGAAATATAATAATTGTATATTGCAATTTTATCAATCTAATATGTATAAGCTTCAAAACTTGATGGGTTTTACGTTTCTTTTAAACGTGAAATAATTTCATCAAAGTAAGATAAAGTCATATTCTAAATGTCTTGTACTTAACGAAGATGAAATTTATCTATTGGTGAACTATATCATTGTAATTGAAATGCAAATAGTGAAAGGAACATCATTACATAATTCAAATGTGTCATAAGGAAAGCAATAGCAACAAAAATGTAATATCTTAGTTCGCAAAATACTTCTTTCGATACTGAAATGGGTGAAGCATAAATCTAATATATAATCGGTGAAGCATAACTCTAATGGAATGGGTAAAGTATAACTCCAATGTAATGGGTTACGTATCATTTCCATGTAATGGGTGAAGTACTACTCAAATGTAACCGGTGAAGTATTTCGCGCAAGTAACCGGTGTAGTATTACTCAAATGTAACGTGTTAAGAAGTACTTCTATGTAATGTTGAAGCAGATTACTAAAATGAAATGGATGGAGAGCTTCTTTAATGTTTTTACAGACAAACGCATATCGCCATTTAAACATATAATGTAATGGGTGAAGAAGTACTGTAATTTAATGGGTGAAGATTTACTCCAATATATTGGGTGAAGATTTACTCAAATGTAACGGATGAAGAAGTACTCCAATGAAGTGGATGAAGAGGTATTCCAATAAAATGGGTTAAATATTACTCTAATGTAATGAGTTAAATATTACTCCAATGTAATGGGTGAAGAACCAGGTATTACTCAATGTAATGGGGGAAGTATTACTCAAATGTAATGAGTTAAATATTACTCCAATTTAATGGGAGAAGGACAAGGTATTACTCAATGTAATGGGTGAAATATTTCTCAAATGTAATGAGTTAAATATTACTCAAATGTAATGGGTGAAGTACCAGGTATTACTCAAATACAAGAGGCCCACAGGGCCTGTATCGCTCACCTGGATACATTAGTATCTAAGTAATCATGATAAAATATTTTCTTTTTGGCTCGCCCCTCAGCCCCCTAGGGGGTCAGTCCCACCACAAGTACAATTTTGAATGTTGAGCAGCTAGGGATGCTTCCTGCCAAATAAGGCTGATTTCCAATCAATGGTTATGGAGAAGAAGTCAATTAAACCAATATAGCTAAATAACCCTTCTTGGCCCCGCCCCTCAGCTCCCTAGCTAGGGGGTCAGTCCCACCATTAGTACAATTTTGAATTCTGAGCACCTAGGGATGGTTCCTACCAAATAAGATTGTTTTCCAATCAGTGGTTATGGAGAAGAAGTCGCTTAAACCAATATAGCTAAATAACCCCTTTTGGCCCCGCCCCTCAGCCCCCTAGGGGATCAGTCCCACCATGAGTACAATTTTGAATCCTGGGCACCTAAGCATGCTTCCTGCCAAATAAGGTTGATTACCAATCAGTGGTTATGAAGAAAAAGTCACTAATATCAATATAGCTAAATACTTTTTTATGGACCCCAACCATCAGCCCCCTAGGGGGTCAGTCCCACCATGAGTACAATTTTGAATCCTGAGCACCTAGGGATACTTTCTGCCAAATAAGGCTGATTTCAAATCAGTGGTTATGGAGAAGTCGCTTATATCAATATAGCTAAATAATTCTTTTTGGCCCCGCCCCTCAGCTCCCTTGGGGGTCAGTGCCACCATGAGTACCATTTTGAATCCTGAGTAGCTAGGGATGCTTCCTGCCAAATAAGGCTCATTTCCAATCAATGGTTATGGAGAAGAAGTCGATTAAACCAATATAGCTTAATAACCCCTTTTGGCCCCGCCCCTCAGCCCCCTAGGGGGTCAGTCCCACCATTAGTACAATTTTGAATCCTGGGCACCTAAGCATGCTTCCTGCCAAATAGGGTTGATTACCAATCAGTGGTTATGGAGAAGAAGTCGTCTTAACCAATATAGCAAAATAACCCTTTTTGGCCCCGCCCCTCAGCCCCCTAGGGGGTCAGTCCCACCATGAGTACAATTTTGAATCCTGGGCACCTAGGGATACTTTCTGCCAAATAAGGCTGATTTCTAATCAGTGGTTATGGAGAAGTCGCTTATATCAATATAGCTAAATAATTCTTTTTGGCCCCGCCCCTTAGCTCCCTTGGGGGTCAGTCCCACCATGAGTACCATTTTGAATCCTGAGTAGCTAGGGATGCTTCCTGCCAAATAAGGCTCATTTCCAATCAATGGTTATGGAGAAGAAGTCGATTAAACCAATATAGCTTAATAACCCTTTTTGGCCCCGCCCCTCAGCCCCCTAGGGGGTCAGTCCCACCATTAGTACAATTTTGAATCCTTGGCACCTAAGCATGCTTCCTGCCAAATAGGGTTGATTACCAATCAGTGGTTATGGAGAAGAAGTCGTCTTAACCAATATAGCAAAATAACCCTTTTTGGCCCCGCCCCTCAGCCCCCTAGGGGGTCAGTCCCACCATGAGTACAATTTTGAATCCTGGGCACCTAAGCATGCTTCCTGCCAAATAAGGCTGATTTCCAATCAGTGGTTTTGAAGAAGAAGTCGCTAATATCAATATAGGTAAATCATTTTTTATGGCCCCACCCCTCAGCCCCCTAGGGGTCAGTCCCACCATGAGTACAATTTTGAATCCCAAGCACCTAGGGATACTTTCTGCCAAATAAGGCTGATTTCCAATCAGTGGTTTTGGAGAAGAAGTCGCTTAAACCAATATAGCTAAATAACCCTTTTTGGCCCCGCCCTCAGCCCCCTAGGGGGTCAGTCCCACCATGAGTACAATTTTCAATCCTGGGCACCCAAGGATGCTTCCTGCCAAATTAGGTTGATTTCCTATCAGTGGTTATGGAGGAGAAGTCGTTTAAAGAAATTGTTGACGGACGACGGACGGACGGACGGACGGACGGACGACGGACGGACGACGGACGCCACGGTATGGCATAAGCTCACCTCGGTCCTTCGGACCAGGTGAGCTAATAATGGGGGAATTATTACTCCAATGTAATGGATGAAGTGTTATTACGATGTAATGGATGAAGCGGAATACTTAAATGAAATGGTATAGAGTTTCTTAAATGACATTTCTGAACAGACACAGGAAAATTTTCAGTAAACCGCATAATAAAAATGTATTTCAAAATATGCAGAAACCTATATATCTGTTTTTTATATTCAAATTCTCACGAATATAACATGCACTAGGGTGTGTAGTAAAGGCAATTAATACACTGTCTCGATAGAACGAGCTAAGATTGTGGAATGCATAGAAACGACGTAATTACGAAAGTCCCCACCGGGCGACATGAAATGGGGATTATTACTACTGTTACAAGATGTTATAGACCAGAAACAACAGGTAAATACAGGGAAATTCATGCTGTGAGAGGCATGATCAGGCGAAGGTAAGAAAGCTTAAAGTTAAGCCTGCAAGATAATGATCCTTTTGCAAGCCTTTAGAACTTATTTACCTCACGATGCACCCAAACGTCGTTCAAAATAAATCGTATTGTAAGTCCATTTTATACAATTAATTATATTTGTTACGAGTAATGTATTATGAAGAAAATCTTATCCGACCCTGAGCTGCTGTGACTTCGTGTGTAAAACGATTAAATATTCTCTTTCTCGTTCAATCAAGCGCATCGGTGGTTTTCCTACGATTGAACTACTCTAGCACGTATATATTGCACTCATAACCCGTTATAAACATGGTAAACATTTGTATTAGATAGTCAACATCATAGTTAACCTTTTTCCGACGGTTTACTTGTATATCACATTACATTTGTCGGTAAAATTGGCTTCGTTGGTTAACGTGAAACAGAATCATTACGAGAGTGTGCATCCGCGAAATTAGCACCCAGCGAAAAAATGAAGAATGTGCAGTGTCTTGTGAATATAATTGTTGTATCAAAATGGCTTAAAGCAAAAGCATGTGATGAATACTTAAGGACAATCAAATCTTAAGTAGATGTTATGATGCGGACAATGTGATGTAATTAAAGGACAATGAAAACTTATTTCGTTATGTTGCAAATGCGTGGCGTAGACTAAATGTAGACAAAGGGTGATGTTGACAGGGTGTGTGATGTTGACAGGATGTGGTGTAGACAAAGGGTGATGTAGAAGATGTGTGATGTTGACAGGATGTGGTGTAGACAATTGGTGATGTAGACTAGATGTCTTATGTTGACAGGATGTGGTGTAGACAAAGGGTGATGTAGAAGATGTGTGATGTTGACAGGATGTGGTGTAGACAAAGGGTGATGTAGATAATGGGTAATGTTGACATGGTGTAGTGTAGACAATGTGTGATGTAGACTAGATGTGATGTAGACAATGGGTAATGTTGACAGGGTGTAGTGTAGACAATAGGTGATGTAGACAATGGATGATGTTGACAGGATGTGGTGTAGACAAAGGGTGATGAAGACAATGGGTAATATTGACAGGGTGTGAAGGAAGAAAAATTGGTGATGTAGACGATGGGTAATGTTGACAAGGTCTGGTGTAGACAAATGGGGATGTAGACAATGGGTAATGTTGACAGGCTGTGGTGTAGACAAATGGGGATGTAGACGAAGGGTAATTTAGACAATGTGTTATGTGGACAAGGTGCGTTGCAGATAATGTGTGATGTAGACAACGTTTTATGTTGACAGTGTTGATGTAGACAATGTGTAATATAGATAATGGGTGATGTGGACACTGTTATGTAGACAAGGTGAGGCGTGTAGATAAAGTCTGATGTTAACAAGGTGTAGACAATGTTGGATGTTGACAGGATGTGTAATGTAGACGATGTTTTATGTGGACAATGGGTAATGCAAACACTCTAATGTAGACAGGTTGTAGAATAGATTTGGTCTAGACAAAGTGTGATGCAATATATAGACAATGTTGGATGTTGACAGGGATGATGAAGACAATGTTGGATGTTGACAGGGATTATAAAGACAATGTTGGATGTTGACAGGGATGATGTAGACAATGTTAGATGTTGACAGGGATGATGTAGAAAATGTTGGATGTTGACAGGGATGATGTAGACAATGTTAGATGTTGACAGGGATGCTGTAGACAATGTTGGATGTTGACAGGGATGATGAAGACAATGTTGGATGTTGACAGGGATGCTGTAGACAATGTTGGATGTTGACAGGGATGATGAAGACAATGTTTGATATTGACAGGGATGATAAAGACAATGTTGGATGTTGACAGAGATGATGTAGACAATGTTGGATATTGACAGGGATGATGAAGAAAATGTTTGATGTTGACAGGGACGATGTAGACAATGTTTGATATTGACAGGGATGATGTAGACAATGTTAGAAGTTGACAGGGATGATGTAGACAATGTTAGATGTTGACAGGGATGATAACGACAATGTTGGATGTTAACAGTGATGATGAAGACAATGTTGGATGTTAACAGGGTTGATGTAGAAAATGTTGGATGTTAACAGGGATGATGTTGACAATGTTGGAAGTTGACAGAGATGATTGAGACAATACTATATGTGGACAATAGGTTATGAGGACACTTATGTAGACAACGTGTGTCGTAACCTTTGTGCAGCCAAAGTGAGATTTCGACCAAATGGAGATAATTGTGGCTGCTGACGGGGTTTAATGCAGACATTTTTGATGTTTACAAAGCACGATGTAGAAAAGGCGTAATTAATACAAAATATGGCCCTATTTCAATCTTTCTCATAAGACCATTTTATTTGTACGGTATACGTGACATTGTGTTTATTTAGTTAATCACGATCTTAGGATATTCCGTAGGGTAATTATGGTATTACAGACATTAACTACAAGCTTATTTACTCATGGTGTTCATTGAGAAACACTACATGTAACATTTTATCGATCGCAATCCAGAACTTCAAATGTTTCCAATTGAAGTCTTGCAAGTGAATTGATTTGTAAATCTACTTCGTATAAGAGCTTCATTGTTCGCATCAATAACATTTCTCAGGCTTAAGTAGGCTTGGCTGCATGAGAAATGTCCATTTTACATGTGCGTTTTCAGGGAATTTACAGAATTTAATTTTCAATTCTATCAGTAAAATTGAAATATGATCGGCCCCTAGGAGGGTTGGGCTCATCACGGCGCACGGTAGATTTAATGGCTCGCCTACAATACCACTTGCCAGTAGTATTAAAGCGAGCTCTAACAAGGAGATGGATGGAACCGATACAATCGGGAACAGTTATTGAAAATAACAAGCATGGAATTACATTTGTTTTAGTATCGCGAATACATTTCCATTTCCGTTTTTTCGGGCCTTTAGCTAAAGTACGTCCTTTCGTTTAATATGCTTCTTGTGGGAATGTGTTTAAGCAATATTGGGAAATTACCTCTTTACCTCGCTCAATAGAACAAAATGACATTGCCTAACCTACTAGGAACATATGCCAGTGGAAGAGAGAGCACATGGAATCGGTTTTACAATAAACCCATTTTGGAAAACTCATACACAACAAAGAGGGTGAAATGATCCGTATTTTGAAGCAAATCGAATTCGTACCGCATGGGTTTTCTCCAGGTACACCAGTTTCTTCTCACATAAACATTGCACGCGCTTTATCTGAGCTAACATGAGCGGTTTATAAAATTTGAAATAATTTGTTTCTCAATTGCTGTACCATAAATAGTTTTATATAATTTTTATATAACGTAAAATTTGAACCACAGAATTGTAAAGTATATTTATTTCTCATCAAAGGTCATCGATAATTTCGTGTTTTTAAATACCCATTCAATGTATACTTGAATTGAAATAAGCATCATATTTAATTGAGCTGTTTTGTTGTCATTGCTGTTGCTGTTGTTTTTGCATATCAGTTGGTGGATGTATGACAAATTCCTCTATCAGACTGATAAAACGATAGATGAAAGAACACGAATATGTATGGCCTTTCTAGACAAAAAGGGTAAAACTGAAAGAAAATACTTGCATTAGTTCAAAAATGACAAGAAACCAATATGAACGCCACTGGGACGCACAAAAAGAACATCGACGAACCAGACGAAAAGGCACATGATTTTAAACTTATTCTTGTACCGACACCCGCCATGTAAATCTTGGTAACATCCAAGTAAACATCGAGTTCTCAAGATAAGAACCGAGTATCATTGTAAATCACAAAAAGTAAATACACTAATGCGCATACTCAAAAACGTCCATCTTCATATCACTTAGAGATATAAAATATTTTAAATGAGACAAAGATGGCGACCATAAAACTTGCCCATAGTTCTGATCAGCCTGTATCTCTCTAATCCTTGTGGTGTTTGTTTGTTTTAAAGTTATAATAACAAAACTATTTATTGCAAAATGAACAGTACGGAGATATGAAAATGCCCTTAATGCTTTTTTCTATCAATTCATGTACACGGCTACTTATCTACATGTACGTTACGATTTGTATCATCAACTCGTTAACGTAATAACCGATTATATAGCGATCGATGTTTATCTTCATATACTATCCAATAATTTAATACATGTAAGTGTATATCATCTATGACACATGTTGTTTAATATCTTTTCTCAGTCAATTACCTTAATGTGTTTCGACTCGTTCTCTTCATCTGATTTATTGATGAACAGATAAACACATATATGTCAGTACCAGTGTACTCCACTGCTAAAAGTACACAGGTTTGAGTTATACCAACAGGTGCAAATGTATATAAAGAGCAAAAACGTGTTTGCCTATTTTGCGATCAAACGTTAACAATAATATATTTGGTTGCAATACCGTTTGATCTATTTGCTCAAGCTTGGCATGAAATACGTATTAAACCTCTCAATAGTAAACCATTGTTACACATTCCAGTCGGCATTCAATAATCAAAAACTCACAATACATTTATGTAATATATATTATTAAATGGGATATTTTATGGTTCAAGTAATTGAACGGTAGTCGAAATTTTCATCTCAGTCTCGATTAAGAAACACCTAGTGGTGATAGGTTAATTTTATTTGATATTTGAAAACATCGCCTTTCTCAAATGTTTATTACATGCCCATAGAAATTATATACTTTACTGAACAATAAAGGGAAATGAAATCTCTCTAGATTATTTTTAATTAAGATTTCATTAATAGAAAATTTCAATAATTTGGATTATTAATCATATATATACCTATCGTGAACGCTACTTTTGCAACAATTATGCTTTTTCGTACTGAAACAATTTTGATTTCATGGAAAAAAACATATGTCACCAAATGCGTCCATGAATAGTGTCCTTCGTTGTTTTTAGTTTACTTTAACCGATAAATTCAGGACAGCGTAATACACCATTACAAAGGACACCTTGATGCAAGCATATCTCATTTGTCAATTATATATCGTCAAAAGTTTTAGAAATCCTATTTGGAAGCTTAGTGAAGAAATAACAGAAGAAAATAATCATTATCAGACATCCTTGTACTACAAAATTATCTTGTCATCCAAAAACTAAAAGGGATATTAGAGTACACAAAATAAGATAAAAATCAGTTTCGCATGAAAAAGACTAAGGTAGTTTTTAACACATGGAAACTTATTTTCGAGATTTCCGCGGCAAATATCTGTTAGATAAAGCCTCTACTTTTTATCTATATAAGTTGATACATATGGTTACATATGATGAAATTAAATGCTTCAGTACGAACAATCCACGATATTACGTCTAAAATGTATAGTCACGTTTTAACAATTTAAATATTTTTTTTCAAAAATATCGTCTTAAAAATAAAGTCGCACTCGTGCATAAGTATATTGATTTGTTATAATTTTACGATTTTCAATTAAAGATGAATAATGCACGCCACAAAAAAACAGTAAATTCAATAATTCAACTACCGGAATGTAGATCTTTGCGATTGATTTTTTGTTACATTTGCTTTCTGCATTGAACTCTATGCACAAAGCAAAATGTTTAAGAGATTTCTAAACTTCTATCTTCTAAACCTGATCTAAGCAGAAGACTGCATCATTAGAATAGATACTGCAACAGCTTCAAAGAATATCTATAATTAAAGAATATCAAATTATGTTAACGGCTTTGACGTTATGCTTATTTTAAGTCATATAGCGACGGGTTGCCAAGAGAAACAAAAAAAAGAAAAGTATCTCGATTTATGTAAGAAAACCAAAGAGTAGCGACGGTTGCAATATACCACTGTGTGCAATGATAATAAAACATTGCAAAACGGATCCTGATTTCCAAACAGGAGCACTTAACGACCCTGCAGAGGGAATATAAGGATACATTTATTTCGTTTATTTTACCTACTGGGGAATATTTGCAGAAATAATACTCATTTTTCGCTGGAAATCAACTTTTAATAGTTCATCTTAGAAGTGACATTGCTGCTTCTTAGAGACGTTTGCCGAAAAAAGAATAATATTTCGCTGGAATTCAACTTTTAAATTTTTCATCTTAGAAGCGACATTGTGCCGATCAAATGTAAATCAGACTGTAATTGTTCGCAAGTTTGTTTACAGACAGAAATGAGCAAGCATTAATCAATTTACATACAATAAATCCCTATATATTGATAAGTATATTGATAGTTTATTTTGATTTGATATACATATAATCGATATTTAGTTGGAATAGCACCAGTTTAGAGCAGTTTTGAAGGAGAATTAAACAGATTTGTTTTTAAATCTTCAAAATTTGTGGAATAAAGTGTTGATGCAAATCCCTTCTGTTAAATGAACCTAATTGGAGCACCAAAGTTTTGGCCTTCAAACTGGCCAATTCTATAAATTTCACTTCCTGATATATCTACAAATAACAATAACTTTGCTAACCTAATCTATCGGTTATTCCTTTCTGAACATCTATATTAACCTCGAAATTGAATTTAAAAAAGCTATACGATAAACGTGATGATTCCGATATGCCTATCGTGAATTTTGTCTTTTTTTAAGTAACACCCCAGTTCACCAACCGACGGTGTATTGATGTCGCAGTTGACTATTTATTCTAAGACTTGCTCTAAATATTCATATCAGATTCTGACGAACCTATGTCATTGACAAGAATTCGACAGAGATGAAAGAAGATTAAGAGTTTTATGGTCACAACCTTTGTTTAATTGACATAACTTAAAGGCCCAATATACGTAACTTAAGGAAATTTTTCAGGATTCTGTAAAATTATGAAAAAAATCCAGTTGATAACCATGCAAAAATAAGCCTAAAACGAAGTTACACTGAGCGGTAACTAACAAGAAACTGTTGACAAAAAAATCCAAAGAATTGAAAATAATTCAGGTGGGGCCCACTTTAATAACAAAGCCATAGGTAGAGGACAGTTCGAAATGGACGCGTGTTTACAAATACCGTGTTTCAACTGCTGCTGTACCGGTAACCGTGCAAGATTTCATCTTGAATATTGCTGATATCAGTTAATCTTAACTAAATCTAATAATATAAGAAGTAATAAGGCTTGATTTTCGCTTCAAGTTTTGCCTAAAGTTACGTATATTGGGCCTTTAATAAAAAGGATTCTGTAGTTAGATTAACATAACTTTAAAATAATCTTTCCTTTGTGAATATTTTGCCCCTGCTTTAATCGATTTTGAGTTGTTCAGCATTATGATTCTGTTAACGCTTCGGTATTCTTTAATTTATTTTTGTATCCTTCTAAGATATAAAGGTCGACGATGTTCAATACACTCACAAGTATACCTACTTGTTGAAATTAAGAATGATGCCTAAAGTTTCACTTTGAGGACGTGACAGTTATCTGGATCTGACCTAGATTTACAAGTCGGACGTTCTATGTGACGCAGAAGACTTTCTAAACACTCGGCCTTATTATCTTGTGCTTTTTCAAATGTCTTTGCTTATTGTTTCCTTTCTAATCTTGTCCGTAGTTAAATCAATTTTGAAGTTGGATTTGATTTTGCTGACGCTTTGATATTTTTTATGGATCAACAATCATCGTGTTGGTGAGTTTTGCTGTGAACTTTCAAGCTCATACAAGTATTTTGTTTCGTATATTATGAGTGCTAGAACAAAGTCAACGAGGCAATGAATATAATGCGATAATGACTATATTGTATATAATTCAGACATATGATGAATAGAAGAAAGACACCAAAGGTGGTCGCTATGTCAATATATTTACTTTCTGTGTACAAATATATATATATCGTTCGTATATTGTGTTACACTACATTAAAAAATCTTCTCAATTTTAAAGGAGTGTTTTAGTTTGCATCAACCAGCAGCAGTCACAACAAGAGTATACGGTGACGTTATCCGGTGCTCTAGTCAAGTCAACATTAATTTCTGTGTATAGAATTCCCTACTTTTTTGTGTTTACGATCTTTGTGTGTATAATATACTCAACTTCTACAATTATCAAGGGACTTTTATGTTAGTTTGTTTGATTTCTCTTGCAGTTTAAAGATAAGTTGAAGCGCTGCATTGATAACATCGACGCTCTCATTTCACGGGTCGCCAACCCTAGAGTAATGCTATAATGCACTTTTGTGATGTTTCACCGAACACAAACACTGTTAAGGATATCTGCAGGGATTCCGCCCTTTGCCGTTGCCGTTTAAACATACTCAAGTGGGACATAAAATAGATACTAATATATAACTGATTACAACTTTTTGAAAAAAAAAATCATTCAGATTTCACGATTTGTTTTTCTTTTATTTGGAAACCGTGTTCAAAAATGTCGAAATGAAATGTGTGTCTATTTTTGCATTTAATGTATAACGTTTATCGCAGTTCTACAAATTAAAATGCCAAGATCAGTTATATCAATGTCTAATTTGAACCGTTGATATTTTGTTAATTATATTTGCTTCCATTTCTCTCTCTTAGCAGTTTTCATTACTACAACCATCGACAATATCACATATTTAGATAGCTATTGACACCTAGTTACCCATTACTAATGGATGCTAATTTAATTGATTTAAGGATATATACTATAAATTACATAATTCAAGAAGCTACAACCAGATAAAGTTATGATAAGGACATCTACCGTAACATGTATCATTAAAAGTACTGCAACTAGCTTTATAAGATGGCGTATCTCACACATATGTTGCACCTTTAGATTTAGAAATACATACAGGATGCCGAAAATTAAATTAAACTGCATCAAACAGCTGTTTTGTCCTTCTAGGACTCCTCAGTGATGCTAGGGGCATTTACCGTAATTTATTACAATAACATATAACTCAACGGTTTGGCAGGCAGATGTTAAATATCTTACATTAGGGCCTATGTGTATTATTTCAAATAATAAAGCTAATCCTAGGGTTTGAAGATGCCAAGATGGATTTTTTACATTTTTTTCCAAATATTTATAAACAACTCACCAAGAAGCATTTATCAAAGCGAAACATGTTAAATGTTGATGACACTTAACAGTTTTGGGCGATAAATACGTTGTACGTTAGGTGTAGATTGAACTGAGGTGTAACGCTAAACACACTGTGTGCAGAAGTCGATCGGTGCAATGCGAGTTCATTTTACGCGATTGAGTCGTTGATATCTCTATGCTAGTTGGCAATGGTGATATATGTAAGTTGTTCGTTTTTACCCGAGAAACAGATAGATTGATACAGGTTCAATTGTGTGCTTGGAGGCAATAACATAGTTACTATAGCTTCATTGGTGTTTATTTTACATCAAAACAGGTTTATTGTTTCAGTCAAATGCAAAATTCTTAGGACTTTGTCAGAGGGTATTCAGATGTGGTATTGTCACGTACTCGTGATTTTAATGCGTAGCGCGATAAAACCTTCGTAAATATGTTGCAGTAAGACTTTTTTGAATTATTGCGCTTTCAGACATCCAAAAAACTAGGTAACATTCAAATTTAAACCAGCTATTCCACAAATGTAAATATTAGTCGCTCCGTACGATCATGCAGTACCATTCATCACACCATTTTTCTATCAACTTTACTTGAAAGACATTTACAATGCGGCTATAGAGACATTTATATTGTGACGGAGAAATATCGCGAAAATCGTAAATCGAAAATCGCGCAATTGATTTGGTTTCATTGATGAACTAATAGTATCAATACTGCCAGTTATCAAATCATAGGCGTGGTTTTGTTTGACAATGTTGTCAAACCCGGAGTGAAGGAGTAGTATAAATCGGAACGATGCTCCAAAGTGCATAAGAAACGCAATGTCATAAAATAATTTTCATTTCATACAGAGACTGAATACGTGATATTTCCGTAATAAATTGGTGACTTTTTGTCTTTCCTTTCTGTTTCAGCGGTAGTTTAGAGCAATTTGGACTGCCACTAAATCACCGACGAGTCCAAGAAGGAGGAAACAGTTGTACAGTACAGTGTAACGAATGTTTGGCATGGCGAATCGTCAAGTAAAATCTATAGATATTAAGTTCATCTTTATACACAAATGAAATTAGGTGATTAGGGGTTTTCGAGATGACATTCGAAAATCATCACGAACTCTTTGCCTTCAACAAGTCTGCCTTCATAATGTATTATCATGAGATACAAATATAAGATATCTAACGTCTCCTCACCATTTTACATCAATTTAGCTTCTTCAGAAAGAATAAGGTTTCTTTTCCGCACCAACAGACACCTGTTCGGCAAATAAGAGTGGATAACACACAGCCCAGTATCGACCGGAGAAAGAAAAGCCTGCGCTTTGCAGTGTCTGTTGCATAATCTAGTTCGCAGTCAATTCGTTTTTGATCTCAAATACACAAACAGCTCGCTCTTGCTGGTTTGCGTTCGTATATATCTATATAAACCTTTTCTCAATTATCCTGACCGCCTGTGAAAGGAGCAGCCCTCGACATTATCACATCCGCTTGCAGATAAATTACATTTACTTATGGGCTAACAGAAACCTGTTAAAGTATCAAATGCGGAGCAGATACATCAGTTATATATATATAACGTATACTTACAAGAGTGTAGACACTCCACTATGGTGGTAGCATCGATGAGATATCCCCCGCAGAGGACACACACAAGATGGGGGTTTAACTCTGTGATCCTAAGTCGAGTCGAACGATGCATGGTGTACGGTGTGTTCTTCCAACTTTACATGGATCTGCACTGAAACAAATAAAACGTAAATTTATTATTGATAGGCTATCATAAACGCATGATCTCTCCCCAAGGTCGTAATTACGATTATAAAGATATCAAGTGTATGTCTAGGCGCGTGTGTTATATAAGATTAGCATGAAAGACGTTTACCACACTGAGGATGAATGCATTGTAGAGGTAAACATTATCTGGGGTATAAAATATGGCAGTACATCCGACTGGGGGCATATCGTAATCATAATCTCAACAGTCGTTCACTTGCACACACTAACATGAATATAAATACGGGGATATAAGTCGGCTCAAGTGATTCAACTGGAGAAGGACGTCAATGTGATTGTGGGAGCTGTATCTAAGTGGCGCGGTAAAATGTTTCAAGTGAGGGCCGCTAGCGTGAACTTTAGGAACAAGACACTACACAATCTCGCTGCATCACGCACCTCCCGCCTAAATACTTCAATTTTCTCCAATTTCGAACAATATACAAAGGCTTGCATTAATGAGATTGTTTGCACACGATGTTTTGTTAGGTCTATGGGCCGAACATACACACAATGGAATGACTTTGTGATAAATTCATAATAATGATGTTTTATTATTTGTTAATGTATAGCTGTACACCAGATTATTTGTTGATAACGCCTAATAATATTAACTCCCGAGAAGGCTATTTGAATATATACTAGGAAACTCACAACAGTTCATTTACAAACAACAGCAATATGAGTTGATGTCTTACTTCAGTTAGGTTTTCGTTACAGGATTACGCTTTCACATCACATACAATACATATATATATATTTATATACTTATCTATCTTTGAAGTTGATCAACTCTTACATCAAACCCGGTTTAATTGATTATGTGCAGAAGATGACGGAATCATTCAAAACCTCCCCAAAACATTGTGCGTTTCACAATAACCGAATTATTCGTCATTTAGACATCTATTTATTGGCAAAGATAAAACGGAAACACTTTTGCGACCTTTTTATCGCTGCATACGTATGATAAGATCTATATTTGTCCACCCTTGTCATTGAATGATATCATATACGTAATCATGAGAACTAAAAATAATACTGAGTCATTTTATCATTTATATCTAAGAGGATAAGACACTGATTTACCTGGAGATCGGATTTTTATATCTATATTAACACTAATCTGTCTAAACTATTGTCCAGAGCAACAACAAGCAGAGTACATTCTTTGTATCTAAGTGGTATTTAACCTACATAAATATACTAAATACACAATAAGTATCGTAAATTACTGCAACATCATGCTAAATTTATATACACTATCTCCATAATAATATGAAAACCAAATGAACTATTTTCTTTAATCTTTTGTCTCGTAATCGTTTCGATGTAATATAAGAAAACGTTTTATTTGTGAAAAATTGAAGAGCGAGAATAGAAAAAAAGACAGAAAACGAAAACAAACCCTCTTAAAGTAGTAAATCTACAACGATAAAATGTTTAACGATATTAATATTACTCAAGATCTTTATTGAATTCCAGTTACTGAATAGTCCTAATGCAAATTAAAGCCTACTATATATATGCCCGTTGTTAAAGGAACGAAAAACATAAGCATTTTCATCATATCAATTACCCTAACCAAAGACATGACAATATCTACAGAATGGCATTACTTAGTACGAATTTATCTTGACATTTGCAAATTGGTTAGAAAGTACATATTAATGATTTTACGATTTGGAAAATAAAAGAGCTTGTAATTTTTTTGAAAATAACTTCGAATAATTTCGGTTTACATATTATTGTGGAAGTATAGTTTAATCTTACTTCTAAATTCATAAATTAAAGTGGTTTTACGCAACTTTTCCTTCTGCTTCTACATTAGTCTAGACATTTTCGATTCCCATCTTTTGGCCCCTAGCATCACTGAAGAGTCCTAGGGGGACGAAACAGCTGTATGATGCAGTCTAATTATACTTAATTTAAAAGGTGCAGCATATGTGTGTGTTACGCCGTCTTTCGATATAGGACAAATATCTAACATTGTGGGATCGGATCAAAACCAGTTTTAGCAAAAAGAGAAAACACGACCTAAATATATTTCAAAGGATAAGTGCATTACTGGAAACGATATCAAATTTGCAATTACACGGAACCGGGCTTATGCAGCTGACGGTTTGCTATTATTTAAGAGGCAAAAACAACTTCAATTTATAATGCATGTTATGTAATGTGAATTACTCAATAGGTAACATGTATTTGATGTTACTGACTGTACATGTCAAATCACAGCTAACACCTGTTACCGAGATGTTGAAACAGATTAATCAGGTGTAAACCAGTTGAAACAACCTGGGTTTAATACATAACGCAACCTAATCATTCAGAATGCAATGAACGTGCATCATACTTTTCATCTATATATTCAAATATCGTAACCTAATTATCCAGAATGATTCAGAATGCAATGAACGGGCGTCATACTTTTCATCTATATATTCAAATATCGTAACCTTATTATCCATAATAATTAAGAATGCAATGAACGGGCATCATACTTTTCATATATTCCAATATCGCAACCTAAGTATTCAGAATGCAATGAACGTGAATCTTACGCTTTTCATATATTCCTATATCGTAGCCTAATCATTCAGAATGTAATGGACGTGCATCATACGCTTTTCATATATTGCAATATCGCAACCTAATTATTCAGTAAGCAATGAACGTGCATCATATACTTTTCATATATTCCAATATCGCAACATAATTATTCAGAATGCAATGGACGTGCCTCATACTCTTTTCGTATATTCCAATATCGCAACCTAATTATTCAGAATTCAATGAACATTCATCATACTTTTTATTTTATCTAATGGGTTTGTTTTTATTCTTAAATCATCATAATTATCCATACTCAACTTGGTCGCGTATTAAAACAAAATCAAGAATTGGCAACGTTTTAAAAAAACTTTTTAAACCTTTCATTCAGAATGCAATGGAATTTTAAAAACTTTTTATTAAAAATGCAATACAAGAACATCATGCTTTACGCCAATCTACAAGGAGTTTAATTTCATCCAAAAAAAAACAAATCATTATGGTAAAGCCAATAATTAAACTGATATTACATCAAACTAAAAGCAAGTAGCAGCTAGGTTTTATTAAAAATTGCATATTTGCATTAACAGTCCAATAAACGTGTCCAATACTGCCATATATATATATATCTATAGGAACGTTTGATTCCATAGAGAAAAAATAACTATAAAGATACCGATAATCAACTATATCTCATATCAAACGAAGAAGCACGAGGTTAGTATTTAAATCGCAATATCAAATAAAACATATTTGAACCTCACCATCAAGTAAAGAGTATTAACTTTAAAGAGAACACATGGTGTCACTTTGGCAATACAATCTGTATTGCTTATAAATTAGTAGCCAAATATATCCCGATATTGTTGGCTGTATGTTTTTTGTGGTGATAGTGATTCAATGAATCAGACAGATCATGTCTACCTAATATTTTATAGATCATATTACAACCTGCGATAATATCACAAATATAGCTTTAATGTTACTGCCAGGAGCTTAATGTGACTCTGACATTATAGTGTATCAAATTTGCAAAATATGAAAGATCAATGGTAAAACGAAACCAGACACATATAAATGAAGCTTTCAGGAAATGTATGTTGCAGCTCCCAACTACCTAATGGGTATACTGTTTCACGATTAACATTTAACTGTTGATAACACACGCATAATTATATTAATTTTTGCCACTCTAGGCAATTCATACCTTGGGAAATAGCATGACAGTTTATATACCTTTTGGTATTCTGAAATATACATGTTTTGATTTTCAGTTTTTTTGTTTATTTTCAAACTCATCTCAAAATCATTTGGACTACTTTGTATCTAAAATTCATTACATAATGTGGACAATGATTGTACAATTAAACACAGCAAACTTTCGTTTAAGGCTTTTTTCTCCATCACAGTATTTTATTACACTCGTGAGCTCATAATTTTACATGGCGGTTGCCATCGATGAAGCAGCAGACACTAACTCTTCCGAAACACCTGGTCTTATTCAGTGTTCTATCATTAATTTTGACCAAACATCTTAAAATAAAGTAGTATTATTTTAAATTATTACTTGTCTGGAACCTGCTTCAACTGCTTTCCATTTTTGTTTCGTGTAGATTAGTGTTATTGCCTATTCTAGTGTTTGGAATGGGATTATTTTACAAAATTCGTCCTGTTCACTTACAACTAAACAAGATATTGCTCATCGTTCACACTGAATATCTAGTTTGCCTATTTGCGTTATGCATCAATGAATTTCATTGCAATTCATACTCGATGTATAGCGGTTACGTTCTCTGTTGTTTCTGTAGGGAGTCAGAGTGAACATAATCCCTAAATATCGAGGATGAAGTCAGTTTGAATGTTGTACGTTTTTGCCATATCACTATATAAATCAATATACGCTATATATTAAGCTGTAATCGGTGAGTATTGAGAAGATACTTAATAGATTTATTGTTTTCAGTTATTTCGCCGAAGTATATGATAATGTGTTATCGATTTATTAAGATTTATTAAGATCAGACTTGGACATAACCATGTAGAAAAATAATTTCGATTATTTTTTTTCTTTTCGTAATAGTTTAATTAACAATGTTTGGCAACGACAGTTATGCAGCTTAAACTAGACATATATATTACAAAATGAGATTACGTGTTTTATCATCAAATAAAAATATCACTTTTGAGAATACATTATTATTTTAAAGTAAGTAGATAAGTTAAATGGTTTGTATGTAAGTGTTAGGATGCTATTTAATGATAGCTAGTTATATGAATAGAGAAACTGTAAAAGTAACTGAAACACTAACTTTGTCTGTGTCATATGTGCCTGATATTAATTTTTATCTTTTAATTGAAGTACTTCAACCATGCAATGAAACTGTTCCATTACATTCAACGTATTTGAAACGATCATGTTCATTGAAGATAATATTGTTCATTATTAAGTAACATGTAAATTTTTATTGTGTGCTTCTTTATACTGGAACAAAGGAAACTATAAACGTATTTCGCTATGGGGTTGATTTAAATTATTCGGTCATGATCAATGGTGCGATAATAGGAATTAAAAGGCTAACTTGACCGTCATTCTTTTGCTGCTTGTGTATTTCAAGCAACTTGACCTAGACAGTTTCGATTGATGATGTTAGAGATAAGAAAATAGGAACTTAATAGTATAAACCGTATAATACATATTTTGTATTTATACAAAAAACAAAATTATAATAAAAAAGTCGATTGTTCTTCAAATTAGATATAATGAGCAACACTATTTACAGTTATCCAAACATAAATAGACAAACAAAATCATATATTTAACTAACTTTCAATGTGACAAATTCGCATAATCGAAAGTTTTCAACAGACATCATATTTTCTTTAAATGTAATTAATAATAAAATATATATTATATGTAATATGCCATTTGAAAGAGATCAACTGAAATAACATGACTCCTATTGTTATTTACGGTTATACACTAATGAAACTATCACTGATTCACTTTAACATCAATGTGTAATAGGTTACGTCTTGATGTCATATGTTTACTGTGGCAAATATCACAAATCTATAAATATATAAATGTATCACACTAACTTTCTCGATCGCGAGGCTGTAGTCAGCAAAATTAATTTGTGGATTTATTTATGGCAAATGTTTTGAGGACTAAACTTTGCATTTCTTTAATTTTTTCTTATATTTCGTGAACTTTAATTTTAAAAGACACAATTGATCTGGACCAAAATCTCAAATTAAAGAATTCATGAAAATAAATCGTTTCACAGTAACTTTGCGGTAATACATCCGGTTTCGATATGTATATCGTATCGAAGTGTTATCACTTTTATTTGACTAAAATATATATCTATAGATAAGTTCACTCAAAGAGAACCATATTAAAACCCTTATGAATGCATTCTATATCTCTAGTCCACTTTTAATAATTGAATTTAAATTTATTCTAATTTGATGACACCAGTGATCTTTTGATTATGCTCGGAGACAAAAACATTTATGGAGAAAAGTAAAATCATACGTTTTATAGACGTTCGTTCTAAAGAAGTAATAGCAACACTTAAAATTCGTGTCAGATAAATTTAGCAATAAAATAAGCACTGAATGTTGCTTAAATGCTTGAGCATAATCACATTGAGATATGCATTACATTAACAGCGAAATGAATAGTAAAATTAAAGGTCGTTCCTCTTGTATAATTCTATTATCATAAAACGTGTGAATGATAATAGGAGCAAAGACACAATGCAGTAGTTCAGAGGTAATTTAAGAGCCTTATTCTAGGTCATGATTATTGCATTTCTACGGAAGTAATGAAATAAAATATGATATGTACGATTCTACTTTCAACAGTATTGGGCTTTAAATTGTATTATACTCTTGCTTTTTTTTAAATATATTTTTTTCTTTGAATTTTGTCCGTGAAATACACGAGTCTCCAGCACAATAATGATTTTTATCTCTAAGTTTTGAGATAACATGTAAATGCTATACTTACCTTTTTCTTGGTGACCCTGATGATCTTTCGTAAAACTGACAATAACATGGATTTGTTTTATTCCTTCATTATATAAATAATATTTTTTTGCATAACTTGTTTCGTTTAGTCGTTATTTAATAATAGCATTAATCATGACGTCATATCGTAAAATAAAAGTACAGTTTTAAAAATAAATTTTATTTTTTATATCTATAAAAATGCACAACAACAGCACGACTTTTTGTACGTGATGAGTATTTTCTGCGTTCCCGGAAAGTTGTGACGTAAACACATTTTAGTGATGTCATGACGTAAAATATAATTTCATCGAATGTGGAAAGTGATACATTCTTTTACGAAAATGGTGATGCAATTTACATTATCAATGACGTAAAGATGCTTTTCCAAAATTGTCTTTGTTTTTGGAAAGGCTATAAATCACGATATATATACGAAGGGCTTGAGATAGATATGGAAAACAATGATGGTGTATGCAGTCCGATACAAATCTGTTTGTGGAAGAGAATGCATCGAGTGTGGTATCGAGTTAAATATATTCAAGTAAACAGAGAAAATCAACTAGTTCTACAGCAGTTCGAGTGTGGTACAATGATGTATCGAGTTAAACATATTCCAGTAAACAGAGAAAATCAATTAGTTCTAGTTCGAGTGTGGTATCGAGTTCAACAGATTCCAGTAAACAGAGAAAATCGACCAGTTAAAGTTCGAATGTGGTATCGTTATTAACAGATTTCAGTAAACATAAATACTTTACTCGCTCTAGTACGAATGAGGTATCGAGTTAAACAGATAACAGTAATGTCAGAAAATCGGCTCGTCCTATAGTTCATAGGTGGTATTGAGTTAAACATATCCCTGTAAACAAAAATAAACGAGTCGTCCTATTTCGAGTGTGTTATCGAGTTAAACAGATTACAGTAAACAGAGATAATTCACTAGTCCGAGTTCGACCTAACAGGATTCTGTTTCCAGTACTGCCGAGCTATACAAGGTTCCCCCAAGATACCTCGCATGGACATGAAACATTGCCAACAAAAGCACGGCATAAATGCTATTGATCGTCCATGGCGCTAGCGCCAAAGCATTATCTGTTCGGTTCTTACGTTTCCCGTACAAGATAGCGGGCGCATTCCTTGTCTATATGCATGAAAGCGTTAGGTTCAATACGTATTTTAGTATTAAATCAAACGGTAAAATTAAATCAGAATGTATATTCACATCAGAATTCAGTTCTTTAAGGTTAATAGCCAAATTGGCGGTATTATCGACATTGTCCTTGAAGCATGTTTCCAAGGTTAAATTTTACAGCCTGGTTACTGCGTGTTTCGCTTGTCGTGACGCGGAAGTAAATGTGGACTATAACGCATGTTTCGACTATTAAACTACTCGTCGTAACTGTAGTTTTTGCGGATGCATATAACACCGTAACAAGGCCATCCATGTGTGACAGAACATGTAATAATTACACAGAGGATGTGAGCATGGTGTATATAAAACATGCGAGTGGAACACTTAAGGTATATAATTAAAGCTGTGTGCAATATCTAACACACGCTATTACATGTATCTATGTTTAACAGCAGTGTGCAATAATAATAACAATATCTAACACACACAATTACATGTATCTATGTTTAACAGCAGTGTGCAATAATAATAACAATATCTAACACACGCTATTACATGTATCTATGTTTAACAGCAGTGTGCAATAATAATAACAATATCTAACACACGCAATAACATGTATCTACGTTAGAACAGCAGTGTGCAATAATTCTGCATACAACCTTTTAACATATTTGTGTAACGAAGTTCATTGTAAATGAACCATGTGTGTACACAATACACAATATTACTGTTTAGCTCTCGCGCCTAATTATATACATGCACACCTTGTTTAAAACGATTCAGATTTTTTTTTTTAGAAATTACTTGTGTTAATTGTGTACATTTGTGCAGCGTTGAATCTCATTATATGTATAATGTATATGAAACGTGTGTACATATGCAGAGGGTTAAAAATATCAGCAGAGGAAATGTAGCAACTTAAAAATATACAGCAAGGATATAGTTTATAGTATCAAAAAGTGAACTCTCTGTTGTTTACCGATGACTTTTATGAAACTTGTCATTTGTTTTTCACTATGAGGTATAATCAATTTTACACTTACACTCTTACATACTATAATTATTTTTATATAAACCTGTATGTATTAACATCAATGTAAGGCAATATCAATGCCATACCCGAAATAGATTTATAGTCATATAATCAATATTGTCATCTTGACTATATGTATTTGTAACAATAAAATATTACGATCGTGCTAATGAATACAATACTGACACGTTTAAGCAGGTGCATTAAATGAAATGTATGTCACCCTTATCATGTCAATACATGTTAAAGCCAGATGTGAATTGTAATTACAACATGATCATTCATATTAAGTGATATAAACATACGTTTATGCTAATAGAAACAATATACCTATATTTATATATATATTATACACACTAGTGCGTTAAGTGCAATAAACACGATATGACATTTTATTTATCATTTGAATACTTTACGTAATTATATACCAGATGGGGTTTGCTGGGCAGCATAGCTGGCATTAATTCAAACCCTTTCTACTGTTATTACAAGCACGAGAGCTTACGAGATTCCATTGATACAAGCCAGTTCCAGCTGGTAAATACATTAATACGTATTCCATATATTGCAGATTGAGTTTGGGCAGCCTGCTTCAAACAGACCATGTCCTGGTGTAATGGTTGTAATGAGAGCACATAAATGATTTTCGATACCAAAAAAGTATGCCCTTTAAATCATTTCCAGTTCTCCCTTATTTAACAGCTGATTGTTTTTCCGTCCTATTAACAGCTAGGGTCATTTAAGGACGGCTCCCGGTGTATGCAATGTGTGTGTGTGTGCGTGTTTTGAATGCATGTGTATTTGGAAGGCTGCATATTTTCGTGTAAGTCACTTCCCAAAAGTCTAGTCTTGATCACATGCCGATTGAAAGTGTTAACACATTGACGTATACTGCCGAAGGCCTCTCGCAGAACTAACACCACACCTAGTCACAACATACTGGCTAATTATTTGTATCAGAGTACGAGTGAAAACTAAACATGCTATACAAATTGGCTAAACATTGAGTTATTAGGATAATCACGAGCTACCCTGTCATCAATATCAGTAGGTTCAAACACTATATTCCTTGGTATAATTAGCTTTGAAAAAAATAACCTATCCATTAAGTATTAGTATCAGAGTATCAGTGAAAATTTACCATGTTATCAGATATGCACTATGAAGTCTTTGAGTGTTTGGAAAGCAAAGTCCCGGGTTACCTTGATATCATTTGGTGTAAACACTATGTTGCTTGGTATTGTTTGGTTGTGATTAACATGTAAGCAATTCTGATTCCGTTACGTTACGTATTGGCTAATACATATATTTCATTACGTATTGGCTAAAATACGTTTTCCGTTACGTATTGGCTAAAATATGTATCTCGTTACATATTGGCTAATATATATATTTCATTACGTATTGGCTAAAATACGTTTTCCGTTACGTATTTGCTAAAATATGTATCTCGTTTATTCCGTTACGTATTGACTAAAATACGTATTCCGTTACATATTGGTTAATACATATATTTCATTACGTATTGGCTAATATACGTTTTCCGTTACGTATTGGCTAAAATATGTATCTCGTTTATTCCGTTACGTATTGGCTAAAATACGTATTCCGTTTCGTATTGGCTAAAATACGCATCTCGTTTATTCCATTTCGTATTGGCTAAAATACGTATCGCGTCTATTCCGTTACGTATTGGCTAAAATACGTTTTCCGTGACGTATTGGCTAAAATATGTATCTCGTTTATTCCGTTACGTATTGGCTAAAATACGTATTCCGTTTCGTATTGGCTAAAATACGTATCTCGTTTATTCCATTTCGTATTGGCTAAAATATGTATCTCGTTTATTCCGTTACGTATTGGCTAAAATACGTATTCCGTTTCGTATTGGCTAAAATGCGTATCTCGTTTATTCCGTTAAGTATTGGCTAAAATACGTATTCCGTTTATTCTGTTACGTATTGGCTAGTCGGTGCAAGTGCACTATTTGTCAGCTCTCTTTAGTTACTACGAGATAGTTACCTATGCTTTATAATTACATGAAACAATAGAGATTGAGAAGTACTAGTTAACCGTGCGACTTATCTGAACCTATCACATGCAAACTCAATATGTTGCGGGATAGTGGTTTTTACAGATAAGTAGGCATAATCGATGCTGTTTCAATTTGTAATATATTACAGATGTGTCAATATACCAATACATGCCTGTTTTCAGTAGATATGCTATATATGAATGTTTTAAGAGTATGTTGATGCGATAAACTGACATTTATTTATTATGTTACTTAATATTTGGTTCAACGTAAAATTTGGTCATGCTCTATTATTCAAAGAAGCGTAAGTAAGATAAGTAAACTGTACAACGTCACTTCGTTTGCGAATATGCAGTTATAAGAAAAGATTACACCTACTCTAAAGTATTTGTGAAGTAGCACTTAACGCTAATAATTATTTCTATGACAGCTTGGTGATTCCGTGTAATATTTGAAAAGATTAAGAAATTCAACAGTTTTTTTTTTGTGGAAGGGCTACACAATTCAGCGCGCTTAATGGTTCTCGGTGAATTAAGAATAGTAAATGCAAACTCAGTTATTTTGTAAAATTATTACTGTACTATGCATGCTACTTCTATTGAAACTTTAGATACTATTTGGAGTATAGGGAAATAATTCGTTTAATATTTGCTTACCAAAATGCATTCCCTAATGTGAATCGATGTGATGCATAATAATGTGTTGATTTTTTCTAAAAAACATGTTCGATTATTAGAAAGTATGGAATGTATTAGAACGAAAGGATACGTAAAATTCATATCCATGTTTTTACAAGACACATTTTATGCATAACAAATCTATATATATTATATATTTGTTAATAAGTGTTAAGTTGATAAGAGGTTATCATTTACAATCCTTTTTAATTTGGCTTCCTAATCATATAATACGACATGGATTATATGCTAGAATTGTACAAAAGACACACAAGAGAATAGGTTGCATCTGTAAAATTTAAATTAAGATACAGTCGAGAAAAATAATGCAAGTAAACTGTCCATGACTGCTTTAATGATGTAGGAAAGTCAATTAACCTTCCAATAAAATGATGGCTTAAATAAAACAGTATATCTAGCTTTAAAAAAAAATTTAATGAATGAAAAAATTATGAATTTCAGTAATGATACTTTAGGTGTGATGATACATAGCTGCTAAATATATTACCAAATAATGGAATGTGGTATCAAAAACTAATCAAGCTATAATTAAGTCATAATTAATAACGTTAATTGACTAACAGGCTATAATTAAGTCATAATTAATAACGTTAATTGACTAGATTGGCACTTTAAAAAAAAATGCATTTCTTCATGTTTTTCTAACACATTGGAAACAATCCATTCAAAAAACTGTTGTAATACTGCTAAATCATAAATGAACAAAATGATGCTTGTTAGATTTTCCTGATTTACTTAATATCATATTATAATTTATTTGCCATGGTTTAAACAAATTTTAAAGCAAACAAAATGTTGACTTGAATAATATACCAATCTAAATATTTTTCACTTCAATATGCAATTATTTTTCGACGAACAAAGCATTTCATCCATGAGATGTGGTTTTTCAATTTCCAACAGTAGTAAGTTTGTTTAATATTTGATTTTCATAATTTGTAGTTAAATAATATTATAATTGTATGAACTATCAACACGTTTTATCTTTGATCTATAAACATTTTAATATGTCATATAGTTAAAGCAGTATATACCACAAATTATGAAAACGAAATAGCAAACAAACAGATGACTGTCGGAGTGAATCTCCTTCTTAGGCGATCAAGATATATAATAGAATTTTGTGATATCACTGTGTCAGTACCCACGTGACGAGATATATCCTCATTAACAGCAAATACATTCTACTACACGCGTCCTCGTCCATTGTGAACGTTTCGTATGTATATCCAGATGTTGCTCCAGTTTAGGTTCAAGGACAACGAATCTCATAATTGTATCAGATATGTAGCCTCATCCCCCCTAAACAACGCTACACAGTTTGTGCTGTTGTTGTATAGATAGGAAAGGATAGCGAAGGCGGAACGTCGCTGGCAACTCTATTCAAAACATTCTCTATTTGCTTCAGTGAGTTTGAAAACCTAGATTCCATTGCATACTACATTGCACACATACGCACTCTCTCCAGTATCAGGTTTGATTGACAGACGGTGTAGCATCATCAGATATATTTCACATATACTGGGTGACCTTTGACCCCCGCAGATGTAGTAAACTATTACAATGATGTCAGGAGACATCTGTTCCCGCTAGTCCTATCATGAGCACGCGAGGCGTCATTGTATCACGGTATCACGTGATTTATCTAGTTCTCTTGTTTTATAAGTTTTGGTTGCCTATTAAAAGTCAACAATGTATGCTGGAACGTTTCAAGTGAACACATCTCACATATTTACTTGTTTTGTACATGAATAGTATTTATTTTACATAAAATTCATGAAAGTAATTTTGTTAAACATACATATAATGTAGTGTGTTATTTCATTTTTGACATACTATGACAATATACGGTGGCTCAGTTGTGTCATTTAAGATGAAATTAAACACACTTCTCAATTTCGGTTTTTTCACGTCGAAAGATGGGAATTGAAAGTAATAAATTATCGTTGGCCAAAAACAACGAGAGTTTTAACTTGATCAAGACAAATCAAAGAAACGGCACAAGCAGTTCCATTCCGTGATCTCGATTCAATAAATAACCTATTTCAAAAGACATTTCCGGGACAAACACATTAAAGTGTTGTGATAAATAAGATAACTGTACTAAGCGTGTAAAAACGGTATACTAACTTATCTTAACACTGCATGCAAAGTAAGCCAGGTTAAATGAACCTCGATTAGGCTAGTCGATACTGATCTGGACCCGGCACTCTGTAAATGTATCTATTCTAAGCCAAAATATTTGTACTAATATATGGCCTTCTTTACAATAGTTAAGTAAACGAGAGTTGTTTGTGAGAGTTGTTTGAATTACTTACCGGTATGTTGTATTTTCGTCTTAAACTCAAAACGTGAAAGTGACATCACATCGATTTGGCTTTAAAAGTTCGCGGCGTTGGAAAAAATAAAAATACTGGCGATTGATTCAGACATATGTATGGTAAGTCACAGTAAGGTTTGTAAGTAAGTTTTACTTTTCCGGAACACCTGGTCTTAATCATTTTGTACTTTTACAAGGATCTCAATGTATATATTTCTTATTTTCATATGTAACCCCTAGTTATATCCTTTTTGTGTCCCGATTATGTGTTTTTGACACTTGTTTCATGTTTCCTTCTTGACCACTTGGCATGTATCCTTCTTGACCACTTGGCATGTATCCTTCTTGACCACTTGGTGTTGTTCCCCGTATATTTTTTAAAAGGGTTTATATAATATTTCATTTGTTCATATTTTGAGAGCTTTTTGGTCCGGATTATAGTAATGTCGTCGCCCCCGTATTTTCTTTTTACCGGTTCCTGATCAGAAATCAATCTTAATAAGGATATCTTAAATTCGACACCTCATTAGCATGATAAAGGTTCCATATGAACTCTTATCACCTGATACGGAACCTGACCTTATTGAAAAGAATAATTTACATTAAATATACAAATTAAATGCACATTGTATTTTATAATCGATTTTAATTAAATTAGCTTCTGCTATGTGGTTATGTTGAGATGGAATGGATAGGATGTATGTTGTTCACAAATTGTTTTGTAAGTAAAATACCCAAACTGCATTTTCATTTAAATCTCTGATTGTAATAAGTTTCCAATGGTAATATTTTTCAATGCAATTTGGCCAAACAAACCCACGGACATCTGACATACTATATAGATGAATAGATACGATTACCACGAATGAACCGCTTGCGACGAATGGATTGGCAACTAATAATGTCAAACTCTATTTCATTATAGATTAGATTAGTTAAGGGTATGCAATGATAGTCCCCAAGTGCAATGTAATACCCATCGTCCAATAGATAAGCGTTTATGATTTATAAGCAACCGCTTTCAGTTGGAACATTTAACAAAATGTTTTCAGAAGGATTGAACGAAACAGATTCTCGTTCCAATTTCATTTGAGGGACGCAACAAATATTCAATACAATATACTGTTAAAACATAAAAATGTTAGTAAATTGAAAAACAAAATTCTATCAATTTTTGTTTTAAGACTTACTACTCTCTAATGTATTTACTCCAAAATCTACTACGTTTAGTAGTGAACGGAAGTATCACTTTTAGCAGGAGGACGATTAACATTGGTGTTCAAGACGTATTTTACTTGGATGTGACAAGGATATACATGACGGGTGTTTTCAATAAAGCAGAAGACGCACACTCCTCTGGAACACCTGGTCTTTTTCTCTTGTACTTTTATAATGATCTCCATGTAACTCTTTCCTTTATTCATATTCTGACCCTATAGTTAAATCGATTTTGAGTTCGGATTACGGTTTTGTTGATGTTTCGGTATTCTCTATTTTTAAAGAAGCCTGTGAGCATCAACCATAATCAAACACGGCTATACACGTACAGCGCACAATGTTTCCGACTTAAACATTCCCCTATTGGTAGTAAAATGCTCGTTGATGCCTTATTGTATTGCTTATTAGATTATGTGAAAAGAGTTTAAAAGAAATTTTTCGTGTTTTATTTCACTTACGCCGTTGTGCCCAACATGGAAAGTATGATGTACTGTGACCAGAATGGCTATACAATTTATGTAATACACATGATATTGTGCGACATTGTTGCCATCAGTGTCGAGCATTTTGTACATGAATGAGCCAGCACATGATACAAAACAAAATGCCCGTTGAAATATTTGTCATCAAAATTATCTCAATGACATGATGTAGGTCGAATAAGGAAGGCTACGGGATAATCGCACTAAAACGTATGTTACGGACAAATACATAAATTAATACCATGCTAGATTTTGGGAGCGAAATCATTAAAGACATATGTCGTGGATGTAAATATGTTCCTGATGAAGCTAAATCAAGACTATAACGATGCAAAGATTGACGCAAACCTTTCAAGAGCAACTAGTCTCATTTTCTTGTGTTGTACTTTTACAAGGGCATCCGTGTAAAAACGTCTTTCATTTGTTCAAATCATGTCTCTACTTTTAATTGATTTTGAGTTTTGATTATGGTTTTGTCGACCGTTCGATATTCTTTGATTTCTGTTTTGTGTTCCATAAATCACCTGCTGAATGCACTGGTTGTAGGATATCGCCACTTATATCTTTATAACTTGATGATACCTTGCATACATCATTCCTTAATGAAAATTTAAAAAAACAGGAAGTTAAAATATTGGCAAATTTTCAAACATAATTTCACAAACAAGCCTACAATTCAAAACCGCAAAGAAACTTTTACCTTTTTAGATGCAATAGCACTTCTGACTCAGCAAGTCAAGAATGTTGTTAGCGCTGCATGTTGTTGTAATGTGTTGATGTTATCAAAAGCAGCATTTTAAACAATTAATTTCAGAATTTAATTACAAAACAACCCGCAAACGATGTGCCTTCTCCTGCATTTAAGTGCGTAATGTCTATAAGCATTCTCTTTGATCCTTTCCGTTGCACATTGCCATATAATTTGATTTTCTTGTGCACTTAACAGAGGGTTGATACTAATCATTTCATCTGTCGTAGGAGTTGTATACAATTTTCTAGTTCTATTTGTTTAGAAATGTATCTTTGCTTTATTTGCTTATACACTAGTGTATATATCACTTTGATAGCTGACGTAACACACACATATTCTGCACCTTTTAAATTTAGTAATAGATACAGTATGCCGAAAAAACCGTGTGTGAACTGTAATTCATTTAACAATAACTTAAACGTTACACGATCAAAAAATATGCGGTAAACAATAAAAATACATTATTAGTCTGGACAAGCATCATACCTGTATATTAACATGATTAAGACGGACCACTTTTAATAAAATTTAGTTGCCAAAGAACTTGTTCCTAAAATATTTTTGTCTTTCATTTGTAGATATTTTCTTAAACAATTATGCACCATTATCTTGTTTAAATTAGTATATAACTAGAAAAGTTCAATTTTGAAAACAAAGCCGTTTTTTTTTTATTTTTGTAGAGAATTTACATTTACATTTTTTTCGTTCTTGTGAAGTTGCAAGATTATGAAAAATGAAAATTATAAATCGTTTTTCAACTTAAAGGCCCAATATACGTAACTTCAGGAAGTTTTTCGTGATTCTGAAAAAATTCTGAAAAAATCCAGCTGATAATCATGCAAAAATAAGTCTAAAACGGAGTAAACCTGAGCGGTAACTAACAACAAACTCTTGCCACAAAAATGCAAATAACTGAAAATAATTCAGGTGGGGCCCACTTCAACAACAAACCCAAGTTAGAAGACAGTTCAAAATGGACGCGTGTTTACAAATACCGAGTTTCAACTACTGCTGTACCGGTAACCGCGTAAGAATTCAACTTAAATATTTTTGATATCAGTTAATCTGATCTAAATCTATAAATATAATAAGTAGTTAGGCTTGATTTTCGCTTCACGTTTTTCCGAAAGTTACGTATATTGGGCCTTTAACCCTTCGGTTATACATGTAACATTCGGAATACAAGATATGCATGTTTCTATGCATATCTGTATATTATAAAACAGTATTGAGTTTGATGCAAATTGATATTATAATAAATGCAGATTTAAACTGATATATATATGTGTGTATCATAATATAACTAAAAAATGCAGTAGCTTTTCTTATAATGTTACAGTTCATTATTTTTTGTAATTACTTTCATAGTCTTTCCTGCAAATTACCGTTTGCATTACCGTTAATATTTTTTATTCCAGTGGTATTAAATATTCGACTTTGATGTAGTTCTGAACTTTTTCAGTAACGACATTATCTTCATTCCACTTTACAAAGCATTGTTCAACTCTACCATAATATATATTCATTTGCCATCACGAACTGCATCCTCTTATTTTGTCGCATATTGTCAAACGTATTTCCTTTCATGAATTATTTCAAGGTCTTTTCAAAATCAATATCCATTCACCGTATAAAAATAGTTTCGTTATTGAAAGATTTGTTTTAATTATAAAATGAAGATTTAAAACACATGAACAAAATAAGAAAGCGTTTTTGATTCGGGAAACAAAACCACAAAATATGTAAGTAACACACACAGTATACCCAGGTGGTTACGCCGTTAAAGTTGGTATGCCATCAATGAAGCACACTGCATCATACTGCAAAAGTGAAATTGTTGGCGAAGTTGAAATTTTCGCTTATTTCGCTTCTATTAAATATCCGCGAATATATCTACACGCGAACATATAAACGCTACTCAAAGTCTACATTGTATAATAGTATTATAGACACACAGTAGAGAAACAGCTCGATTTACAGCGCGAAAATGTACACACCGCGAACAGTTCAGAGGTTGACTAAGCGAAAATATTAACTTTTACAATACAGTTATTTCGCTGTTCTTGGACTCTTTGGTCCTAAGATTGAAAGTCTGTATTGGAATTTTAAAGACGCCAATACGAAATGCATGTTAACGCAAATACCTACTTACACCCCGGTTGCTGATCCAAGTATTATGGCGTGAACATTTATTAGCACGCAATAAAAAGATGTTTTTATTGAAGGTTTTCTTCACATTACAATCAAATTTTACCCTGTGCTGTACCTATTCTACGTAATTGTTTTTCCTCCTGTAAACTACCAGACCATTGGCGTCTCAATATTTCATTAACAAGTCTCTTCATTTTGCCATTTAATGTCCAATTTTCACTGTGTGGGTATGTTTTTCTCCTTCACCCCTGAAATTTCATAATGAACTATTCCAACCTTGAAATTGGAAGGGTCCAAATATGTCTTCAAGGGTGAATGAGTAAATAATTTACGACGAATGCATGTGTAAGGTCGATACATGTAGAAAACACTTCTCTTTCAATTTCAAATGCTCATTTCCTTCTTTCATACATACTATATGAAAGTCGTCTTTGAACTGCATACAGTCTTTTGATAGCCTTCGTAGAAGCCTTTGACGAGGCTAAGTGTGGACAGAATACCGTGACCATGATATACCATGGTTAACCATAATGGTTTCGTGAGGCCCAACCATTTATACCTCAGATTGTGTCTGTATAACGGTGTTGGTTTTAACGGTTGCCTTTTTGCGTGAACTGATTAATTATTTTCACCGCAGTTGATGCATAACCTATACGTTGAAGACCGGTCTCATCACAACGGACACACGATTGAATGTCTGTGTATTATAATAGAATGTCATACGTGTTTGTATGTACATGCAGCATACAATCCTTGAATGGTTGACTACGATAGGTTCACTATATAACATGTGTCTGCGCTTCACTGTAAATGTCGCATTTGTGCTACATCTGTTTTTACAGCGTTTATTTTTCACTTCTGTGATGGAGTCGCATTTCTGTGGCTTAATAAGTACCATTTGAAAACCTCAGTGGGATTTAAATGTCCTTATATTGTCATGATTTTGTAACATACATGTTACGTTGATGGTAATAAAAGTTTCTATGCGAAATAAAAATGGCACCACTGGTAAAATTAACCTTTAAAGAAAAGATATTAGCTCCTTCACTGGAACAAACGTTACAAACATTGCATGGTTTATTCTATATGTAACAGACAGCGGGGGAGAATAATCACCATCACATACATACTTCAAACCACTTAAGTTTCGCGAGACGCTCATTATACAATGGCAATTCAAATACTGTTTACGCGGTCATTGTCGCTGGTTTTGCACTTCATTACGAGAACGAATATTGAATGACAGAGTATATTACACTGTAAAATACAAAACATAGCAATTCCTGTTAATGCACATATTTAAGTGGTAATCTTGTTTTAGCGATATTTGCGCTGCAGTCTTCCGGAAAATAATGATTGTGTTAAGAACAATTTCTAAATTTTACTTTCTTCGGCAAGTAATGTTAGTACACAAATTCATAATTGTGCTTATCTCTTTAAATTTGGCTAAGCATTATTATAAGAACGGCTACTGTACATGTTTAAGTGAAAATTTACAGTGTGGGCGAAGAAAGATTTTTACAGTTGAAGACATATGCCTTTCCGCAAAAATGCCATACTATAGTTCTTGTCGAAATAATTCAAGAGGAGAGAGGGTCGAAAAATCCAATATCGCTTGACTATTAACATGTATTCAGAGACAATAATTATCAAAAACACTTGTGGAACGATCGGAAAATATGTTTTACGATAACAATAAAATTCACAATAGCTCCTGCCTTTGTCAACGAGCTAAAATGATCCTGAGAATCCGCTGGCGTCAGTCAATCATGCATTGAATACAGCCATGTTTTGCTAGATCTCTTGTGTTTGTATATTTTTGAATAATACCGATCAAACATAAAGATCGTACAGATCCTAGGTTAAAAATGTATTTGTGCTACGCACTCTTGAAAATATAAAACAAAATCTCCCATACTCGTGAAAAATATTTGATATTTAACAGGAAACCATTGATTAGCCTCGATCTATCAATTACTTTCTATAGTAAGTATAATTGGTACACCAATTCACCATTGCACTAATCTAGTAAATTTTGTCTGTGCGGTAAAATTTCAGTACGCCAAAATGAATACGTTTACATGTACAGTACACCAGTTGTTCCACGGTTGTTGCTTTTCTGATAACCTCATTCAAAATGTGATTTTATGCGGAGAAAATGCTTTTTATTTTATTTTCCTCCCATATGTATTACGGCCATCAACCTAACAAGCCATCAGACTTAAACTTGCGCTTTTGTATCGACAAGCAATAATGATATTTTTACGTGCTAAATTTTCACCTCGTGTAGGAGGCCTTGTCGTCAGTCTGCTTGAAGTCATTTAGTTTCGCGTGCTAACTTAAGTATATAGAGGAAGTAGGTTTAATATTTCTTACGTCCAACATGCAACATCGACGCCGACTGTATACGAATAAGCAGAACAGGCGTAGGACTTCATATTTTCTGAAATCTCATTGAGTTTCGCGAACAAACATTATAATTACCTACTTGAAAGTTTTTATCTTCTCCTTCCTATTGATCAGGTTCAAATTGTTTTCAAAACCTGTAGCTATTAGATTTATACATATATATATATACTAGAATATTTTAATAGTTATGAATTTGACATATATATATTTGTTCCGTAGCTATTAGATTTATACATATATATATATACTAGAATATTTTAATGGTTATGCATTTGATATATATATTTGTTCTGTAGCTATAAGAATTATACATATATATTTACTAGAATATTTAAATGGTTATGCATTTGATATATATATTTGTTCTGTAGCTATAAGAATTATACATTTATATATACTAGAATATTTTAATGGTTATGCATTTGATATATATATTTGTTCTGTAGCTATTAGATTTATACATATATATACTGGAATATTTTAATGGTTATGCATTTGATATATATATTTGTTTTGTAACTATCAGATTTATACATATATATTTACTAGAATATTTTAATGGTTATGCATTTGATATACATATATTTGTTCAAACACCACAGAAGAGGAATAACAATGAATTGAAAAGTCAGTTTAATATGCGTTATCGTTTTTATGGTGCCTTTCCTACTGATTAGGTTCAAGTTGTTTTTAAACACCTTAAGTGATTAGATTGAAAATATATTTATCTAAATATGAACATAGTTAAGAATTTAACAAACACATTTGTTGATAGATCACAAACGTCGAGGAATAATGAAGTGAGAAAAGCAGTTTAAAGTGCTACCATGAGAAAACACGCATATGTTGGTCTCATCAATGTATATTAAGCCTCATTTCTCACTTTGAGGACTTGACATTTTCTTTCGTGAGACCTGTATTTACATGGCGGGTATCGTCGATGGACCAGAAGACGCTTACTTTTCCAGAACATCTGGCCTTATAATCTTACACTTTTTCAATGATCGACTTGCAAACTGATTTTGAATTCGGATTTTGGTTTTGTAGACGTCTCGGTAGTCCATGTTTTTGCTGTATTCTTCTTTTTCGAAGCTCTTGATTATATAAAACGACCTACATTAACAGTCTTTTAGTAGGTTCTTAAATCCGACCAATTCTCGGTTCTCATTCTGAGAGCTTGATGTTTACTTGGATGTGACAAAGATTTACATGGCGAGTGTCGTCGATGAAGAAGAAAACGCTTACTCTTCCAGAACACCCGGTCTTATTCTCTTTTTTCACCGGTCTCCACGCAAATCTTTCCTTTGTTCATGTTTTGCCCCTGGTTTAATAGATTTGAATTAGGATTATAATTTTGTTAAAGCTTCGGTATTCTCTAATCTATTTTCAGATAATACACGTCTTTTGCTTACAAAGTTCGGCAATAGATAAAGTTAGGCAATACACAGGTATGTTTTATATGACTTTTTCTACATCATATTGAATAAATATTAAATTCTGACTTGGAAACGCAAAGACTAACGAAAGTTAAAACTTGACAACCACCAAGGTACACATTAAGACCTACCAGACAGGTTTGATGTGGTTTTCTGATTGTATCTTTTTCAATAATGAGCTTCTAAATCTTAAACAAAGAAAAAAAATACAAATTATTTTGGTTTAGTTTGTCGTTTGCAAGTACGTATTATTTTCAATTGAGTTTTCTTGTAGCTGACTTCCATTACTGTTAATGACAATTACTCAACGACGGTTCAGAACCCACGCTCAATACTAGCTCCGTATCGCTTACGCCTTATTTGTGTTTTTTACTCACTGATGAGCCGTTACCTGCAAACGACGCGCACAATCATCTCGCCCAGGTAGACTAAACATTACTAGCTTCCTGTCAAAACAGATCGGGACGGAGATAAACTCTAACAAGGGGTAAAAGTCTCACATTCCCAGATAATGGTAGCCTTGTGGGGCGCTCAAACCACACAGATCATTCAGTTTTCGCACTCTATATTTAAAATTCTACCTTAAACTTTATTGGTAGTATTTTTTTTGTCCAACGCGGAGGTGTTTCATGTATTGGGTTTGTGAAGCGTTGCATGTAAAGCTAGTCGACAACGCGTAATAATCGCATTGTGTTCGCCTTGTACTCTTAGCTTGGGTTTGTAAGAGACGGCATCCCGAGTCGATAATTGGCTTGATCGGGAGATATGTATACTTAGCATGACGGAATTTTTCTTCACATACAACACAATCAACGCACGATTGTATCGCCGTTTTAAAAGTGGAATATCAGGTTTTTGTAAGTTGATATAGGTCCCCCGTTTGTGATAAGGAACCATACATCCGGGTAGTGTAAGATTACGGTAACCGTTAATTGATTCTCCCAAATATTATAAACATATACCAATTAAAAGCCTTTCTCAAGCAACAAATGGTAGTCAACACACGGGCAATTAGACATATTTATAATTGAAAACAGTTCCTAATTAATTATTATTTTTAAGAAATTTAAATGATGTTGTGATATTTTCATTTAGAAAATGTCGTATTCTGTTTTTAGCAACATTGGGGCTAATTTGTAAATGGCACTGTTGCCTACCATATGAACAGTACAAGCGACATAATTACTTAACAAACAAAAAGGTGAAAGAGACTTGTATGAATAAGACCGTTATTTCTGCTACACCGAACAAGAACATGTGCATTCATTTCAGAGTAAATAAGCCAATATCTAACACCTTCATTACATTTTAACACTTTTATGAAGATGGATGTGTTCTACACGAAGTTTCAAATTATGGTATTGTCAATTCTGCATTAAGTATAAATGACTTGACATTTTTTCTTTGTGAAAGGATATATCTTTGTTTTCTCGCAAAAGGTTCGCGCTCTTTTCTTCAGTTGAATATAATTACAGCGCACGGCCAACCTGCCAAAGAGACCACTTGTTCTAAGGGACCAATTGTAAAACTCTTCATTGCAGTTATTTTGTATGTTTAAACTGTGCCTGTATCAAGAGACTAAAAGACTATTTCAATACTACGTTCGCTGCCTCGTGACAAATCTGATTTGTTTGCCTACGTTTTGTTCTATTCCGAATTTTTGAATGATAATATTAATACTGTATCGCACAAATCAAAATAATTCGATATATCAAATATGATTTTTTTACGATCAGATACGAAAAAAAATAGTATTGTATCCCTCTAACGTCGGAATAACTAATACTGCAAAAGTGAAAGTTTTCGCGATATGAAAAGTTTCGCTTACTTTGCATGCATTAAATCTCCACAAACAAATAGAACAGAACTCCAACTCTAGAGGGTATAATAATAACACAGGTAAACAGTGCAAAACAGCATGACTGCAGCGCGAAAATGTGAACACGCGAACAGTTTGGAGGCTGACTAAGCGGAAAATTTCAACGCGCGAAAATTGCTTTACAAACAGTACTTGTTAAACAAATGAACGCTTACAAAACATACAACGGCACGACTCCAATTAGATCTCAAAGATATATTCAATCGTTCGCTGTTCATAATGAAGTGGTTTGGCGAGGTTTGCAGATTAACGAAGCAGACTTAGCATCATTAATAAGCGTTCAATCCACGTGCACTGACGCGCGTGCAGTTCAGCGTAGGTGGCATTGCAGACGGTTGCACGTGTATGCCTGTACTAATGAACACAGATGCACACGATTTCATTTCAAAGACATATAAATATTACATATGTTATCACTGATTACTCAATTATCCTTTCTAACATGATCTATTCGAACGCATATTTGTACGTGTGGGGTCACATGTACTACTAGCTAAGCGGCATGCCCGTTGTCGGAAACACCCGATTAGCAATTGTCGGAAATACACGAACATCTGGAATCAGATTTATTCAAGTATTCGCCGTCGGGAATAGCAGTGCCTAATGCGATAACCAAGTATATGTATTTATGTTCGTCTGAAGTGCTTTAAGAGGGAGGGATATTTTCGTACCAGTGTACCGTATATATTGTTGTCTTTTATATTTGTTCCTTAGATTAAAGTTTATGAAAAGGGTCCCAGAGTTCGGCATTGCATCGGCGATGAACAGAATTCCAGTTCGTTTGGAATTTTTCCGACGAAAGTGTTTGCCCCTTCCATTGCAAATTGGGATGTACGACGGAAAAGAGGGTATTATATTTTCCTCTTTTTTTTCATAAAGGCATCATGTTTTTTTTCTACTAGGAGTATGATTAACAACGCCCTCTTGAATTTAATGCACTAAACCTATAAACAATGAAGTCGGTTGTTTGTTAATATATTTTTGCGAACATCATCCAAAAAAATAAAAATAAAAATTCAACGTTCTTGCTCCCAAAAAATTGAACGCAGATTATGCATATTAATACCTCGATATGGATAAAGGAAAAAAGGTTTGAACAGGAAAAGTTAAATCAATGCTTTCACGCAGTAAAGGCGAGGATGTCTTGGATACTTGAATGCTCAGTTATAAATGCATAATAATGAAGATTTCTATGATACGATATCTTAAATCCCTTCATTAGAAATTACACCAGTAAACTCTTATTAATCAATCTGGCACATTTTCTAAAATGTCTCTCTGCGTATCTAACAGTGCTCTTCTCAATATCGCTGTTGCGCTTTGGAAAATGGTTTGCTAGACGAAGCTATATTTGAGAGCTATGTTCTTCATAGCATTTGAATGATCGATAAAATATCCTAACACCAGGCCACAGCATCAGAATCGCTGGCTAGGGACAGGTGGGATAAATCTACGGAATTGCTATAAATGGTTTTAAGAGCGGTATTCTAGATTTCAAGATTTTACAGTTTTCTCTCCGACACAGAATCGTGAGTAACAAGAGGTCATACGCTGACCAATGTTCGTTTTGGAGGGACCGGAAACACTTTCACTTGTAATCTGTACACGAATAATCAATATTGACGGAAATTAAACTCACTGTCAGAATGGTGGAGGTCTTGTAAAACTGAAGAAAAGAATTATTACGAGGAATGATCTTGTTATAGAAGATATATCGCAGAACTACCAGGAACTATGGGACCTATTGGCAATATGGACGAGTGATTTTTTTTTTATTTCCAAAGCTGGTCACGTTCCCTATTACACTAGCTAGCGTTCTCTTTTAAGGTGCAAGTGGAGCTGTTCCCGGATGTTTGCGGGCGCGAGATGCATCAAGTTCCCGAATGTTTTGCTGGCACGAGATGAGCCTAGTTCCCGGATGTTTTGTTGGCACGAGATGAGCCTAGTTCCCGGATGTTTGCTGTCACGTGGTGAAAATGAAATGGTGTCCAAGCTTATCTTTGTATTAGGATAAAAACTATAGAGTCGAATGATTTCTAGTGGGTGTAGAGCCGGATGGTGAACATGATATTTGTAATACAAGCCAAGAACACACATATTATGACAAACAAACGTTGTCAAAGCGGTTAAATTAAAACCTCGGCCGTCCATAATTGCCCAACAAAGCATTTACTGTAAATCACTCATATTTCGTGTGGGATTTATTTTCGCGTTAATACGCGAGGAGAGTCAGTTACAACTTTGGATGGCATTCATTTCGGTTCCGTCGTAATAAAAGTGGTAAAAACTCAACTGTTAACAAATGCCCAGCAATGCGCTTACTCGATAACTATCATCATTTTATTTCTTAATTCATGTAAAATTCGAACCAGTTATGATATGAAATTTCGACCAACTACTAGTGAAATATATATATACTGTACAGCTTATTGATTTCCACTTAAGAGATGGCTAATATTTAAAAAAAAATTATACACGTGTCGACGAAGTTTGAATATTGACAGAATATTCATATTTTCTTTTATTTGCTTCACAGCTGTAACGTAATCAATACACAGGGTGAATAATATTAAAAAAATATATATATTTAAACGTGGTTATTTTACTATGAACGAATTATTTCAACAAGTTATACATTTTGTCTTAACCACTTACTTTACAATGTAGTACGACCAAGGACTAGTTGTTCAAAAGATGGTTAGCTTAATCACTATTTAACGACATTTTTCAACCATTAATAATTTTGTCAATATGCAAGGTACAAACCCACAAATTTGCGTGTAAATTGACTTTACTAGATAACTGATATCTGGAAAGTTGGAACTAATTCAATCATTTGGATTGAAAGTTATAGGAGAATTAAGAAATTCGCACTAATTACTAAATGGCCCCAAGTGACGTTTGTCTCATGTTCGTGACGGCTCTTCGTGATGTTTGTTGTCGATTGCGGGCTTGCAATTGTAAACACCAAATACACATTTTACGTCAGCAGTTCGCACATGTACACAAATAACAAACATTTTTAATAAAATTTATCTTACCTGCAGATGTTGTACGCTCACTCCCTGGCAAAATATATTGTGACGAATTCTGGTTAATTCATATCGCTTGACAAAAACATCATTGGGTTTCGTCTGCTGTCAGCGTCTGCAATAGTATAAAGTCACGTGTGTTAATTTTACGATTAAAGCGTCAATAACAGTGACGTACTGTCAGAATATATAAACATTATCGTGTTTTATAAGCTATGTTTACCATCGTGTGTAATGGTCATTCATTCAAAAATATATTTGTTGTTGTACAGTAACTGTCGATCAATAGGATTCGGCGCAGGTATGTACAATAACCAAAAATATACCAGTTTGATCTTGTACGTGACGTCAAAACCTTAATATGTGTATTCAATATTACTATTGACATAAATAGCTTTCAGAACAAATGAAAGAGGTCCGTGAACAAAACTGTATTCGAAATAGCAAGAATAGAATAAAATATCGGTTCAAATAGTTGTATGCATGTATACTTTTTAGTTTCATACCTCGTGGGTAAGTTTAAACATATAATGATGTATTGTCAAAAGTAGAAAGGGGATTAGGCACAAGTGCCAAGTTATAAGAAATTAACAACGCCTTCTCTCAAAATTTTATACAAATGTAGTGACAATTAAAGCTAAAAAACATCTTGCTTGACTTCATAAATCTATACACTTTTATCTAAAGATGTTTGAGCTATACAGGTTTTGCACTCCACTTCATAACTGTACACAAGGGTTTGAATTTAACACTAGCGCACTGGCCAAATCCGAGTTGATTTCTGAAATTGCGAGGAGAAAATTATTGTACTTGCATTTTTTGGCGAGTGGGTGTATACCTATAGTTTTCCATTTTGTACACATGTCAGAAAACGTCGTCAAAAGTATAAAACGAATCGTGAAACAAAACCTGTGACACACAAGCACAAATAGTGCAATAGCTTGTTGACACTTGTCTAAATTGAAACTAGACTGATTATGAATGCATCGTAGCACTTTCACTATTCACTCCAAAATTGGGAGCAAAAAAGTTTCTAATTGGGCGAGTTAAAATTTTACCATCTTGCCACAAAATACGGGTTGCTAAAAAAGTTAAATTATACCCCTGGTACAAATACAAGTTCCTTAATGAATTCGGAGTGAGAAGTTATTTCGTTAAATTCATCGCTGTTGATTATATTGTTTTGCGTCTAAATGCTTTTGTTTTATCTTGTTTGTTTGTTTTGTTTTGTTTTGTGTTCTTGTTTTGGGGTGTTTTTTTTTTTGGGGGGGGGGGGGGGGGTTCGTTAAATGCTATTTTCAGAAGAAAAAATAAAAATGTCGTCTTACGGTCTTCAATGTTTTATTGATTTTCATTTTTCATTTTTTTTTCAGTTATATTTGAAGTATATACTTATATAATGACATGCGAAAATACCTGTACTATTAAAGAATATCATTTCAATTAAAACCTGGACCCTCATACAGCATATACATATCAACACTCCAATACGGCGGGATAGCTTTAGGTGCAGGTTGATGTGCATGTCGTATATATCGGTTATGATCAATACATGTCCGTGTCGTCTGCATGTGTTGCTGAAACAATGGATAACATGCCCCTAACGGAACCGGATCTCCGGAGTCAACGTATCGTCTAGTGCTTTCCCGGACCGATGGAAAACCGTGAATGACAGGAAACATTCACTAGTAAGTCACTCTGGGGCTTTTGTTTGTAAAGAGTATGTACAGGTCATCACGACCACGCAAAAAGACATAAAGAGCGCCATTGTTTTCAGATCATATTTTCTTTCATTTGGGCAGGAATGTTTGTCTTTAATATTGGCAAAAGTCGGTCTATATCTGGTCGTTCTACAGGACTTATTACTAAAATGAAGTTATATCATGTAAACATGTACGTATTACATGTGTCGGGTATAAAACCGTTGTTATTTCGAAAGTAACTTTGAACGGAAACCACTATATCTCCAATTACCGATTGTGTGTATGACGTAATGTATCTTTGTGTGCCACGTCACAGGACGTGATGTAAGTTTGTCGAAGACCAACAGACGACATAAGCTGGACAACATTTGACAAAAGCAATGTATGCTCAAGACTGAACTTTAAGAGATCAATGACTTATTTGTTACGACAGGAATTTAAGAAAGAAACAGTTCTAATAAATACCGCAAAATAATACGAAAAGCCCACTGTTTAAGCAATAGGCATTAAAAAATAAGCCATTCTTAATGTTCTAAGCCTAGTATAAAATGACTGTTATACCAAATAGTTGATATCTGTAGATACCAAGGATGTTTCTTAAAACACAACAGTACAATAGCGACAGGAAATACACGCGCACAAACATGTGGTTCTCGTTGGATTTACATTGACTGACACTGATACTGACTGGCGAATGATGAACGATCGGCTTTTTGGAAGCCTTGCAGACGGGTTCTCTCGTTGGTCAGCGCTCGCCAGTGCTCCATGAAATACGAAATCAACGTATATAAACACGTTTCGGTGTTTTTTTGGCAGCAGTAATAAAACTTTCCTGTGGTGAATATTCCAGTACGCGTCTGAGATAAATATTCCGGATATTTGGCACTGCTGTCGGTTCTGTTTATAGTCCCGACTTAGTCGAAGTGAAAATATTCGCCCTTTATTGTAATTGCCGTGTTATTTGGAAATCGTCAGACGTCTTAAGTTTATAAACTTCATTAAATTGAATTTTGCATGTAAATCTGATGATTAACTTCACGTTTCAAGCAATGAATTTATAGGAAAAGCAGTCGGACGAGACTTAAAATGAAATGACGGTACTAAAAAAATTATTTTGGAACATTACAGGTGAATATTGGGTTCAAAATGCAAAAAGTTGATTTTTATATCGTTTTTGTCCAAACCACAAGGATTTGAGAATAAGTTATATGCTGAACGATTTGACCTAGGTTGATGCGCAGAAGCTAGTACAACGTAGGATAAAATACAAAGATACAAATGCTACTTACACTATTTAAGAATATCATAATATAAAATTATTTCAAAAGACATTTTCAAAAAATTGTTATCATCCTAAATATACAATTGATTGGAAATATTTTGTTTGTGAAATATTTATCGCTTACAAACGAGGACAAGAGTTTTCGAGGACTTGAAAAAACATGTAATTTCCTTGTACGAACTCACTTTACATAGAAAACAGGATATATTTACAACATAGTTATACATAAATACAGTAACACCAGTCGTTGGTTGGTTATCATTAATCAGCCTAGACAACGAGACTTCACCGAGGTCATTGCACGAGCGGTCATTCCCAGTCTGACCACACCGATCCCTAATAACAGTACATAGATATTAGTGTTCCGTTTTTACGAGCTGTTGAATATACAACATACTAAAACACGTACGTAATTACTTATTAGCTGATCTAGGGCAATATTTCATTTTCCTCCGGCACGTGCTAGTTTTTGATAAGATAGAGTCGACTTATATACGCATCGCTGTAGTAGAATTTTGTATGTGTGCGATCAAATTATATTTCTTATCTGGTGCACTGAATTATGTTCTGGTTTATTTTGCTTAACGTCTTATTAACAGCCAGGGTCATTAAAGGACGTGCCATGTTTTGGAGTTCGAGGAAAGCCGGAGTACCCAGAGAAAAACTTCTGACCTACGGCCAGTACCTGGCAACTGCTCAGCATGAGGTAAAGGTCTAGTGGTAGAATGTCGGGACACCTTAACCACTCGGCCACCGTGTCCAGTGGTGGAGGGCTAGTGGTAGAATGTCGGGACACCTTAACCACTCGGCCACCGCGGCCCAGAGGTGGAGGGCTAGTGGTAGAATGTCGGGACACCTTAACCACTTGGCCACCGTGTCCAGTGGTCGAGGGTTGGTGGTAGAATGTCAGGACACCTTAACCACTCGGCCACCGCGGCCCCACAATGGTGTGGCGGAGTAATATTTTTAACATGGTTTTTTACAGACGTTTTTTCCCGGAATAACGGTAGCAAGAGAATTACATATTACTACACGTATCTTAAACACTTCTACGACGAAATGATTTAAAACGTAAAAGTAGTGCGCATGGGCAACCATATTTAAATAAAATATTGTTTTCGAGTAAAACCTTACGGTCTTGTTAATATTCGCATTCTCCTTCAACACTCCCAGTTAATATACTGTTAATCAGCCGGTTTTCGCGAATTCTTATTTTTCCGATTGCCCCATTGATCCTTACGTATTTTACTTATCAATTCGAAAAAGAAAAAAGAGATATAATCAAATTATATCAATCAGTATTACTAATAGCTTTATAGATGTTGGTGATATGTTATCGTCTATACCCGAATTAAATCTCACTAATACATGTTTGAAATCTGACGAAATCCAATAACCATTCAAGCTTAACTCCATAGAACGTTCGCGTACACGCATTTAGTATAATAAATAAAATACACTGTCTCGACGCAAGGGAATATGAAGATCATCTCGTTTTGTCGAAAAAAACGTTAATCATGTTAATTTCAAGAAAATGCACTACATCCCGGCATATAATCTATTTCATATCATTCTATTCAGTGTAATCAAAATATAATTGTATAATCACTGCAGTGCTCCAATCCTATTTGTCATATAAAAATAGATATATCTATTTGATTTTAAATTTAACAAAAAAACTTTTGTTTAAAATCAAATTAATTTAAAATGTGAAATTAACTCTTTGCCTATACGTGTGAGCCCTGATTTCATGGTGCAATGCTATATATCGTAAGAAAAACTAGTATGACGTCATTTCCGGTGATGGTTGATGATGCTGACAACATGAGCCCGATACTGCTGGCATACTAATCCAAATCATGAAACAGCAAAATGCCGGTAGCAGACAAAATTTCATTGAGCTTCGCCTTGGGTTTTCCTTAATTTAATTTTCACCCCGCCCATCGTTTTTTTTATCTTCTGAGCGTCAAGTGTTTCGCAGAATTATAAAAGGCTAGACATCTAAAAGGCAATTTGAAAATGTTCACTAACGTCAGAAGAGAATCTGAACTGGAAATATGGGCAAGCATCGCGCTAAATGCCGCTTTAGATGCAGACACTAATCGGATATTCAAAAAGTAAATTTAAACGAAGATTAACATTGTTTTTGATCGATGTTTACGCTGAATATGATTCACGAAATGTTGTAAAAACGTTAATATCAATAAGTGTTGTGCACTTTTTTTATAATCTTATTGAATTTTAAGGCAGAACATGTCTTATGAACGTTGCCGTGCGTAGACCATTAGTCTGTCACTTTCACCTAGTCGCCCGGGGTTCGATTCCCCGACTGGACGTGAAAAGGTATGGGACACCTGCCCGACCACGAAGGTTTTCTCCGGGTACTCGGTTTTCCTTCCACAAAAAAACACTCACGCTCTAACACCCGTGCCAACAAGAGTGATTAATTGCTTAATATAAGTGCGATACTTATTTCACTATTGTGGTACAGTAAAATAAATTGAGTTTATATCTATCACTTCAAGAAGCAGAAACATTTTTAGAATCAAATGTATACTTCTAACGATGACATGCATGCCGGCACGAACGAACCATCGCATCATCAGAGATAAACAGGGAACATTGCGTAAATACCAACCTTACAGTTTCGTTTCCCATTTTTTTCTTTAATTGACAAGAAAAGACGATTAAACCTTTTGAAAATGCAAAATCAAATTAACCTATTCACAACTTATGACGTCACATTGAATATCACGTCATCAATTTCCAAGGGTTATCTTAAGACATTCCACATAGATGTGGATTTTGTGATTTTAGAAATTCTTATTCAAAACTTTTCATATGATTACAATTTTATTTTAATAAATCCATTTGTATCGAAATTTCAATTGAGCTACCGTCGGAAATTGACGGTACACTCCTCTAACATGATATTTTTTTTTTTTTAACAGAAATTGAGTGCATTTTTGTCTGCTTTGAACAGAAACTGTTATCCGTCGTTGGAAATGAGTAGCCCGTACATTTGATTGAAATGAAATCAAAAGTAGTCAAACCAGTAGTTACCAGTGGTGTATTCGGTAATTAAGACTCATAGACAAGTTATATCGTATAGTATTCAGACGGATATTTCTGTAGATATTTGATTATCAAGGAACCTAAATATTTAATTAGTTGGGAACATTTTTTGAAGAAAAATGAGGTTCTATTGAATTCAACGATTAGTTGAATAAGTTTTTTTTTTTTTAAATTCTTGCATTCAATATTAGCAGAGATATTGTTCTATTCAATGAAGCGGAAGTCGTACCTGTCAATCTATGCATGCATGCACTTGCAAGTTGCATTCAATAAAAAATTGGAAAAAAATGAACAGCATATTTTTCATAAAAATAAACAGGGATATTGTTTATTCAATGTAACGGAAGCTGTACCTGTCAATCTATGCATGCATGCACTTGCAAACATGCACGTCCTCCCCGATATATTACGGCCCGCCGGGTTATCGGGAAATCCTGACAAGTTCATTGCCAAACACGTGTCAAACACGACGTTGTGCGACCCCTCCCTTTTTCACTTCATCAACGATCTTACTGGGATGAAGCTATTCGTATTCAAATCACGTGCGAAACGAATTGTATGTGTGACATCACAAATCTAGCCTTGGCCCAAAAATCAGGTTTTCAGACTAGTCAAGTCGTATTCGTGAATGCGTAGGCTATATTTTACTTTTTCTCCCTTCGTGTTTCTTATTTTTTTTTTTTCCCCCGATTTTTCTTTTTTTTTTGTTTCAACTTAAAGAGCTTGATTAGCTTATACATTTCTTATTTTCATATTTGAAGTTTTACATTCTGACCATCGTCTTCATGTATGAACATATAACTGCACCACCAGTCCTATAGAAAAGTGGATGTCGTGTGAGAATTGATACAACGGTATAGAGTAACACTTCGTTATACTGCCAAGATTTATTCAGGGATAATGTCGTTATAAAAAGGTTAGGCTATAAAACGAGGAAAACAATTGAATCTTCAGAAAAAAGTTATACATTACCCACGTACGTATTGGTGGTAAGTGAGGTGACACATGGAACAATCATGGAATAATGTCATTATATCGAGTTTACATCAACTTCAAAACAATGGCATTGAATTGAAGTTTTACCTTACTTCAGGGCAATTGCATTATATTTAGAGTTTACCATTTCTTCGAAACAATGCCATGATATCGAGGTTTAACTGTATTTTCAACAGTGTACCATATCTTCAAAACAATGCCATGATATCGAGGTTTAACTGTATTTTCAACAGTTTACCATATCTTCAAAACAATGCCATGATATCGAGGTTTAACTGTATTTTCAACAGTTTACCATATCTTCAAAACAATGCCATGATATCGAGGTTTAACTGTATTTTCAACAGTGTACCATATCTTCAAAACAATGCCATGATATCGAGGTTTAACTGTATTTTCAACAGTTTACCATATCTTCAAAACAATGCCATGATATCGAGGTTTAACTGTATTTTCAACAGTTTACCATATCTTCAAAACAATGCCATGATATCGAGGTTTAACTGCATTTTCAACAAAGTTTTTGATGTATCTGCTCCACAATTTTAGGTATAGGGTAACCTAGGCGTACGTGAAGATTTGTATTACAGTTGTATTAGGGGTAGTGCTAGACCACTTTTTTTCAAGAAGGATGGCCAAATCATTTTGAAAATTTTATTGAAATGATTTGACTGACATCAGAGCACCTTGTCTACCCCAGTGGAAACAACAAAATATATTCATCTTTGGTTTTCTGCGGGGCATTCGTGTCCTACGGTCCATTTACGTTTTTATATATTTCAAATATTCTGATAAACTAAAATTGATTGAATTTATAAGATTGACAGCATATTTTTTGTAAAGGAGAATTTCGAGATTCTATATGTTTTCATATGTTTGGATCACCAAGGGCACTTTGTATTTTATATCGAGAGTTTCCATCGTCAACACATTATATCACAACTGTTCTAATACTGTACATGCATAAAGCCCGTACGCATACTTAGGTACATTGTATCTATATCATGAACTTATCACGTGACGAATCTATAGCAACCTGTGCACACGCTGTATGTATAATTTAGTAAATTTTAAAATCACGTTAATCGGAAAAGACAACCATATTAAGAAACATATGAATAAATGACTGTCATTTTGATCATTTGGCATTCTATATATCAAGGAGTTATGCTCACCTACGCTCTCTACACGAGACTATGCTGTACCAAAAGGCTAAAGACCCAGTGGTTGCTACGATACACTTCGTAATTCGTAAGGAGAAATGGCCACCAAGACGACAGATAGCCAAACAAGTATTATATGGGCAACTTCAGGTCATACCTACAGTAGGGCATCGACCTGGATAAACGGACGACAAATTGTCAACATGGTCGTACGGACGGCCGATTGTCGAGTTAGAAGTACGGACGAATGAAGAATTATTACACTTTCAATTTGAACTTAAAACACGGCATAGACATTATCTCTATCTGAAGAGAGATTTTGAACTTACGTATGCGGACGAACGACAGACAATTTATCAATTCAGACGACGTACTACTGTATAACTATGTCTTACTGACGACAGACTGACAACTCAGCCTTGCGAGTAATGAATAAAGATAATTTTATATGGAAGACTAAAATAGGAAGAACGCATAAACAGAAAATATACAGTACGGAAGACTGACATAGGAAGAACGCTAAACAGAAAATATACAGTACGGAAGATTAAAATAGGAAGAACGCTAAACAGAAAATATACAGTACGGAAGACTAAAATAGGAAGAACGCATAAACAAAAAAATATACCGTACGACTACGTCATACAGGAAACATTGACAGCCAATACGAAAGACAAAGATATGTGATCCAGACTTGTCCAAAATGACACAAAACACAGACTAAATACCATCAAACCCAACCAGAACTTGCATCGATCCGACTCTTTAGTATTCAATAACCGTATATAGAGCGTCTCTCTCGGTGAAACACCAATGGACTGCTATACAGATTTCCTTTCCAAAGGAATTGTCTCCGTATCAAAATAAATCACGTTTGGATATTCATCGGGAAAAGGTTTTACACTTCCCGTCCGTTTCAGATTTTAACGAACATACAAAGTTATTTCAGGATCGGAATAGGTAGGTACGATTAGCCAAAATGTTAAAGGCAAATAAACTTATCAAATTGATATAATCAGTCGACTGTAATTTTAACAATCTGAAGAGAAAAAGCAAGCGGATGTGGTTTGTTGGGCAAAATAGGCTTTACAAGGAACTTCGTATGTCCAGATGTAGCAATATAGAACTAAAACTAAATTGTTCAGAAAACCTAAAATATGTTGTCAATTGTCGCTTTTATTGCTACGGTCGTATACAGCATTTTAAATGACATCCACAGGTTACAATTGAAAAAATGCCGAACCCGAATTTTAATGCTGAATCACCAACAAAAGGAACTTTAACTGGACTTGCCTTGAACTACCATGTACTAAGATTCCAAAACAATGTCTTTTGGTACGTAAACAGATGTAATATGCAAACGAGTGCCTTAAGTAACGCCAGAAACACGTGCTAAGCACGTGAGGTAAAACACTTGAAGAACGAATATGTCTCTTATATACCACCACGTAAATGCCGACAAAGAAGGATATTTATAATTCGGTACGGTTGGTGCTCTTATTTTCGGTAACACTTTGAGTTTGTATTACAAACTTTTTGTTACGTTTACGACATTCTGACAGAAGAACAGAACAGACATAACGTGAATTCATTGCAAGCGTCTCCGTGTCATGTTTTGGTTATAATTACTTGAAAGTGTTTATTCCACCGACTTACATCCTCGATATCACCTTCGCTCTCTACACCCCTGGAGTCACCCGCGATATCCAGGGGTTACAATCACCTTCGCTCTCTACAACCCTGAAACATCTTCGATATCCAGGGGTTACAATCACCTTTGCTCTCTACACCCCTGAAACATCCTCGGTATCTAGGGGTTACAATCACCTTCGCTCTCTTCACCCCTGAAACATCCTCGATATCCAGGGGGTACAATCACCTTCGCTCTCTACACCCCTGGAATATGCCATTGCAAAACTGAAGGCTCTGTGTACGCCACCTTGTTGACGAGACAAGAAGACTGGTTCGACAAAAGAATCTCGTGGTCACATAACGGTAAAACATAAACAAGCTTTGAAGTCAGTTTTTTATGTCTTGTTTTCAACGGAGAGTTTGCAAAGCTAAAATCTGTAAAAGTGATATCAGAGGAAAACATTATTATTGGTAAGTTTATTCGGGTTTCGGGAACACATTAAATCAATCACATTTTAATTAGATTTTACATACTGCGTATAGAGAAAACGGGGTACAAAACAGCACCTAGCTGTAGGCCCTTTTTCTGTAAAATTCAAGTTCAAATAAAACTGTAATAAACACAGGGGCTTGAGGACTTGTTACAGTTATATTTAGACCTAAACTGAGGTGTTCAGATTAATTTTACAAGTTTGAGAGATTTTGGTCGACTTTCGGTATGTTTATTTGGGACGTCATGTTTAACGAAAGTCGATTTAAACCAATAAGCGTGTATAATTACTTAGAACACCTTTGTTTAAGTCCACAGCAACTGTAACGAATTCCCAGGGCCCTGTGGTAATGGCATTATGTTAATAGCCGGGGGTTTCTTGTAGCGTAATTTCCATAGCAATACATGCATTAACAGTCATCTTTTACTGTTTTTTTTTTTACTTTATACAAACGTTAAGTTAAATTTTCAATGAAATAGCGAGGGACGTTTTTTGTATCGAAGCCGGATTCCGATTAGACAAATTGCACTTTAATAAGCTGTAAATTTTCCTTATTTAGGTATTTATGCAGTATACCTCCACGTTGTACTATCTTTAGCATAAAATGTCACGCTGTACCGGAAATTCCACGGTTTATTTGACTGATCGCCGATAGGAATATATTGGAACGTATAGGTTTTGTGCCTACGGTGTATTCAAGTACGATTTATACACCGTTCTCATCATGGCATTAAACATTTACGATATTTACACATCTAAAATCATACATCACATTTCAAAACTCGGTAACGGCTACAAAAATGTAGTTTGTAGCTGTCATCAGGGACAGATCCATATTTTTTCAAGGGGTTGAAGGTGGTTTGGTCATGCATCTTACCAGATTTGCAGGTTTTTCCTCGAAAAATCTTATTTGAACCATATGTTATGTGATGCATATATTAAAGGTAGGCTTTAGGTTTAGAAGCGCTATTCTTTTACTTTTGCAAGGGTCTCTATCTAAGTCCTTCTTTTATTCTTTTCCTTTCATCTAATGGATAATGGTAGTAAATTTTTCGAGTAAAATGACTAAAAAAAGTAATAGAATTTTACTGTTTTCCCCAAAGTGGTATATGTGTATGTATTATGATTGTGTAGGAATGTTTTAGCGTGGAGGGAAATAAAGGTAGTTATAATTGTCGTTTTATAGAAACAGACATTTTTTTTTAAATTCCACATTCGTTCAAATTCAAAGAGCATCCTTATTTCTCTGACCTTGACATGGTCAGGAAAGCTAGTTGTACAATAACTGTCCGTAAGCACATCACAATGCAGGAGACTGTTGTTTGTAACTGTACACACTTGTACAAAATTAAGACCATCAAAAATATAAAACATGGTCCATTTTGAAGGCGAAAATCCACAAATCAGGGATAAATCGATTTTGAAATCCTAATTTCCATCCACCACGAATTCCTCATCATGTTTTCATACCGCAGTTGACGCCGTCGCCTTTTTTCAACATACGTTATCTTCAGCAAGGGCAAATTCGCCTGGCGTTAACCCACAGTCCATCAAGCATGAGATTTTCATTTCCAGCACACTCTCGTATCTAAAGATTTTACATTTTTTTCATTTCCGGACTCGCTTTTGGTCCTGGTGAACATTAATTCGAGTAGGCAGTAGGAAACAGGATGTTCACTGATACCTGTCCTATTAGAAAATTCAAGTTTAATTGATTCGCTGAAGAAAACTTCGAAGCTGTGGAAGTATCTGGATACAGCTACATTTGTAGGTGTGCATCATAGAAGATGGCAGTATTGGGAATGGGAGATTTTCTGGGGGAGATGGAAACCAAATCCCCTTTTCCATCCTTTTAACTACTGAACACAATGCTTTCCCGAGAAAAAAATCCAAATATCAAGAAAGAAAAGCAAGTGAAGAATATTTCCATAAAACGAATGAATTTAATTAGTTCATTCATAAACGGATTCAAAATCGTGTAATGACCTTGGTACGTTTAAATACACATGGATATGGACATTCTACAGTCTAGGCCGATATACTGGGAATTTACTCCTTTAATAGACATACGAGAGATACTTCTTCTTTAGATAGAAAGAGGCCACAGTTTTGGGTAAATACAGACAGATTTGTAACATCAATGCACATCCCATGAAGCTTCGCCACACGGTGGTAATCTCAAATCCACAACTAACATATTCACAAATTGACTTGATATCTGGCGTAGAGACAGGGGCTAGCAAATTCAATTACCGTCCAAAATTAAGCCAGAGTTGTTAAGATTCTCCAAATCCTTTATTCCACACTGTGCAATCTGACTTTGTTAAAATCTCCTCAGTATTCCATGTAAGCATGTCTGTGCATGTTCGTCCAACATGTCGATGAAACTAAATATATCTCACAGCTTCCTGGGAATATATTTTTAAATTCCACCGTGAAAGAAAAAAATAATTAAGAAAATAATGGAAGCATCCGTACATTTTCTCCAGCCCAAACTGCGCCATTTAATCAATAACTGGAGAATGCCAACACTATAGCCAGAAATGCCTCAACTGTGGCAACAATAAATGAATCCTCCTCGCGCTCATATTCCATGCAGCATTCACCGAAACCATCTACTCTTATTAAAGCTGAGATGCAAAAGCTAATAAAATAAGCCCGAAACCATCTGTTTCTCGGCTGATAATGTTATCGCCTGATCTATTCAAATACAATTATTCTTTTTTGTGTCTCCCACAATCCAGTGATTCCAGGCTAGAATAATCCACATTTTCCAGCGAGTACATTTAAAACTCACACTGCAGGGTAGTATTTGTTTACTAAAACACATATTTACATATAAATCATAAAATATTTATACATATGTATAAATCAAATGTAGTGTGATTTAATATATACATAAAAAACATAAAACCTTTGTATATATTTTATCCAATAAACAATTCTACTTGACACAGACTACTTGCATATTGACATTACGAACGGCGTAACAACAGTCCGACACATATATCCCGTCCTTGTGTGTAAAATCTCACGACATATATATACAGCTCTATTCACGAACGAGTTTTATCGAATAAATGTTTAAATGTAGCACCCTGTGTATACACATACACTTGCATGCAAACCACAGTGTGCATGTATCGGCCGGTGGCGAGACTGTGTGCGAAGATGTCATACGCCACACATAAAATATCGTCTGCTCAGAAAAGGGGGCGGAGCTTACTCGTGGCAGAATGCCAATACATTTACATATAGCTGATAAATTAATTAAGAAAATTCAATGCGAATAAATGATTATAAATTCTACCATATCGAAAATACGAGAAGTAAAATATACTTGATATATCCCGACTGATATCTGGGTTACACATTTTCGTTCCCATTTATAAAATGTCAACAACAACACACAAAAATACACTGGCTTCGTCTGTCGGCCGCCATATTGTAGAGATACACACAGAGCCGTTCCGCATAACTTCGCATCGACAGAGCAAATATAAATTCTAGACTTACTACAAACATTTGTTCAAGAAAAACTCAGATATAGACAGAAAATATAAATATAAAATTACCTGTACATCAAGAAAAATTTGCCTCCAGCTTGAAATTCTGTAATCCTTGTGTTTACACCGAGAGCTTCTCTGTAGGTCGAGCTGAACGACTGTGTTACCGATAGCTCGAGGTGAAGTCACGTGACTAGCGGTAATTTATAAGGCTAAGCTTCGATAAGAATAGTACAAAAAGCGTGCGGTGTATATTAGCATGGTAAAGTAGGCGACGAAGCAACTCAATTTTGAAGGAGAAAAAAATGTATAGAGCGTGTTTTGACATATTAAACAGCATGTGCAGGGCTTGGTCCTGATTATATAAGTTGGAATTTGAACCTAAAAACTCTGCAATGAAATTCTGTCCTTGTCGAGGTACTTGGAGATCGACAAATCCCCGGTTGTGTGTAATATAAATTGCACTTTAAAAATGTCAAAAGTCACAAGAAAACAAGAACTATTTATAAACCATGTATGTAACAATATGTTTAAAGAGACATGTTCTAATTATTTATGTACACATCATCTCATTTTTATTGTAATTTTTATTTTTACCCTAATTAAATCGGACAAGTGAATGTGTTATAGAAAAAAAGCTATTTTGCACGTGATTTGAAAAACGTTAGTTAATAGTTAAAAAAAAAGAATATTGAATCCTAACATAAGCACATAGCTTGTACGATTGCCTATATTCATTTAAAATGCATGTACATATATATCATAAATCTGTCATCAAACGCGAATATAAACTGATAATGAAACAGGAAACTATTTAAGGAGACATCGCCCCTTTAATACGGGAAAATGAAGTCCTTGAATATAAGCTACCATCACGGAAATTTTACGTAACTGGTCATTGAACTGTTCCTATAGTTTCAGTCACGTGACCATGGACTCGCAAAATGGACATTTAAAGGCCCAATATATGTAACTTTCGACAAAAATTTAAGCAAAAATCAAGCCCAATAACTTATTAAATTTATAGATTTAGTTCAGATTAACTGATATCAACAATATTCAAGTTAAATTCGTATGTGATATTGATACAGCAGCAGTTAAAACTCGGTATTTGTAAAAACGCATCCATTTTGTAATGTCATCCAACTTCGGCTTGTTGTTTTAGTGGTTCACACCTGGTATATTTTTATTTCATTGGAATTTTCTGTCAAGAGTTTCTTGGAAGTTGCCGCTAAGGTTTACTTCGTTTCAGCCTTATTTTTGCTTGGTTATCAACTTGAATCTTTCTTAGAATTTTTTTCAGAATCAAGAAATATTCCCTGAAGATGAGTATGTGTATTGGGCCTTTAATTATATTCTGTTTACAAATCCTTTTAATTTGATAATATATTTCCCTGATTAACTTCTACCGTTCTGCTTTTGGATTCTTACTTTCATATGCAATATGCATAGTAACGTTTACTATTTATAGTTTTGTATCATTAAAAGCGATGGCACTGTGGAATTTTGATTTTTGATTATTCGCTTTTTTTCAGTAGTTTGCAAATAATTATGTATAAGTGTAAAACAAATCGTTATGGACCTCGCGGATATCCGTCCTAGTATCAAAGAACTTTATATAGCAAAAACTCAACATTTAGAAAAAAAATCATTTGAATTAAAGTTTTTCTTTCGCGTGAACTTAAATGATACGCTCTATATTTTGTTTGAAATGAACTGAATATATATTACATTTGTGTGTTTGAATGTTGTGCATTTGACTCGTAGAAAAGAGAAGTGGGAAAAGGATCCCCTATCTGACTAGCTATTTTTACTTCAAACGATTACGGGACCGGGTCAAATTTCCGGAATTAGCTTATCTTATAGCATTAAAAAGATATCACCGCGTCCGTACTTATTTTAGAATTGTCCTTAAGATATCAACGTCCTTGAAACGATGAAATGTCCACATCATAATTATATCAAGGCGTTTGCAGCACATATTAATGACGTCATCAGTAATTGTGGAGGACGTGATATTAGTTAATCAGCTAACTCTCATGGTATCACTTAATACGTATGTGTCATGTTCTGCCAGTTATGGCTATTGGAATATTGATGACGTTTATTTCTGACGTCACGGGTACTTAGTATTTGTCGTATTAATTATTAAAACCATTAATCTGACGTCATTGCCATTAAATTATAATTGGACATTTAAGAACATGTTTGCTATCAGTTTATTTCAACAAAATCATGATAAAGTGGTAATAGATTCATTTCGCTTTAATCGCATATAAAAGATTTCTTTTAAGCTCGAGAAAGACACGAACAAAAAAAATGCCACGTCGGAAAGTAAGATCCGTTCTATAAGTTATTAATTTATATGATATATTTTTAATATTTTTCAGCTTGCAAAAGGTACTGTAGACAGACACAAACAACACAAACTCTCGTTCATGGAATCCTACTCGGGAACGAAATTTATATCCCTCCTTTTATTTTAAACGACAAAATTGACTATAACTAAAAAATAACATTTAAACGTAAAATTTAATTATGAAGTTCTTTCGAATTACGTCTTCGCATTCCTTTTGCCAGTAGAAGGTTTTATTCATTTTCTATCTATTCATCTTAATTTATCTACGTATCTTCTTTTTTCAGCTATGCAGTTAAAAATGAACTGTTTTTTTTTTGCTCGTAAATAAATTCACTTTAAAGCTGTATTGAAGCAGATAGCGTTACATCGACGAATTGCTATATTTTTATCTTTCTCTCGATCGATACTTTCTAAATCTTTTTAAACAAAAATATCGACAAGAAGCATTCTGAATGTTTTTATTAATAAACCTAATCAAAAGTGTGTTTTTTATCTTACCCTCGGTCGATATTTTATAAATCTTTTTAAACACATTATTCGACAAGAATTATTCTGATTTTTTTTAAATAAACCTAATCTATAGGGTTTTTTATTTTCAAAAATTCTTACATTGATATTTATTTAAAACGAGAATTACTCGAATCTTATTCATTATCATGGAATAATCAAACTGAACACAGCTGACATACAGTACTTTACATCAATGTTTAAATTTACCTCCAATACGTCAATACTGGTGTCCACACTCCAAAGCTTTATTATTATATTAAGCTTGTCAATATTTCAGGCTTGAGATCGTTAACACATCTGAACATGTGTTAACATGCCAGTACCTGCTCGTTTTCGTTTTATGACATACATGTACCTTATACACTGCCACTATAAGCCTAATCTAAGCATATCATAGTTTCCAAGATATTTGCATGACTTGAAACAATAAACTATACCGACCCGTATTCTTTTACTGTGAAGATTAGTCTTTGTACTGTGAAAGTCAATATTTTCGCGCATATACGTTTTCGCTTAGTCAATCTCCAAACCGTTCACGTTGTGGAATTTTTTCGCGCTGTCGGTCATGCTATTTTGCTGTATATGTATATAATATTCGCGTGTGAAAATATTTGCGGAAATTTAATGCAAGTGAAATAACAAACAAATTCTACGCCGCGAACTATTCTTCTCTTCCACTACTTAAAGAGATATCATTCCACCGGCTAAAACTGTTACTTTCACCTCATATTAAAGACCCCTTTCCCCCAACATGCATGTAAGTATAGATTTTGCAAATCATTTTCAAACAATAAAAAAATAACGTTGCAGAATTCGTATGGAAAAATATGTAAGGGTAAAATTTACCACGAATCAGGAATCGAACCCCAAACCGCAGATATCATATTGTCGCAAAAACCACTTAAGCGCTTTTCAAATCTTTCCCCCTTAAATTTAAGAATGTGCTATAGTCCCATCTCGTTTTCTTGAACTCAGATATATCGAAGACCCCTTGCAATTTGGATAATTTTCACAGTCCCGGGCAAGCTTTAAATAACATTCAAACTCACGAAACTCCAATACTCGGATATCCCAAAATTTTTCCATGGTCCCGTCGACTTCGAGGTAATGAGGTAGGACTGTATTCTAAATGATGCATAGGAAAATTTCTAATGTGTCTTTAGGCGTGGAGGGGTTAACACCGGATAATTACGTATGTCTTAGAAACTAAAGGCTATCCAGGCGATCGTTGAACAAAAACAGTGAACTTATCTGATAGTTTATCAGCACAGGGATTTGGACCCTTTAGAAGTTCGTTTGACATGAATTTGTAATAACAAAATATTGCACAAAACTCAAGATTCTATCTTAATAAAGATCGTTTGTGATTTTCTTTTGAATATTGTCGTAAATATCTTGACATTTGGTCGTGAAGTATATAGCAACGTTCAACAAATCGAGAATCCCATCAGGAAAATTGTGACGTCATCTTACCTTACGACAATGTGACGGGTGCAGCAGCTTCGATACCTTTATTTTTCATAAAAATTCGGTTTTGGATTTTTCAAGAGGAAAATTGAAAATTAAAACTCATTTATGAAAAGCGACGTTTTGCAAAAGAAATTGAATAACAACTGAAAGTATTTGATAAAGCAACAAACCATTGTATTGTCTATTGAAACAATAACTGAACATGTGTAATGTTATTGGAAATAAAGTATATAAAATCATTATCTCGAAGTCGAAAGGACCGAGGAGAAAACTTCGGGATATCCGAGTATTCGAGTTACGGGAGTTTGAATGTTTCTGTAAAGCTTTGCACGGACCGTGAAAATACTCCGAATCGAAAGGGTCTTCGTGTTATACAAGTTCGAAATAACGATATTCGAAGCAGAAATACCACAGAAGAATAGTAATCAATATCTCTGCCACCTAACTTAAAACTGTGAGATGAATGTTCTAGCAAATGTTGTTACAGTCCTATAACACACATTGCTATTGATGACAAACTTAATAAAGCCCGATAAGTTTTTCACCAATAGCAATGTGTGTTATAGGACTAACAATATTTACTAAAACATTCATTACGTATATGTACATTTTGACAGACTTATTGTGCTTTAATATGTAATTTCGAACATTTTTAAAAAAGCAAATTAAGTGACGACAACAATGAAATTGACGACGTCACAATAGAGATTGATGATGTCACAATAGCAAATGATGTTACAGTCTTGTAACAACATTTACTTTTACAATGCATTACAATAAAAGGATGCAGAGTGAATGTAAATATCTAATGTTTAAAGGTTCAAAGAAAAGGCACGAGAAATTAGAACACAAAGAACCATGTTCAAAGGGCAAGCGTATGAGAGGCATGCATTGAAGTGTTTTTTTTTGGGGGGGGGGATAAATATTTATATTTTAACAACTCATTACATTTTGAAAGACAAGGATGACAGTTAGATGGTAAAACAATAATTGCTAATAAGAAAGGAATAAAAAAAAACCCAAATTTCGGATTTTCGTAATAAATGATGTTCAAAATGTGTATGTGGTCGATGAAGCAGAAACACCTTCCCCTCCGGAACACCTGGTCTTATTCTTTGAACTTTTTCAATGTGTCTCCGTGTAAATATTTTCTATGTTCATATTCTGTTTCTAGTTTTATCGATTTTGAGTTCGGATTATGCTTTCGTTGAAGCTTCGAAAGTCTCCGTTTTCTTTTCTTTAATGATTAAAAAAATCAATCAAAGAATATGAAAACGTCAAAAATATAAGGAATGATGCTCAGACAGAAAAAACGAAAACAGATACAATTCAATCTTTTCTAAACCACAATATAGAAAAACAAGTCGTCTGTCTTTGTGAGCGAAATTGTGGACTTCATACTCTCCCTTATTGCATTTTACTCTTTTCGCTGATAACAATACATATTACACAATTATACTTATGAATATTTTCTTGATAAACCTATGCAACAAGCAATACAAAATTATTGCGATGAAAAGTTATCATTTTAAGAACGACAAAGAAAGGGAGAAAACATTTTTGCATCAATATGAGTATCCAATTCCTGCACCATTTAATATTTATGCAGTGTACAATAAAGGTGCAAAAAGATCTTAAGTATCCAGAAACATTTCTGCAGAAATTGACGAAAATGTAAAGAATTGACATCATATGCGTTTTATCTTAGTAAGTGTTCTGTGTAAAAAAAAAAAAAATAGAGACTACCAAAGCGTCAACAAAACCATAATCTGAATTCAAAATCGATTAAACTATAGAAAAAATATAAACAAAGGAAAAATTTATATGGATATCCTTGTAAAAGTACGAGAGAATAAGATCAGGCGTTCTGGAAGAGTAAGCGTCTTCTGCTTCATCGACGACAACCGCCATGCAAATATTGGTCACATCCAAGCTATCATCAAGTACTCAAAGTGAGAACCGAGTCATCATTCTAAATCACAACAAGTAAGCACACTAATGAGCATACCGAAACACGTCCATCTTCATATCACACAAAGATGTAAAATATTGTTCTCAATGAGACAAAGATGTCTATTGTCAGAATGGCTCACTGCTACTTTGCTATTTTGCAGATTGGGAGTATTCGTACATGCAGTCTTATTAAATAAAATGGCACCAATGGAAAAGTTTCAGGCGACGATGCAGAAAAAAATTTAGGGCGTTTTGTCGCGTCTTATAATAATGATTGCAAAAATTGGAGAAGATCTTGCTGAAAGAAACAAAAAATATTGCTTTAAGAAACACGAAAACCCAAACCAATGTAGAAAAGGGAGAAGAAGAAAATAAAAGATGTATATCATTTGTGGTAAATTGTTGGCAGAAGATCAATTTCAGATTCTCCAATGTCATTAATGAAAACGATAGAGAAGTTCCGAATCTTTTCTCAATTATGAGACATAAATTGCCCCTCTGGATAATACAGCGGAATACTACAGGTTGATTCGTGTAGTTGACGTACTTACAAAAGTTGATTTTATCTTCATGACAATTTACTACCCAATATATTTTCATAACTATCTAAAATAAAAAGCTAGTAGTTCATAATCTTCTGAGGCTGCATTTGATCTTAAGCCTGTGCACTACCTGTACATTTTTTAAATACAATGAAAACTCGCTCAAATACTACCTCAGAATTAAGACCAACTCGCTATTAAGACCACCTCTCTTATTAAGACCACCTCGCTAATAAGACCACCTCACTATTAAGACCACCTCGCTATTAAGACCACCTCGCTATTAAGACCACCTCACTATTAAGACCACCTCTCTTATTAAGACCACCTCGCTATTAAGACCACCTCACTATTAAGACCATCTCGCTATTAAGACCACCTCACTATTTAGACCATCTCGCTATTATTACCACCTCGCTTTTAAGACAACCTCACTATTTAGACCACCTTTCTTATTAAGACCACTTCATTTCAGTCCCGAAACAATCTTCTATATATCTTTGTATTTTAAGCTTCACTATTAAGACCACCTCTCTTATTAAGACCACCTCGCTAATAAGACCACCTCACTATTAAGACCACCTCGCTATTAAGACCACCTCGCTATTAAGACCACCTCACTATTAAGACCACCTCTCTTATTAAGACCACCTCGCTATTAAGACCACCTCACTATTAAGACCACCTCGCTATTAAGACCACCTGACTATTTAAACCACCTCGCTATTAAGACCACCTCGCTATTAAGACAACCTCACTATTTAGACCACCTTTCTTATTAAGACCACTTCATTTCAGTCCCGAAACAATCTTCTATATATCTTTGTATTTTAAGCTTCACTATTAAGACCACCTCTCTTATTAAGACCACCTCGCTATTAAGACCACCTCACTATTAAGACCACCTCGCTATTAAGACAACCTCACTATTAAGACCACCTCACTATTAAGATCACCTTCTTATAAAGATCACTTCATTTCAGTCCCGAAACAGTATTCTATATATCTTTGTATTGTAAGCTTCACTATTAAGACGACTTCGCTATTAAGACCACCTCGCTATTAAGACCACCTCGCTATCAAGACCAGATTTGAAACGTCCCAAATACTACTTTTACTCAACGTTTTACCTCACTACTCAAACCACTGACCAAATACAACGTCACCTGGTGTTTTGTTATTATATCTATGCAATATATATATGCAAAATCTTTAAACGCTACAATTGTTAATTAAACAGTATCAGTTTGAATTGTCTCTTGATCTAAAGCAGATTAAATAGAACTCATTTCGCTGGCCCCATTAGATCGAAAAGAATTTTTTTGGGTAGTTTCTCTGAACCACAAAGTATTTAGAATACTTGTCTCTATAGTTAAATGTACTTCTATGGCTAATTAAGTAAGTTAATTTAATAATGTCTTGCATAATTGTTAGCATTAGTTTAGTCTTTGATGGAAAGTACATTAAAGATAGTTTGAATTGTGAGTATTTGATCTTTTCTTCTAGATAAAATATTATTTGCTTCATAAATGGGTTTTCATGTTTCATTTAAAAATCAGAAAAAAACAAGATTATAACTTTGATTTGTTTGTATATAGCTCATTTGTCCTGAAAGTATAAAAAACTTATTTATTGCCAATACACATTGAACAAGGATTTAGACACAAGTTATCTACACGTATCACAGCCCTCTCCCATCATACATTTACAAATACATAACAACAATGATGATAAGCATACACATAATACATAAATGGTAGTTATATGATATTTACAGACTCAGGTAAAAGAAATACAAAATAGAAAGTACTAACAAAATCTCTTTCTGGATTTGATGAAATAATGCACAAGTCTAAACACGTTTATAAAACAAAGCACGGATGCTTAAAGTTCTAAGAATGAATCAATATCATGATGAATATTTATATGATATTAACACACTCAGTTAAAAAAAAAATACAAAATAGAAAGTATTAACAAAATCTTTTGCTTGTTTTGATGAAATAATGCACAAGTCTAAAAACGATTATAAAACAAAGCACGGATGCTTAAAGTTCTAAGAATGAACCAATATCAAGATGACCAAGCAGACTAAAACAGAAGGAGAAAATCACGCTGTTTTAAGGACTACTGTAACAGCCTTCTTTTAGTCCTACTATGGCGCTGTTTAAGACCATTCTCTGCCGACGTAAGTCTTTCAAAGCGCGTGCGAGCCTGGTATTAATCAGGGACCGTTAATTGGTCCCACACTTCCCGCTAATTAGGTCAGATTACGAACCTTCACTGTCTCACGACTAACGACAAGTCGGTTAGGATATTCAAGGTCTGTATCTAATTAGTAAACGAATTTCATGCAAAATTGGTTAGAACATGTAATTCGTGTTATATGTCTTGTTTTATTGGAGTGCATAACCGTTTAGTTGCTTCAAGACACACTCCAACATATAGACCTTGATAGACATCAACTCAGTAATATTTGTCATAACATTAACGCGACAAGAAAACATATACTACCTTTTGCATATTACAATTTCATCTTAGAATCCTTCATACACTATATAATATCTTATTTATTGCTATACGCGGTTTTCGTGGTTGCTAATGATCCACGTAATTAAATTTTCAACGAATTTGAATGATATATGTATATACGCTTTTTATTACACGAACTTATTAAAAAATTTCACAACGAAATGATCTTAAATGCTTTAAACCACGAAGAGAAATACCAACAAAAATTTTGTGTTATACAGCATGATACCTAAGATTTCTCTCTGATGTTGTGTTAAATGTGTTTTGTCCGTGTAATTTGTTTGTTAAATTGTTTGTTAATTTGTTTGTTAATTTGTTTGCTTGAGTGACTTTGAGTTCACTTTACAGCCAATACGTTCGGTCATCCAGCAGACCATGCCCATGTCTTTTTTAACGCACCTGACCCTTCTGCTTCTACATTAGTTTAGACATTTTGGATCCCCACCTTTTGGCCCCTAGCATCACTGAAGAGTCCTAGGAGGACGAAACAGCTGTATGATGCAGTTTAATTACTGTTTTCGGTAGACTGTATGTATTACTAATTTTAAAAGGGGCAGCATATGTGTCTGTTGCGTCGTCTTTAATAACCTTATTTATATATTTCCATTGTATTTTTCGATATACTGTATTTATAACTAATTGTAAAAGGTGCAGCATATGTGTGTGTTGCGTCAACTTTAATAACCTTATTTTCATATTTCCATTGCATTTTTCGTTATACGTTTGTGCTGTAGTCGTAAACAAACATACAATGTAATTTATTACTATATCGAAAGTATATTGGTATTGTTAATGATACCTATATCTTCAAGTACCGCTTCTACATATGTTATCCAATATTATCTATGAGCGAGATTGTTTGTATGTCTATTCTATAAACGCCACTGGACTCTCTATGTACTCTGAAGTTGAATCTTATCATGGTGGGTAAAGCTGTGACATATTCCTGTCCATTACGATGTTTAAAAGCGAAACACAATACTGTAAACCAACTCATTTTCGCGTTGACTTAATTTCGCGTTTCACATGAAAAACTATTTCGCGGCGATTTAATTTCACGATAAATACGATCGTAAATCCTATATACAGTACTATACTCTTACAGTTGACATACCTCTGATTGAAATTACATAATAAAATGTTTTTCGCGGCGATTTATTTTCGCGAATTTTAATCATCCGCGAAATACGCGAACATTAACCAACGCAAAAATAAGTTTATATATGTTTTATGTTCGTTTCCAGTCGACAGTTGTAGCATTTCTGAAAGAGCTATCAAATTAGAGCATCATAGTAACCAAAGAATACGGGAAAAAAAAGAACAACACTTAATTAACGGAGAACACTTTCTTTATACATGCACCGCAGTGCCTTCAAACTTGATAATTAAATTCATTTTTAAGTTTCAAATTAACGAGGAAACGCTATTTCAAATTATGTAATAGCTTTGTGATTTTTTTCTTACAAAGTTGAACGTAATTGGTTTGTGTTCTTTTTTGTACAAGAATATAAACCGTATTTTGTGCTGTTGAATCACGCATAATTAACCAATAAGAATGGTATGATCCATTATGACGTCATTACATCTATGATATGCATCTCTTACATAATTATCTTGTTATGTCACAATATAGCATGTGTAATCCCGTTCATAGCAGTTCTCACAATGGTACACAGATCGTTTTAGGTAGCTTGAAAAATAATATTTCAATTGTTATTCATCGAGGAACCAAGGATATGCTTAATCTATTCTAATTAATTTGAATTGACACTTTATGCAAACACTATACAGAAAATAAAGCCGAATAACTCGATAAAAGCATCAGAAAATACCAAAGCGTCAACAAAACCATAATCCGAACTCAAAATCGATTAAAAGCACAAGAGAATAAGACCAGGTGTTCCGGAAGAGTAAGCGTCTTCTGCTTCATCGACAACACCCGCCATGTAAATCTTGGTCACATCCAAGTAAGCATCAATCCTCAAAATGAGAACCGAGTCATCATTTTCATTGTACAACAAGTAAACACACTAATAAGCAAACTCAAAAACGTCCATCTTCATATCACACAAAGATACAGAATATTTCTCGATGATATCAAGATGGCGACCATAAAACTTGCCCATAGCCTTCATTAACCTGCATCTCTCGAATCCCTGTGCCGTAAGATTTTCGTCAGCAGCCGAGCCGACATCTATCACAAAAATCGAATAAACTTATCTCCGTCATATTGTTAGTTTGTTGTAATTTGACATGTTAGTTAATCGTCCGTAGCAATTTTGTTTAGTCCGTAAAAAATATGCTCATCATCCCTGTTTCTAAGTTAATCATTTCATTTCTATTTTCACTTATTACAAACATCACAGTTTACTATTTCCTGCTGCAGGTTGGTTACCAGATAACAAAGTTTTTTTGTATTAAGAAGTGGCAGTACTAACTCCTTGTAAAAGTGCATACTTCTTAACATCTATCACGTTTCGCTGAGCTAGATGCGCTCTTGACACCTAACGACTGCCTTAAAACTGCCTGTGCTGTTAGTAACACTAATCGATTGTGTGATGTACTATATTCTGTCCTCGAATATAGTTTATTCGATACTCGGTTCTCATTTTGAGAACTTGATATGTACTTGGATTTACATGGCAAGTGTCGTCGATGAAGCAGAAAACGCCTACTCTTTCGGAACACCTGGTCTTATTCTCTTGTACTTTTACAAGGGTCTCCGTGTACATCTTTCCTTTGTTCATATTTTGTCCCTGGTTTAATCGATTTTAAGTTCGGATTATGATTTTGTTCACGCTTCGGTATTCTCTAATGTATTTTCATTATTGCAATATTATGGACGATCCTATTACCCAATCATCTTGTCACTAGATTCAAGAGAAACCCTGTCTTCCGTCTTTATCATCACTGTAATACTAAAGAAAATAAATTTCTTTCCATAACTTTTTATTGACTGTGTTTCTTTTAAATCTATGTTGCGCTTTAACAATTTTTTTTATACATTGCTTCCGATAGTTCGCTCACTGTATGTTCTATGTGGCATTGTATTATTTTTGTTACGTGTTTGTCATTTCGGAAAAATACAATCTAAGATGCTCTCCCAAAATTCATCTTAATGACGTGTGAATGATCTATTTCTACCGCATAGTTAACTCTACTAAAATGTAATGTCATTATTGTTTGCTTAATAAAACCGTCGTAAAAATAATGATTTTAAGTTACCAAAGTGAATACAATTATTTGAATAACATGTTGTTTGTTTGTGGTACAAACGATAAATCAGATATGTGGTTAATCGTTTAGGTGTCACAGAACATGTTTCAGTATAACTCGTTATGTATGCAAGTTGGGCATGTTTTATATTAGTGTGTTTTAATAGAAGCTTTTTTAAACAGCATCAGTATATTTAGAAATTTAATGTATAACATAGGTCATTTGCCGTGTAACATAGGGGTTCAATATGCAAATGAGTTTTGTAACTATGGAAACACTAGTGTGACGTCACATATAAATTACTTCATTTCATTTGTACATGACGTCACGCTGTTGTCCCTGTAACGAATCTCCCTTTATATTGCAGAGCGGTTTAAAGTACATAAGTAAGTATGTCTCTCAGTTTTTATAATAAATATAATCTAATACTCGTGTTCATGTAATATTGAATTGGCAAAAGGCTCATTCTTTCATTTTAAATTAATTAACTCATTCAATATATCTAAATATTAGTCTTAGTCCGATTTTCCAAAAAATCTCATTGGCTGAAATATGGTCACGTGGAGGTCCTTATTTTATGATATTACGCTGATGTTACTACCTTTAGATGAGTCAATATTGCGTTTAATATGCCATAATCATTGTGACGTCATAGTGCACCATTGTACATTTCATACTTTATCAAGATAGATAATTTTAATGCAATTTCGGTCTATTACAAACAAAAAGTTTCGCCATCGGTCAATATTTGATTCTATCAATTCGGTATAACACCATATTGACCTCATAAAAGGTCCATAACTGATAAATAGTATATGAATACTCGTGTTAGATCATTGTTAGTTACAAATGTGTCTTCGTTAACTTGGTCCGTACATGTATGCTAAACCTAATTAATCTTCCAGGATTCCAGTACATCATTTATTTCTGAAAGACAATGGATTTTTATTCAGAATTATACCTTATTATTTATAGAGTGAATATGTTCGCGTGTATAGCATCTTTTTCAAAAGTAAACGCAAAGATAATCGTACTCATAATTTACGCTGTCATGTTTTCTCTCGACTACTGTAAACCATCCTTTTTTCGCATGGACTAATTTTCGCGTATTTCGCGGTTGATTAAAATTCGCGAACATTTATTGCCGCGAAATACAATCAGAGGTATGTCAACAGTAGAAGTACTGTGCTGCGCTGTACATAGAATTAATGACCGTACCTATCGCGAAATTAAATCGCCGCGAAATCGTCGTTTCATATGAAAACGAGGAATTAAGTCGCCGCGAAAATAAGTTTGTTTACAGTATTATCCAAAACTTAACAAGCAGAAAAGTATAGTGTAACATATATTTTAAAATTTGATAAGGTTACAAGCGAGGTCAAATTCACGTTAATTGTGTTTCAAATCAGAGGCTTCCGAAACTATTTTGTTTGGATTGACTATAGATACTGTATATGCATAACTTTTTCCACATTTCTAATGAAAACGCTTCGAAAGACATCTTCGGTTGACTAATTGAACGATTAAAAAAAAATTTAAAAAATCACTTTGTTTCAGGGCCAAAATGTTCAGAAGTTGTTTTCTTTCGGTTGCATATGTAAAATAATAAATAGAAATCAAGTTCATATCTATTATCTTTTCTAAATATATATATCATCATTTATATATCGGAATATCACGATTTTAGTGATACTTTCCTGCAGGCAGACAAGAAAGCAACTTAGGAAATCAGAAACATACAACATTCTGCAAAAAAAAGGATCTCACATAAGTCAATATCTTAGGTAAATTTGCAGAAAGAGTTGTGTACCGGCAAGCTGTGACAACAGATAAAAATACTCTTCCGGAACACCTAGTCTTATTGTTGTGTACTGTTACAAGGATCTCAATACAGTTCTTTCCTGCAAGCAACCTGTGACGACAGATAAAAATACTCTTCCTGAACACCTAGTCTTATTCTTTCGTACTGTTACAAGAGTCTCTATTCAGATCGTTGACACTTCGGTATTTTCAAATTTAGAAAAAAACAAATTTTTTATAAGTTAATACACATACGGGTTTTGTAGGGATTTAAACGGATATTTCAACATTCATACCGGTATGAACGCAATTCGGTTATGAGCCTGTTGGTTCTGTGGAAAGCTTTTATCTACATTCGCTAGTAAAATGTACAAAGAAAATCATTCATGTTTCAAGTGATCAGTTCATTAAGCATAATAAGAATATATGTTCTGTGCATTTCATAATTCATTCAAGCATAATTATATATCGTTCAAGAGATAAAATATGAACCGGGCAAAAAGAAGTGCTTATTAAATTATTTTAGAGAGATAACTTTGCTATATGTTAAATGCACAGAGTCAAAAGGGTTTCAGACAGCGACTTTGCATATCATATTCATGTTTCAAGTGTTCAACTCATTAAGCATAATAAGAATATATGTTCTGTGCCTTTAATAATTCATTCAAGTATATATATCGTTCAAGAGCTAAAATATGAACCTGGCAAGAAGTGTTGCTCAGTATACTTATCAAATTATTGTAGGGAGATAACTTTGCTATATGTTAAATGTGCAGAGTCATAAGGGTTTCAGACAGCGACTTTGCATATCTTTCTACTACAAATGATATTGTCAAATACACAGTAGTATCTACTTAAGCTGTGTAATTAGACGTAACACAAACAATATAAGTGCTTTGATTTTGAAAGATGCTGACTCACCTGAAAGATATTTTGAATAGTTTGAGTCTCGTTTTAAAATATAAACGTGCGAATTCAAATTTAAATTATCCGGTGAGAATAATTTAAAAATGTAAATGAGTTTCAAATTTTTTAATAAATTTCAAAAAAAAGATACCACGAAAATTTTCGTTTTATTAAAGATTGTGCAGATAGCGTTAAATTATTTTCTGTTATGTATACACAGTAAGTGCCTGTTACGTCATTACCCGAACAGGTGTTTGTGTATACATATATATATGTATATATATATATATACGAGTATTAAAGATACACGTTCTCTGTAGGATATAATTGTGTGCATGACTTGAACAGAAACTAATTTAGACAAACCACTTAATAATATGTATTATCTACAGGAAATCGACAGCACTACAAAACAAGTATAATCTTACCTCCCTTGAGGGGCTCGGTAAAGTTTGAATATTATCCAAGAAATCCATCGTTATGACATGTAATATTGCATGTCGATAGGCCCGAGATATACAGTATTCTGTAGAAGATATATTTGTTATAACTTTGATAGCCATGTAATTGCACTTCACTGTACTGAAATGTATAACATCTAAATGTAGTTTTGATGTATATGAACTTATTTGTTATTATCATACTGTAGCTCCCAATGACAAGGGTTTGAACACAATTTGATCACCTCTCCAGGAGTATATATAAACTTTTTTTATTTTACAACGCTTAT